>JARGCV010000174.1:6677500-7070000 GCA_034064705.1 Bothrops alternatus | reverse complement strand
ACTTTGGAAAAAGTACAGAGAAGAGCAACTAAGATGATTAAAAGGCCAGGAGACTAAAACATATGAAAAACAGTTGCAGGATTTAGGTATGGCTAGTCTAGAGAAAAGAAGAACTCGGGGGGGGGGGGATGACAGTAGTTTTCCAGTATTTGAGGGGCTTCCACAAGAGCAGTTGAAGAGGGGGTCAGCTTATTTTCCAAAGCACCAGAGAATAGGACAAGAAACCATGGATGGAAACTAATTAAGGAGAGAAGCAACCTGGAATTAAGGAGACACTTCCTAACAGTGAGAACAATTAACCAGTGGAGCAGTTTGTTGTCAGAAGTTGTGGGTGCTCCATCACTGGAGACCCACTTGTCTGAAATGGTATAGGATTTCCTGCCTGAGCAGAGGGTTGGACTGGAAGACCTCCAAGATCCCTTCAAGCTCTGTTCCACAAGTCTTGAGGGTTGCCAAGTTTGGACACCCCTGATGTAGATTGTAATTCTGGAGAGTTTATGGGCACCAAGAAATGGCTGCCTGCATCCACCAGCCCTCTTCAAGAGGAGTAATATACACTCAGCCAACACATGCAATAACGTTCCAAAAATATTTTAAAAACATGGTACCTTCATACACAGCAGTTTACAGTATAATGCCTTAATAAGACCACACTTGGAATTTTGCATCCAGTTTTGGTCACCGCGATGTAAAAAAAGATGTTGAGACTCTAGAAAGAGTACAGAGAAGAGCAACCAAGATGATTAGGGGACTGGAGGCTAAAGCATATGAGGAACGGCTGCTGGAATTGGGTATGTCTAGTTTAATGAAGAGAAGGACGAGGGGGGACATGATAGCCGTGTTCCAATATCTCAGGGGCTGCCACAAAGAAGAGGGAGTCAAGCTATTTTCCAAGGCGCCTGAAGGCAGGACAAGAAGCAACGGGTGGAAATTAATCAAGGAGAGAAGCAACCTAGAACTAAGGAGAAACTTCCTGACAGTTAGAATAATTAACCAGTGGAACAACCTGCCTCCAGAAGAAGTGAATGCTCCAACACTGGAAGTTTTTAAGAAGAAACTAGACAGCCATTTGTCTGAAATGGTATAGGGTTTCCTGCCTGAGCAGGGGGTTGTACTAGATGACCTCCAAGGTCCCTTCCAACTTTACTATTATTGTTGTTGTTGTTATTGTTATTGTTGCTGTTGCTGTTGCTGTTATTATTATTATTATTATTATTATTATTATTATTATTATTATTATTATTATTACCAAACCAGCTGAGTTTTGACTTTCTGTTTCGGCAGCATATAGTTTGAAGTGCCACTATTGTGCTCGGAAGAATGCTGGGAAAAGCTGCCATAGGAAAGCTACTGTCTGCTTTCCAAAGGAGGAAAACAAATGCATAACAATCCAAGTTATTTACCGTAAGTTGAAATCTTGTAGAACGGTCCGTGGCTCAGGAATTCTGGGAGTTGAAGTCCACAGCTCATCAAAGGGCCATCGTTCCCCACGACTGCAATAGGGCAAAGAATAATAATGATCAAGGATGCTGAGTACGACTACAATGGGTGCCTTGAGTAAGAATTAATACATGGGCATCAGAACACATTTGAAAATGTTTTGCTTCTCTTGGCATCCCCTATTATCGTCTGCTTTAGGCGTTCCATCGTTTATCTCTATGTATCTTTTTTCGGTGACAGGTCCTTTTTAAAATATCTCCCCTGGGTATCCTTTTCGTTTTCCGATTTTTACTAAAACTTTTGCACGGCCCTGTTGACATCTGCTGTTTTTCAATCCTCCACTGGAATAGTTTACAGTTGTACAGATAGTCCTTGATGTACAACGGTTCATTTAGTGACTGTTTGAAGTTACAAGGGCACTGGAAAAAAAGCGACTTATGGCCATTTTTCACATTTACAACCGTTGCAACATCCCCATGGCCACGTGATCAAAATTCAGACGCTTGGCAACTGATTCATACTTATGACGATTGCAATATCCCGGGGTCATGTGATCTGCTTTTTGCGACCTTCTGACAAGCAATGTCAATGTGGAAGCTAAATTCACTTAACAACCCTGCTACTAACGTAACTGCAGTGATTCACTTAACTCTGGGAAGAAAGGTCATAAAACGGGCAAAACTCATTTTACAATTGCTTTGCTTAGCAACAAGGTTTTGGGCTATATTGTGGTCATAAGCTGAGGACTGTTTGTATTTTAGTATCTCATTTTCTAGGAAAACTCATCTATCTTGAGTTCATTTTATTTTAGCGCAGTGTTTCTCAACCTTGACAATTTTAAGGCATGTGGACTCCAACTCCCAGAATTCCACAGCCAGCAATGCTGGCTGTGGAATTCTGGGAGTTGAAGTCCACATGCCTTAAAATTGTCAAGGTTGAGAAACACTGCTTTTAGCGTCTCCTTCTATGGCAGGGGTAGGCAACCTCGGCTCTTTTATGACTCATGGACTTCAACTCCCAGAATTCCTGAGTCAGCTATGAGGTTGCCTACCCCTATTCTATGGAATAGCCTTTATCATTACTCTGAACCTATTGAAATCTGCATTCTGAAAGTCTAAGAGAAGCCTTCAGCCATACCCTACTTTAAATTCTCTTACGCTTAAGAACTATGATATGATTGTTTCCCCAAAGATCCGCTTGTGTTCACTTCCTTAATTAAGTCTTAACTGTTCGTTATTAGCCAATTTAAATCTAGCTTGGGAAGTTTCTATGGAGAGAAACAAGCCACTTTTCTTAAAACTGTTATCATTTTGGTGAGATCTAATTAGACTTTCAGTGAAAAAAAAAAGGAACTAAAATCAAGTCTAACGAAGACCAAAGTAATAACAACAGGTACCACAACCAGAACTGATCATTTATTCATTTATTACATTTTTACCCATCACACTGCCTAATGAACACATTGAAGGGATGGGTAGTTTCTGCTGTTTAGGATCAACCATCAACAGTAAAAGAAGAAGCATCAAGAAATACACTACAGACTAGCATTGGGTGGAAGGGCCATGAAGGGCTTGGAAAAAACATTTAAATACCATGATGTCTGTCTATCTACAAAGATCAGAATAAGGTAAGGAATGGTATTCCCTGTGAGACTCTGTGGAAATGAAAGTTAGAATTGAAGAAGCAGGCTAGGAATTGACACCCTTGAATTTTGGTGTCAGAGACGATTCCGGAGAGTACCATGGACAGCCAAGAAAACAAACAAAAATCTCTAGTCTAAAGCTAAAAGGGAGAATATGAAATTTGCAATTACTGGTAATCCTCGACTTACGACCACACTTTTCTTGCCACTTTTGTTCAGTGAATTGCTGCAGTTGTTAAGTTAGTGGTAGGCTTGTGAAGTGAACCTGGCTTTGCTTGTCAGAAGGTTGCAAAAGGTGATCAGGTGACCTCGGGACACTGCAACCATTGTAAATATGAACTAGTTGCCAAGCATCCAAATGTAAATCACATGATCACAGGGATGTTCCAAAGATCGTTAACTGTGAAAAATGGTCATCAGTCACTTTTTTCAGTGCTGTCGTAACTCTGAACGGTCACTAAGCAAACCATTGTAAGCTGAGGACTACCTGTATTACAACTTGGAGGGAGAATCCAGAGAGAGATTGCATCTCCCTTTAGCAAGGTTCTCAGCTGGAAGAAGCACCAAAAATGTTGGCATTTTTTTTCCTGCTTTTTCAGCAAATGTAAAATATTTGTAAGGTAAACACTTCAAATATATCTAAAGCAATTTACTGAGGCAGCACATTTGCCCCCAACAATCCTCATTTTACCAACTTTGGAAGGATGGAAGGCTGAATCACCCTTGAGCCGGGTCAGGATTGAACTGCTGACAGTGAGCAGTGAGTTAGCCTGCAATGCTCTATTCTGACCACTGCGCCACCACGGCTCTGTAATCCTGATTATATTAAAATCTTTTGGTCCACGATTCCAATAAATCCCGCCCTTGCTAAAGATACATTGCAGATGCCATAGTATTCTTAATACCAATTCTGCAAACATCCAAACAGTTGTCAGTAACATCTCATTTTCTCTCTCATTTTCTCTTGGTGTCTTTTTGCAGGAAACAAACTGATGTTCTCTAAAGAAGGTTGCACTGGTTATATTCAAGACTGTGAACGAGGAAGGAGAAGCAAATATGGCATCTTTGTGAAAATTGATTGCTGCAACTGGGATCTGTGTAACAGCACATAGAATTGATATTTGTTGTTGTGTTAAGAACTTGCCTTTTTTTCTGTGTGTTCACGTAGAAGGTCCCTGGGCAGATGCAAATTTCATTTCTGTTTCCAGACAGATAATGCACTCATGCTACCTAGATATAAAATTAAGGAGAGGTGTATTAATATATAATATTAACAATATTTTTCTTTTTAAAAATAAAAAATATTATCATGGCCCTTACTTCCCTATTCAGTATTCCATACCTAAGTAAAGATATTTCTAGCTCAGGGTTGACATGTGGGGTCGAAAAGAGTCACTAGTGGGAGTTAGAAAACTGGTTCTTTTTTTTTTTTTAAGTATGGAGTTTATGTATCGTGGGGTCCTTGGTGTTCTCTGAGCTTGGTTGTTTTCTTGCAGATGTTTCATTACACAACTAGGTAACATCATCAGAGCTGTTACACTGTCACACTGTAGCACCGATGATGTTACCTAGTTGGGTAATGAAACGTCTGCAAGAAAACAACTAAGTTTAGAGAGCACCAAGGACCCCATGATACATAAACTCCATACTTTAAAAAAAAAAGAACCAGTTTTCTAACTCCCACTAGTGCAGCGGTTCTCAACATTGGGGTCGTGACCCCATTTGGGGTCGCATGACGATTTCGCGGGGGTCGCCGGACACCGCGGGCCGCCATTTTGTTTTTTTTTATTTTATTTTTATTTTTTAATTTTTTTAATTTTTTTATTTTATTTTATTTTTTGGCGCGCGCGCCGCGCATGCACAGATCCGCCCGTCGCGCCGAAAAAAAAATTAAAAAAAATAAAAAAAATTTTAAAAAAAAATCAAAAAACCAAAAAACAAAATGGCGGCCGCGACGGGCCGATCCGCGCATGCGCGGCGCGTGCGACAGGCCGATCCGTGCATGCGCAGATCCGCCCGTCACGCCGAAAATTTTTTTAAAAAATTTAAAAAAAATAAAAAATAAATAAATAATAATAATAATAATAAAAAAATGGTGGCCGTGACGGGCGGATCCGCGCATGCGCAGATCCGCCCGTCGCGGCCGCCATTTTGTTGTTGTTTTTTGGTTTTTTTTAAAAAAAATTTAAAAAAATTTTTTCCGGTGCGCGCGTGCGCGCATACGCGCGCACCCGGGTCAGGGTCACGGCGTGCATGGGCGGGGCAAGTGGGGTCTCAACCTGAGAAAGGTTGAGAACCACTGCACTAGTGACTCTTTTTGAGATAAATTCTCTCTGGCAACATTTCAGTTTTCTTTGTGGGTGTTTAATTTCCATCTCTCCAACACTTCAACACTGTCTAGTAAAGGGCAGTTTAATAGAAATCCATGCTAGGTTTCCTGGAAGCTTAACCTAGCTGGAATTCACTTTCCTCTCTCATTTCACCTCCTAGCTTTCCTGTAGTGTTTTTATTCAGTGGAGTTCTTTTTTAAACAGTTTGGTATAGCGATTAAAGGATCACGCTAGAAGCCAGTAGACCATGAATTCTAATCCTTGAGCCTTTCAGTCTCTCTCAACCCTAGGAAGCAGCCAATGTCAAACCACTTCCAAAAAAATCTTGCCCTGAAAATTGCAGGTAATTGTCCACATTGACTTGAAGGCATGAAAAGAAACCTCAAAGTACAATTGTCTGGACACCCTTGATATTTCAGCCCAATAGTTTTACATTTTTGTCCCTGGGTATAAGGCAAGTGATGGCGAACCTTTTAGAGACCGAGTGCCCTAACTGCAACCCAAAACCCATTTATTTATTGCAAAGTGCCAGGGCTGCATCAGCATTGTGGTGCCCTCGGGGGGGGGGGGGGGACAGGGAGGCGCCTCTGAGTGCCGCCTCTGGCACGCAAAAACTGGGGGCGCAAAAATGGGCCACTGTGCTGCCAGGCGCAAAAACAGCCACCGCTGGACTGCGGGGTGCGGATACAAGGTGCTGCATCACGCAAGAACAGGGCAGGGCTAGTGAGTATCACGCAGGCACTAGTCCCGCCCCATTTGCAGTGCAAAATGCTTCTCCCTCCCTTTTCTTCCAGTCCACCTCTACTCAAGCTTGCTAGTCGGCCGCTTGGTGGGTGGGGCTCCTGGGTGGGGCTCCTGCTCTGGGTGGTGGTCTGATGGACCTGCTGCTAGCGGTGGTACGCGTGCCAACAGAGAGGGCTCTGAGTGCCACCTCTGGCACGCGTGCCATAGGTTCGCCACCACTGGTATAAGGGATCAAAAAAACATGACTGTTATCATTGGAAGACTGTAAATTTATTTACTCTGTATTTGGATCAGCTGTACTTCCCTCTGCATATCATTAGAAAATCCCTTTAGGAAATTGTCCTAAAGGTGTTTTTGGATACTCATTTGCATTCTGATTCACTCTAAGGCAGTGATGGCGAACCTTTTAGAGACCGAGTGCCCAAACTGCAACCCCAAAGCCACTTATGCATCGTCGAGTGCCGGGTGGGTGTGGCCCATTGGGTGGGCGTGGCTGCGGTGGTAACGGCAGACTGGGTGGGACTAAAAAGTTCAATCAATCAATTCCAACTTTGCAAGATCTTTTTTTTTCCCCGAGAAGTTGAAATTGACTGATTGATTGAACCTTTTTTTTTTTGTACATAGCGGCGGAGGCCTAAAGCGAAAAGATTTTATAAAAACCAGCTGAAGGCCTAGGACTGGGGCGACGGTGTGCATGCCCACAGAGAGGGCTCTGAGTGCCACCTCTGGCACCCGTGCCATAGGTTCACCACCACTGCTCTAAGGACACAGATTAGCCTCTAGTTACAGTAATGGCCAAAGTTGTGGAAACCTTTTGGGAAAAGTGTACAGTAGAAATGCCACCTTTGGTTAAGTTTCCACCAATTTTTCTTCTAATTTCTTTATAACTGTAGCCTTGTTCACTTAATACTATTACTTTACATCGCTTTCTGGGCAACCAGCCAACTCTTTGCACCATTACTTTATTACGTTTTACAAGCTCACTAAATGAAAGAACACAAAAAAACCCAACCAACTGGAGAGCGATCACAAAACACACTGACAAATGTCCTCTCAGCTTCAATACATGACATCAATAACTGAGTCCTACTGTGATCTGATTGGCTCATTGCCAAAGCAAGATAACACCCGATTGGCTCTCTAAACACTCACGCTCATTGGCTACAATCAGATGAAGGAAAGCTACCTGATATCAACCTAAGCAAGTTATGCTTCCTTCTTTCTGGTTCTTTGGCTATAACTTTTCATAGAATACAGTACAGATAACTGAACAAACTTTGTTGCCTTACATTCTTGATTAAATTATCTTTCCATTGATATATAATTTTATGGTACTACTCCAAAAAAAGTGATGTTATTAGCTATTAAACCTCAAAAATACACTTTTCCCAAAAGGTTTCAACAATTTTGGCCACTACTGTAGTTTCAACGACCTTCAGAGTCTTAGTGACTGGTTGCTTGCAGAGAATATAAACCCCTTCCATTCCCCACTATTTAGTTAGAACTGAAGAAGCTTCTTGGATGAGAAGTGAAACATCTTAAAGAAAAATCAGAAAGTCCAGTTGCCTTTAAAAAAAAAAAAGGCACCTTTGGGATACCCATGACCTGGATGACTGAGAACTTCCATAGATACCTTCAGGAAATTCTCACTTTCTCACAACTTTCACTTCTACGGTGGTCACCTTCCATCTGGACTATTGCAGTGCGCTCTAGAGGGGTGGCTCTTGGAAGACCACTTAGAAGCAACAGCTGCTCCAGAATGAAGCAATGCAGATACTTATAGAAGTATCTTGGCAAAACATTTCAGCAACTTGCATTGCTTCTCAATGGGCTTCTGGGTACAACTCAAGATGCTGGTTTTCACCTATACAGGTAGTCCTCAAATTACAACCATGAGACTCACATGTCATGACAGTCATAAAACAGGTCACCACATGACTGGACTGAATTTTACATTGTCATTCACTATGGGGCTTTTTTTTTTTTGCAAAAACATGGAAGTAAATGCCAGTTTCTGACAAAATAATCATAATTTGCAGGCATGTAGCCACAGGGAGCTGAAAACAGGTGTAAAGGCAGGCCATTTGCCAAGCCCCCAAAACGCAGCCATGTAATGGGAGGCAGACGTCAGAACTTTGAAACTGGTCATGTCCCTTTTTGATGGTCTGTCAGAACTTTGAATGATTGCTAAGCAACCAGTTGTAAGTTGAGAACTAACTATAATGCCCTTCTTGGTGCAGGACTCAGTTGTTTATGATACTGTCTACTTCCAATCATTTCTGTTCATCCCATGAGATCGGACGGAGTAGGCATGCTCCAGATCCCTTTCATTAAACAAGTTGTGTAACTTTTGTGTGACTTCTGTAATATCACATCTGCTCTATGAACACCACATCCCCCAACATTCAGATGGACCTGGTCCCATTGGCACTCAAGATTTGTTCGTTACCCAAAAAATGGGCCTATTTCTTTTGGTCTTTTAACTCATATGTTGATGGAGATGCTACAACTGCATTGGGTTGTTTTAATTACTTTTAAATTGCTTCTTATTGTTGGTTATTCCGCTGTTTGCTGGACACCCAGAGCCATGTTTTGAATGGGTATATAAAAGTACACAAGCAGGTAATAAACTATTACAGTAATCTAATTTATTTAGCATTCAGTTTCTTGAATCAGTTAACAGACATATAATTCTAAACAATGAAGCCACCAAATCAGGGGTGTCAAACTCACAATGTCACGTGACGTGTTGTGACGTATCGTGACTTTTGTTCCATTGCCGGCAATGGGGTGGGTGCGGTTTCGCAGGCTGGCAGTTTGACACCCCTGCACCAAATGGTTAATTTCTTACACCTTAATTTTTCTACTGATTGATGTTTTCCTTATATTAGACAAGCAAAATAGGAGCTGCTCAGCTGCCTGTTTCTTTAATGAACTAAGAGAATTACATTGTGACTTTTCCATGCATTGTGTGCTCTTATGTTTTCTCTGCATAAGAAAACATAAAAAATGGAAATTAGAATAGCAAAACACAATCTCTTTTGATTGATTGATTGATTGATTGCTCCAGGAGTCATCTGTTGAGAATTATTAATCAACTATTTTGATTAATAATCAGGAGGCTGATGTTTTATAGATCCATTTCAGGCTAGTAGTACAAGCTGCTTTTAAATGATAGCATTGCTTCCAGCTGAGTTTTGAGTTGGTTTCTTTATCACTAATATTCTTCTATTGTTCTTATTTTCCTGTTGTACAATTTTTGCTGAGCTCTTAAAGAATTTCCTGTGCCAAGAAAAGAGGGAAAAAAGGAAAGATGTTGCTTTAAAAAATAGTACATCAAGATGGTTTGCTATCTCACCCTCTTCAATCCTTGGGCCTTCTCTGAAATTTTCTTTATGTGTAGGGGTGTGGGTCTATACATATGTTATATATAGTATATTTTAGGTGTGTGTCATGTATGTGTTTCATTTTGAGAGCGGACAATTAAATTTCATTTTTTATGTGTGCCGTTGTGCCCACAGTAAAAAAAAATGACAACAAAGGTTATTGTATCTTCTCTTTTTCTCAAGGACTGAGACATTGCACTATTTTGACAAAAACAGTGTTGTATCGTTGCCCCTCAAATTCAGGCCCTTTTGGATGTGCCTGGAATGTGGTGATGCAAGTACAAAATTAGAAAGGTTTGTGTTGCAGTACAGAGAGTCCTTAACTTACAACCATTCATTTAGTGAACGTTCAAAGCTACAACAGCATCGAGGAACGGCGTTACAACTAATCCATGCACTTACGACTGTTGCAGCAGCCCCACTGGTCACGTGATCACAATTTGGGACTCTTGGCAACTGGCCTCTATTTACCATGGTTGCACATCGTGGGATCATGTGATCGACATTTGTGACCTTCCCAGCTGAAGTCCGACAAGCAAAGCCAATGGGGGAAACCAGATTCACTTAACGATTGCACGTTTCACTTAACAACCGCAGTGATTTGCTAAATACCCGTAGCACAAAAGGTTGTAAAATTGGGTGCAGCTCACTTTACAACTGCCTTGCTTAGCGACAGAAATTCCAGTCCTAATTATGGTTAAAAGTCCAGGGGTTACCTGTACTGCAATGCCACTTTTTCCAGACTGACTTGTCTGAATTAACGCCTTTCAGCAAACAGCCTGATTTAGAACAAAAAGTAATTGATTGTACAAGCCTGTTATATGGTTGCTCATGAGTAACGATTCTTAGTTTACTTATTTCACCGAGCAAATGAATTAACTTCCGTGAAACATATTATTAAAAAAGCACTTTAGGATCAAGAAGGAATCAGCTCAGCGTTAATTCCCCTCCAGTAGGGCCAGAGTTTTAAAACTGGAAGCTTGTAATTAAAAAAAGAGAAAAAAGGAAGAGTAGGAAAGGGAAAAGAAACAACTTGTGTTTTGACTGCCCTTATGAGACAAACTGCTTTTGCAGCAACAGCTTTTTGTGGGCAGAAAAGCCACAAAATTCCTGAGAAATTACAGGATTGTTCAGGAAAACCTGCAGTACAATAAATACATAAGAAAAACCCCTGGATTCTCGTTCACAACCAAGAGAACTAATTATACAACTCCAGAAAAAATGGTCTACCATGGACGTATAAATGGCTTCCAATTGCATAAATTAGAATCCGAACAGCAACTCAATTTGTGTCGAAAATGGGTCTTTGGATCTTCCCAGTGACTCCCACATTTATTCTGTTCATTCTCCAAACAGGTTAGCATAAGCTTCTCCAGACGCATATCTGCATTTAAGGAGAAAGGAGTCACATTTCAATTATCCTTACTAATTTCCCACGGAACATGTATCTTACGTTTTTGTAAAGTCCTTTGTCCCAAAACAAGTAGTCCTCGACTTACAACAGTTCATTTAGTGACTCTTCAAAGTTACAACGGCACACTCATTTGCAACCTTCTGGCAAGCAAAGGCAATGGGGAAGCCAGGTTCAGTTAACCCACAACTGCAGTGATTCACTTAACGACAAGAAAGGTTGTAAACCAGTGGTTCTCAACCTATGGGTCGCGACCCCATTTGGGGTCAAACGACCGTTTCGCAAGGGTCGCCGGACACCGCGGTCCGCCATTTTGTTTTTTTGTTTTTCTTCGTTGCGCGCGCGCCGTGCATGTGCGGATCGGCCCGTCGCACGCGCGCCGCACATGTGCGGATTGGCCCGTCGCGGTCCGCCATTTTGTTTTTTCTTTGTGCACGCGCTGCGCATGCGCGGTTCAGGCCGTCGCGTGCGCACCGCGCATGCACGGATCGGCCCGTCGCGGTCCACCATTTTGTTTTGTTTTTGTTTTTTTGTCGCGCGTGCACCGCACATGTGCGGATCGGGCCGTCGCGGTCCGCCATTTTGGTTTTTTTTGTTTGTTTGTTTTGTCGCACGTGACAAACCTGAAAAAGGTTGAGAACCACTGTTGTAAACGAATGGTTGTAAGTCAAGGATTACCTGCATCAACCCCAAAAAAGCCAGCCCTGTCAAAGGAATGTAATAAGAATCCTTACTTCCAAAGACTTGCAGGTGGGCACACACTCCATTGGAGGTGAGGCAGAAGCTTTTAAGAGGAACACAAGGAGCCACTGGCCATACGGACATGCAGTTTCGGCAAATCAAAGTTTCGACTGGGAAAAGAGACAGAAAGATTGTGTTCTACAAGTAACCTGGTTCTGTGCCATGTAGGGTTTTAAACCCACCAAGATACAGGCTGATAACGTCTTTAAAATGTGTCTGTTCTGCACTTTGGTTCTTCTCCACCATTCATTCATTCCTCATGTACAATATTTAGATAATGTCAGGTTTCCTGCTTTGCTGTTTCTAAAATAAAATCAAGTTAGGTTATTCTAGTAGAGATATAGAAATCTGTATCAATAACAATAGCAATAACATTTAGACTTATATACTGCCCCACAGTGCTGTAGTGTACAGCACTCTTTACAATGTCAGCATTATTTGCATATTGTCCCCAACAAGCTGGGTCCTCATTTTACCAACCTCAGAAGGATGGAAGGCTGAGTTCAACCTTGAGCCCGGAAACAGGATTGAACTCCAGGCTGTGGGCAGAGTTTGCCTGCAATATTGCATTCTAACCACTGCGCCACCAGAGCTTCATCAAGCTATCTATATATTACTAATACAAACAGTTGAAAAGGAGCAAGTATTAATGGTAGATACCTAATGTTTAGTTTAAACATCTCTGCAAGTATCTGTTCTGTAAAACACCTTATCAATGTTGGGCTCAGACGGGCTAATAACAATTCCTAGTGCATAGGTGCAACCTTCACTGGAAAAGCCCAGGTATCCATTTCAGTCATATTAATTACTAACCCCACAAGATATCATAAAAGGTAAAGAGGATTTCTTGTTCTGCTCTCAGCCTATCTGACAAAAGAGACCCCTAATTCCATGAAGATAGCCTCTAGTTACAGAGTAGCACCTGGCAGGGGAACCTATTAGGCTTTTTAAAAGACATATGATTTAAATGCCAGAAGTTAAGGGCTCAACTCCAATGCAGCCAAAATCACCATTTTCACTCTTTAGAAGCAAAGTGGGGAGGGTCCTTGGCTATATTAGATCTTTAGTAGAAAGGGGGAATTTAAACTTACTGTCTCCCAATGATCCTAATGAAGACCTCTATATCTTAATATGTTAATAGCCATAACAACTATATTTTTTGCTGCTGAGCCCTCAACTCCCAGGCTTTATGCTTTATTCTCTTAGACCTGGGTGGCCATGAGTAATTTTTAACAGACAGCTTTGGGTATAATTGACATTTGTGGGTGTGGGAATAATAGAGTGGCGATATCTCTATTTTTATTAGGGACTTACCTCCCATTGTGATGAAGAGAAGAAGATAGAATATAAGTAGCCAAAGCTGAACCATGCCTGTTTACTCTCAAGTCTGTCAGCAAAGGCATGGAAAGAGAAGAAGGGACTTTTAAATCTGTGGGCAATTGGGTGTTTAATCACACATCTGTATTTCAGGAATCAACTTGTTACTTGTGTAGGTGGATCAACCATACCAGTGATGGGACATTGAGATCACGGAACACCATGTTTGATCTGTAGATAAAATGTTTCATCATCAACATCAAACGTGACATTTTGAGGCTTGGTAGCCCTGAGCCTACGCCCACTTATTGATGGGAGAGTTTCAGAATTCAATATCAACCTCTCCTATCATAAATTGAGAAGAGTTTTCACCTTAGACCAGTGGTGGCGAACTTATGGCACGTGTGCCAGAGCCAGCATTCAGAGCCCTCTCTGTGGGCACACACACCGTCACCCCAGCAGAGTTCTGCCATGTCTGCCATGACCACCACAGCTATGCCCACTCAGCGGCCATGTCCACCCAGCGGCCATGCCCACCCAGTGGGCCACACACTCCCCTCTCCCCATGAGAGCACCGCAATGCTGATGCATTCCTGGCACTTTGCGATAAATAAGTGGGTTTTGGGTTGCAGTTTGGGCACTCGGTCTCTAAAAGGTTCGCCATCACTGCCTTAGACATAAAAACCACTAGCACAAACTTTGCAGGTCTGTAGAAAGCGGCCATTTTACCTCATGCTTTCACTGTTGGCAATGCAACACTCACTCTTTTTGAAATGTTTAGCTATGAACAAGGGTTTTATGTTCCCTCTTCCACAAATGTTTCCTTCAATAGCAAAAAAATGGAAGAGAGTAAGAATAGCACTGAGCTGATTGTTTATGAAAACTGCAAACATCTCAGGAATGACAAAAAGTTATCTCTCTCTTTCTAACTTTGGATGTCTCTGCCAGTCCCTAAGAATATATCCACAGGGCTTTTCTTGTTGATATCAGAACTCTGCATAACTTCAAACTGACAGGAGGAAAGTTCAAAAATAACATTAGACAGTTGTACTTCACTTCAACTTTCAGCAGAGGTGATAAGTCAGTCATAAGTAACTGAGTTTAAACATGGTGGAGATGAACATATTTGTCTGAAATGGTATAGGGTTTCCTGCCTGAGCAGAGGGTTGGACTAGAAGATCTCTAAGGCCCCTTCCAACATTATTATATTATATTATATTATATTATATTATATTATATTATATTATATTATATTATATTATATTATATTATATTATATTATATTATATTATATTATATTATATTATATTATATTATATTATATTATATTATATTATATTATATTATAATATTTACATGTCTGCCATCCGACAAAACATTTAAAAATAAAATAAATTAAAAACTCAAAGGGCAGACTCGATGGACCACCAGGTCTTTTTCTGCCATCAGCTTTCTATGTTTCTATCCTAAACTATCACAATCCCGTTATGGATGGATGGATAGCACACCTGTTCCTATTGCCTTTTTGAAAGTGCAATCCAATACACTTCTACTCAAATAAAAAAATCACTGTTTCAACCTTTGTTCAGTCTCCTGTGGAAGCTGGAGGCACAGTCACACTACTGGATCTTTTGAATCCTTATCATGGCTTCAATCTGGTATCCCACAGCAAGTTAATCTGAAATGGGGTCATTCAGAGTGATGCCTTACAAATGATTCTGAGCTCCACAATGTCCATTTGCAAATAATTTTAGCTTGATCCTTTGCAACTGCATTAGTGCAACTTTCTTGAACACATATATTTTACTCATAAAGAGCTATAATCACATCTTTGATCACATTTCTTCTGGTTGATATATATATATATATATATATTATTTTGTATTATATCATAACTGTTTTTAATTATTTTATGACTGTTCCTTGCTCAGAGTCATTCGTTTGAGATGGGCAGCTAAAGAAATAAAATAAATAAAATATCGACAAAAGGGGCCAACAGCCAGAGGCCCACCAGCTGAGCCAGCCAAGTTGGGGTTGTGCTGCCATCTGCTGAAGCCTTTAAAGCAGAGCCTGTGGAGGTTGGCCAATATACTCGATCCACAACTCAATGGGAATTCATTCCGAGTTTTCCCACTTTTGAAAAATCATCATTGCTTTTTCCAACAAGACACGTAGCGTGGTCTTTAACCGTCTTTTCGGTATGCTAGTTTTTGCTAGAGATCTTGGCTCTACGACGGAACGGAAAGGTGGGAGTGGAATCGAATAAAGAAAGCAAAGCGGGTTGGGTCCAGATAGGTTGGATATTTCTCAGAGCTCTTAAGACTACACGGTGACCGTCCCAACAACCCTCAGTCTTTCAAAACACGTGCCGACCCCCCCCCCCGCAACGGCAAATGTATCCCTAGTCCGGTGGCATCCCTGTCACCCCTCGCGAAGCCTCAAAGGCTTCTTCCCTGGTTAAATTCTTGTTCCTTTGCGGGCAACGCAGCGGCCGTTGCAGTTTTCCACCCGCGCTTTGACCGGCTTTGATGCAAAGAGTGAATCAGATGAGAAATGTCTCGTCTCTGTTTAACCCTTGTGCATAAGCTCGGCACACGCGCAAAAAAATCGCTCATAGCTTCTTACAGCCAGTATGACGCTTCATCCAATTGCTGCTCAGGTCATTCATTAAATTAGCTCCGGCTTCTATTTTCCACCACTAAATATATTACAGCTTGCGTGCTTGGAAGTCTTGGCATCCGTGCCACTTGTCATATAAAAGCATCAAAATCTGTATCGCCCGAGAGCTGATTGTCGTTCATAAAGACAATAAAGGAGAATATTTGTAGCGCAGGGTTGAAATGTGGGGGGGCCTGGATGCTCTTTTGCGTATACGCGTGTCAGGCGGAACGTATGTCTCCACACCTCCCTTAGCAGCGGGCGATCGCTTCCTCATCTGCTGGCGCGGTGGCTCTTGGCCTAAAAAGCAGGGCTCTCCAAATTTGGCAACTTTTAAGACTTGTGAACTGAACGGAGGTTTACACGTTTTTGCACGGGTTTCCCTTTCCAGTTGCATTGAATAAACACTGCTACCTTAGGTATGCTGAAGTCCGCAAAATGATCTGAACGTCACGACCCAGCACTTTCTAAACTAACTCGTTGGAGAATTCTGGAATTTGAAGTCCATTCCTCTTAAAATTCGAAACTTCAAAAACACTGCCTTAAATGTGCTACCATCTCTAGGCAATTCGGAACGCGCGATTTCTTCCGCATAGCTGGCTGAGGAATTCTGGGAGTTGAAGTCTTCGTTCACTCACTTCCGCCCTAAAACTCCGCCCTTACCCCAAAAGGGAAGTGGAGGGGGAAGAAGAATCATCAAAGCGAACCCAGAAGTTCGCATTCTTTTATAACTCTACAGTTACGAGTCTAAGGCCAGCCGGAAGAATCCTTGAACTTAAACACCCAGGAAAGGGCTTGCGACTCGGTGAAAAAATAAAACAAAAATAAAAATGCCCAAGAATCCTCCTCACCATCGAGTCGGAAAGCAAAACCGGCCTCGCGGGATCCGATGGTCTCCGCGGGGCTAGAAGGGCCGCTTCCGGTGACGCCAGAGAGGAGAGAGTTCTGCGTCGGGGGAAAGATGAGGGAGGGTGGACGCGGGGTAGGCCGTGCAGGGAGCTTCATTGCCGTCCGCGGCGACCGAGGCTTTGGTGGGGAGGGAGGCAGGTGAGGGAGGGGGAAGGGGAATCGCAGCCGCCCGCCAAGGGGCAGTCCTGGGCTGCTGGCCGGGCCTGATCGCAGCTGCCTGGCCAGAGGCGTCCAGTGCCGCCGTCCAGGGTGCTTCAGCCCCCATGGCAGTCCCGCCTCTGCCCGTCTCGTGGGACCCTCCGAGGGCTCCAGCCTTTCCTCCGCAGGCAGCGCGGCGGCGGCTGCCGGTTCCCCTCTGACTCGCCCGCGCGTCATTTGCACGGAAGGTAGGTTACTAATAAAGGAGAATCTGTGTAGCTCTGGCTGGACATGAGGGGTCTTTGGCGCTCTCTGAGCTTGCTTGTTTTTCTCGCAGACGTTTCATTACCCAACTAGGTAGCATCATCAGAGCTGGTAAGGAGTGCGGTTTGCAGTCAGTTTATATTCTGGTGGCTTGCCTGACGGGATGCTTGTTTGACATGAAAGATGATAGTTGCATTCTTACCCAAAGCCTTTTTGAACATCCCATTGGGACTCAATTCCCAAACCATTTGCAGAGCAGCAATTGGAGAACGCTGGACTTAGCATAGGAGAGTGCATAATTTTAAGAAGTAATTTTCAGGTTTAGGGTAAGATCAGAAGTGTCCTAGTCCTGTCTGGGAGGCTTCCTAGTGTGGAAAAGCTGGAGAGAATCCCAGCTGGAAGGGACTGGTGGAAGCTGGAAAGCGTCGGTTTCTTCAGCTCTTCCTGGAAAGATCCATTCTCCAGTCTACGCAAGATAATTCTCTAGGAGTTCTTGGTGTTCTCTCAGCTTGATTGTTTCCTTATAGACTTTTCATTACCCAAACTAGGTAACATCATCAGTGCTAATAAGGAGTCAGGTTTGCTCTCAGTTTATATTTTAAGAAGCCTGGTCTGTCGGTGTTGGTGGGGGTGGCCTTAGCTATTCTTTGGTTGGGCTGTTTGCTGTTGGCTTCTTTGGCAGTTTCTTGATTGGGGTATTGTTTACTTGATTGTTGGTCTGATGTTAATCTTGGAGTTAATCTATACTCATCTGACTTCTGATTGTTGGTGGGGAGGTGTTTTAGTCTCTTTGTTGCTTTTGTTGCTTGTTGATTGTCTCTTTTGCATAATCTAGAGATATTAATGTCTATGTATCTATTGATGGCTGATTTGGCAGAGTGCCAAGCTTCTAGAAATTCTTGGACTTGGCTTGGTCTAGCATGGTCACATTTTCCCAATTGAAACTATGGTTAAATCTGTTTGTATATTGTGAAATTAAAGAATTTTCATCCTGTCTTCTGACCTGATGTTCATAGATGCATTCTGCCAGCCTTCTGCCTATTTGTCCTACATAATGGTTGTTTCAGTCTTTACATTGTGGCTCAGTGGTTAGAATGCAGTATTGCAGGCTACTTCTGCTGACTCCTGGCTGCCAGCAATTTGACACTTCCAGCCTTGCAGGCTCATGGTTGACTCAGCCTTCCATCCTTCCAAGGTTGGTAAAATGAGGACCCAGATTGTTGCGGGAGGCAATAGGCTGACTCTGTAAATTGCTTAGAGAGGGCTGTAAAGCACTGTGAAGCGGTATATAAGTCTAAGTGCTATTGCTAAGTGCTAATTGCTAGTTGACTCCTGTTTTTTCTTCTCGGGTTGTTGGGTCTCCCTCATCTGCTGGTGTGGTTGTCCTGGGTCTGAAAAGGATGAAGCCTCTTTCTCAAGCCTGCTAGAGCATTAAACATGCTGGATCAAGCCTGCTTCCCCAGGCCTTCACCACAGATAGGCATCCACTCACCCATGGTCCCTTTCTAGGTGCTACTACCGGTATTGCAATGCTGGTGAAGTGAAAGTAGTCCTTGACTTAACAACCACAATTGAGCCCAAAATTTCTGTTGCAAAGCAAAACGGTTGTTAAGTTGAATCTTGCCCCATTTTACAACATTTCTTGCCACAACTGTTAAGTGAATGTTGCAGTTATTAAGCTAGTAATAGGGTTGTTAAGTGAATCTGGCTTCCCATTTAACTTTGCTTATCAGAAGACTGTAGAAGGTGATCGCATAACCCTGGGGCACTGCAACTGTCATAAACATGAGTCAGTTCAGTTGCCAGCCTCTAAATTTTAATCACATGACCATGGAGATGCTGCAGTGGTCGTAAGTGTGAAAAATGGTCATAAGTCACTTTTTTCAGTGACATTGTAACTCTGAATGGTCACTAAATGAACTGTTGTAAGTGGAGGACTAGCTATAATCTCCGCTGTTGAGGAAGAGCATAATTTCTTCTCATTCAAATAAAAAGGGTCTCTGGGAGGAGTAACAACTGTATGAAGAATCAGCCTGTTGTATGTTTTTCAGCGGATTGGTATAAATCTGTATTTATTTATTTATTTCTCACTAGACCGAAGGTGACAAGCTTTGTTGTCTTCACCCAAGCACAACATTCTGAAGGAAAGGGAGCAAAGAAAATTTTTAAAAAGGCAGACTTTTTTGGAAGTCAAATTTGGAAAGCAGATGGAATATATTTGGCATATCATCAATTGTTTAGATGCCGACTCCCGGGTTTGCGTGATAGCGACCGGTTGTGGGCTTGCGGATTCTCTGCATCCCTGTGGCTAATTTCGCCCTGCCTGGTGACCCTAAATAGGTCTAAGTTGCCCTGGAGAGGTGACGAAGAAAGAAGGGTGCTCTAGTGATTCTGGAACAGCGGCGGCTGTTCCCTTCGATCTTGATCTTCTCTTTTTTATTTTACATTTAATTTCCTGGAAAAGATTCCCAAGAAGCAAAATACCTCCGAAAGGGAAGGAGGGGGATTTCCGCCCCACCCTTATACTAACGGAAGCGGCGAATTAATCTTTTTATGGAGGATCAAAATATATGGAAGTGAAATAAATATAAAACCTGAAACTTAAATCTGGATAAATCTAAAATTGTTTTAATGGTTAAGACTCTCAATTCAAAGATAATTGTTCATTTTGGAAATTGAAAAAGAAATAGTTGCTGACACCTAGTGGCAGAAGAAGACTATGGCAGTTATGGCTTTAATATAAGACTTGGCAAAATCTGGGAAAAGCTAATCTGTGTCTGTGACCTTCAAAGCTTTAACAACAAAGAATAGCTGTGAAAAAAAAGATAATAATCTGGGCTATAAACAAAGAGAGAATTATAAATTTTAGGGATTTTTTTTAACTATTTGGATTACAAATATCTATCTAATTCAGTTCTCAACCTTTTTCAGGTTGAGACCCCACTTGCGCCGGCCATGCGCGCCACGACCCCGACACCTAAAGGCAAACAAAGTCATTACCAAAAGCCAACATGGGTTTGTCAAAAACAGATCATGCCAGACAAATCTTATTGCATTCTTTGACCAAGTGACAAAATTAGTGGATCAGAGGAATGCTGTGGATATAATTTACTTGGACTTCAGTAAGGCATTTGATAAAGTAGACCACAACCTACTACTTGATAAGATAGAAAAATGTGGGTTAGACAGCATCACCCCCAGATAGATTCGTAGCTGGCTGACCAGCCGTACTCAACATGTGGTCCTCAAAGGAACTGCATCTACATGGAGGGAAGTGTGTAGTGGGGAGCCCCAGGGTTCTGTTCTGGGCCTAGTGCTCTTCAACATCTTCATCAATGATTTGGATGAGGGGGATAGATGGGGAACTCATCAAATTTGCAGACAACACTACGCTGGCAGAAATGCCAACACTCCAGAAGATAGGTTTAAGATATAGATCTTGACAGACTTGAACATTGGACACTGTCTAAGAAAATGGTGAAAAAAATAAGGTTCTACATTTAGGCAAGAAAAAACAAATGCACAGGTATAGTATAGGTGGTGCCTTGCTCAATAGTAGTAACTGTGAGAGGGATCTTGGAGTCCTAGTGGACAATCACTTAAATATGAGCCAGCAGTGTGTTGCAGCTGCCAAAAAAGCCAACACAGTGCTAGGCTGCATTAACAGAGGGATAGAATCAAGATCACGTGAAGTGTTAATACTTCTTTACAATGCCTTGGTAAGGCCACACTTGGAATACTGCATCCAGTTTTGGTCACCACGATGTAAAAAAGGTGTTGAGACTCTAGAAAGAGTACAGAAAAGAGCAACAAAAATGATCAGGGGACTGGAGGTTAAAACATAAAAGGAACGGTTGCTGGAATTGAAGAGAAGGACGAGGGGCAACATGATAGCCGTGTTCCAATGTCTCAAGGGTTGCCACAGTGAAGAGGGAGTCAAGCTATTCTCCAAAGCACCTGAAGGCAGGACAAGAAGCAACAGATGGAAACTGGTCAAGGAGAGAAGCAACTTAGAATTAAGGAGAAACTTCCTGACAGTTAGAACAATCAACCAGTGGAACAACCTGCCTCCAGAAGCAGTGAATGCTCCAACACTGGAAGTTTTTAAGAAGAGACTGGACAGCCATTTGTCTGAAATGGTATAGGGTTTCCTGCCTGAGCAGGGGGTTGGACTAGATGACCTCCAAGGTCCCTTCCAACTTTATTATTATTATTATTATTATTATTATTATTAATCATCGCACAGTCAGATGTTGAGACTGGATTTGAGATTTTTGTCTACCAAAAATAAACAAATAATATCAATAACAATAAATCCCTCAATTCAAAAAGAAAAATTATGTTCTTAATCAATTTAATATATCTTAATATATCTTAATATATCTTCATTTAAACATCCTCTCTTACAACTTACTTATAAAATTGATCTTTGATTCAACCCATAGTCTTAGATTAGCCTTAATTCCTTTCATTTAATTATAAATTATTATCAATCGACTTCTGGGTCCTTCCCAAGGACCTGGGATAGGCAGATGTGGATGTTTGATGGTATTACAGATATCGTCGCAGGATGGAAGCAGTTCCTAGTAAGGCCGCCTTTTGCAATTGACTAATGGCGAATTTGTCAATGCCAATGGTGTTCAAGTGGTGCTCCAGTTTTTTTGGGATCGCCCCCAAGGCGCCTGTTACTATTGGTACTACCCTTGCTTGCTTTTGCCACAGTCTTTCTATTTCTATTTGCAGGTTTTTGTATTTTGTTATCTTCTCCAGTTCTTTCTCCTCTATTCTGCTGTCTCCAGGAACTGCCACATCCACTATCTAGACTTTTTTGTCTTTATATTATTATCGTTGTTGGTGGTGGTGGTGCAGAGTGAAACTAGTTTATTGACCTCAAAATTTGCCCCTTTGTAAGCCCTCTTCTGGTAAGCAAAATTGTTCACTGTTGTCAACCAATTTGGGACACTAGCCACTTGTTGACCATGACTCATATAGCTCTGGCTTCCGTTTTCCCTGCAATAAATACATTGTACTTTCTGTGCTATGGAGAGGGAGTGGTGTTGTTAGAACACTTTTAAAATAGTAGCATCAGTATCCTTTGCAGTCATTGAACAGCTTTGCACTTTTGACAACATCACTGACTGCCTAGAACAGTGATGGCGAACCTATTAGAGCCCGAGTGCCCAAACTACAACCCAAAACCCACTTATCGCCGGCTGCCAGGTGGGTGTGGCCCACTGGATGGGCGTGGCTGTGATCATGGCATACTGGGTGGGTGTGGCCAAGGTGCGTGTGGTCACCTCAATGTTGCTCGTGGGGAGGGACGCCTGTGGGGGCCGGGCAGGGTTGGGGGAGATCCAGGGGGTCTCTGGCAGGTGGGCAGTGGGCAGGAGGCTCATCCTGAGGGGTGAGGCGAGGCAAGGCAAGGTGAGGCAGGGTGGGGTGCCATTGTCGCAGGGCAAGGCAAGGCAGGGGCCGGGGCGGCTGCTGCATGATACCATCGTCCCCCACACACAGAGGCCAGCGAGTGCATGGGGGCCGACAGTGTCCGTCAGCAGCCACAGCCTGCCGGCCCATCAACCAGCACATTCTGGGGCTCCGCAGCCCGCCCCCAGCAGTTCAGAGAAGCCACCTCTGAGCTGGAGGGCTGGCTGACAGCTGAGGAGGTGATGCAGTGGGTCCTGCCTGGGAAAAGGAGAGCATGTGAAGTCAGGAGGGATGGGAGGGGGGAGGGAAACCAGCCATGTTGGGATGCATCCGGCCACGTGGGACCTTGGTGAGTTAGCAGGCGGCTGGTTGAAGAGGGACAGTTGCCATCTCCAGGGCATGGTGCCCATGTCCACAGAGAGGACTCTGAGTGCCGCTTCTGGCACGCGTGCCATAGGTTCGCCACCACTGGCCTAGAAAAATCCTAATAATGATCAGGGATTTCTCTAAAATCTGGGTGAATACCCCTTTTGCAAAGGCAAGGGCTGAATCAAATGATTGTGGATTCAGATTGTTCTTGAAGCAGAAATTACTTGTAGGTCTGCTTGACATTTGCAGTTTGGGTGAAATAATGCAAACGGACCCCATGTAGACTTAGTTTGGTTCAAAGTGACAACAGCATTGAAAAAAGTGACTTATGACCAGTTTTCACATTTATGACCACTACAGCATCCCCAGAGTCACATAATCAAAAGTTTGGGTGCTTGGCAACTGGCATGTATTTATGATAATTGCACTGTCTCAGATTTATGATCATTTGTAATTTCCCAGTCAGCTGCTGACAAGCAAAGTCAATGGGGGAAATCAGATTCACTTAATAACAACCTGATTCACTTAACAACTGCAGTGATTCATTTAAAAACTGGCAAAAAAAGTCATAAAATGGGGCAAAACTCTCATAACAATTGCCTCACTTAGCAGTGATGATTTTGGGGCTCAACTGTGGTTGTAAATTGAGCACTATCTGTAATGTTGTTCTTTAAAGATAAGATAAGATAAGGTAACCTTTATTGTCATTTTTTTTTACTGTGGGCACAATAGCACACATCAAAAATGAAATTTACTTGGCCGCTCTCAAAGTGAAACACATACATGATACACACCTAAACGTACTATATACAACATATGTATAGACCTGTGATGGTGAACCTTTTAGAGACTTGAGTGCCCAAAAACTGACCCCGCCCCACTCCACCCCCTGCCCTGCCCCACCCCACCTGCTCACAGTGCCACTCACCACCTCCAGGGCCTGCTGCAGATCGCCCAGGCAGCCCAGCAGCGCCATGGCGGCCACGCCCTCTGCCCGTGCCCCGCAGTATCAACTGTGCACGATGGGGCGTGAGGGCAGAGTCTTGTCTACGCTACCTGGCTGCCATGTCCTTGGCTGCACTGCTCTGCGTGGGCCACGCTCGGGGGCAGCTCTCCTCCAGGGGGGCTGCTGGTGAGGAGGGGGTTGTGGGGGGAGGCAAGTCTGGGGCAACAGTACGTGTGCCCACAGAGAGGGCTCTGAGTGCCGCCTCTGGCACGTGTGCCATACGTTCGCCACCACTGGTATAGACCCACACCCCTACATATACATAACAAATAAATATTAAATACTGTCCATCTTGACTATGTAACGGAAGGTTGGCACAAAATGTAACATGCTTTGAACTATAGAAGCTGCTTTATCAATATGAAGTACTGCATTTTAATTTTGTTTTCCTTTTTGAATGACAAGATAAGCAGATGATGCAGGAAATACCTTATTTTGCAAGATAAATTGGTGTTGAAGAAGAAAGAAGAAGCTGCTTTCACTCACTGGCTTCTGTGGATAAATCTCGACTATCCTCACTCCTGTCCAAAGAAGAAGATGCCTGTGATAATCGATCAGCTCCAGATGAATCAAACAAGGGGTAGGTAGAGTATTGCAAAGCCATTGGTCACAGCTATCCAACAGTCTCGTCTTGTAGAGGGGTGAATATTAGCTTGTTGTAATAGTTTTGCTGTAGGGCAGGGGTCTTCAAACTTGGCCCTTTTATGACTTGTGGACTTCAACTCCCAGAATTCCACAGCCAGGTATGCTGGCTGAGGAATTCTGGGAGTTGAAGTCCACAAGTCATAAAAGGGCCAAGTATGAAGACCCCTGCTGTAGGGCATGATAGACATTCTGCTGCCTCCATCCTCTTTGTTAAGGCCAGATTAACAGAGTTTGAGGCGAGTGCAACTCTGTTTATAGTTTTCTGTAGTGATGGAACCGTATAATCCAGAGGTGTTCTAGAGAAACTCCTTTGGCTCACTCGTGTTTTTACAGCTGGTGTGGAAATTACGATTGCTCAGGGCAAAACTGGAGTAGATGTGGGTTGTGTATGTTGTAGGCTAATTTCTCCATTATGTAGATTTACTATAGAAAGCTCTGGATTTTTTTCTTCTTCTTTGAATGGCGTTTCCTAGAAATGCTGTAGATATCGCACATCAAGGGAAGGTGTCCAGGTTGACATGACTTTCATCTTTTTAGCAGCTGGATCCGAATCCCTCTCAGGTCTGTAGCAATGTGATTGTACACTGCTTTGACAAATAACTGTATAAAAGTCATTGAGGAGATAAAATAGGAAATGTGGATTAATTTTGGTCACTTGAAATTTTTTCCCATTTTTTGGAAGTGCCCTGAACTGGCCCATTTAGAATTCTGAATGTCCTCTTGCTTCCGATGCCTTTAGAAGGTTTATTAGCCGTCATGCCATCCATTTCTTGGTTTCTCTTGGCTGTCTAGATAACTATGCTGACTCAGGAATTCTGGGAGTTGAAGTCCATGAGTCATAAAAAGAGCCGAGGTTGCCTACCCCTGGTCTAGATCAGGGCTTTTCAAGCTCTTCACCCATTGTACCACTTTTAGGATATGGCACTATCCGAGTACCACCTATTGCCTAGCAAGGTGTCAAAAACTTGATGGCCAAAAAAAAAAAAAGGAAAAAAGTGATAAAAGTACAGGTACAGGTAGTCCTCGACTTACAACAGTTTGCTTAGTGACTGTTCGAAGTTACAGTGACACTGAAAAAAGTGCCCCCCAAGGCACAGCCGAGCAAGTCACCTACCTTCCCACACGGCGGCGCTCTTCCTCCTGTCCGAGGTTTTCATTGTTGTAAGCATTTCTGTTGAGGATTGGCAGCGGAGGTGGGGTGCGGGGGGGTGTTTGGTTTTTATTCCCCCCATCTGCTCGGTTGTTGCAGCAGGTTTTGGTCACTTCACATGACACTGGGACACTGTGACCGTCATTAATATGAATCAGTTGCCAAGCATCTGAATGTAAATCACAAGACCCTGGAGATGCTGCAACATTCCAGCTGATCAGTGCTTCTTCTGGGCTCAGCAGAAGCGCCAGGATCAGCGCCGAGCTCCAGCTGGAGCCTGACAGTGATCCTGGCACTGATCTTGGTGCTTCCACTGAGCCCTGACAGCCCCAAAGAAGCGCTGATCCTGGCGCTTCCGCTGAGCCCTGACAGCCCTGCAGCTCCAGCCATCCCTCGCTCAGGCTTGTGCGGTGCTGCCACCGGTTCAGCTCATTCCCCTCCCCCGCGACCACTTTTCTAGGATGGTCGCGTACCACCTGCCAGGTGCCAATATACCACAGTTGGTACCCGTACCACTGGTTGAAAAGCCCTGGTCTGGATCCTTCACAGTCCTGCTGTGCTTCTTAGTAGGATGTCCTCCTCGGCTATCATCTTTGTTAATGTTGACTTTTTTTTTCTTTTTCTTTTTGAAGTGAAGCCTCTTTGAATTTCAGCATTTTGGAGAGAGGACAGGTAGCCCCTTGACTTAAAGCCATTCATTTAGTGACCGTTCAAAGTTACAACAGCGCTGAAAAGAGTGAGCGACTTTTTCACTCCAGCAACCACCGCAGGATTCCCTACGGTCGCATGATCAAAATTTGACCACTTGGCAGCAAGTGTCCCCGGGTCAGGTGACCTTTGCGACCTTCTGACAAGCAAAGTCAATGGGAGCCAGGTTCACTTAACAATCAAGTTACTCACTTAACCATTGCAGTGGATCACTTAACAACTGTGGCAAGAAAGGTTGTAAAATGGGGCAAAACTCACTCAACTGTCTTGGTTAACAACGGATAATTTTGCGCTCAATTGTGGTTGTAAGTTGGGGACCACCTAACTTCCCAAGTTCAAAGAAGGACTAATTTCCATTTGTCATCACACTCTTTCAGTGTCGTACATGAAGAGCACATGTATGTTTTCTAGAGAAGGGGCGGGATGTCTATAAAAATGTAATGTTGAACTGTGAGCCTGGTTGGTTCTGACTACAACGTTCCTCCCCCTCTGTGTTACAGAAGCCATGGCCACCACAAATCCTCTGGAGACCCTCCAAGTGGAAGCCAGCTGTTCTGTCTGTCTGGAGTACCTGAAAGACCCTGTGATCATTGACTGTGGCCACAACTTCTGCCGGGTGTGCATCACCCGCTGGTGGGAGGACTTGAACCGAGACTTCCCTTGCCCTGTGTGTCGTAAGACTTTCCGCCACCGCTCTCTGAAGCCCAACCGGCAGCTGGGCAACATGGTAGAGATTGCCAAGCAACTCCAGGTCACCAATAAGCGAAAGATACGGGATGAGAACTTGTGTGAGAAGCATAATGAAGTGCTTCGCCTCTTCTGTAAGGAAGACCAGGAGGCCGTTTGCTTAGCGTGCGAGATCTCCCACGAACACCGTTCCCACACAGTTGTGTCCTTGGATGACGCCTCTCAGGAATACAAGGTAGGATGATGGCACTGGCACACGATGAGTACAAAGCTTTCCTGGCTAAATTGACTGCTCTGATAAAGGGGGAAAAAACAAGTTTTTTTTTTGTTTCCACTTGGAAACCGCTTCTGGACTTTGTGCTTGAGGTGGAAAAAAAATGAAACTTTGATTTTGGGCTTTTACCGATTAGATAGGTTTGTTGTTATAGAAATGGCTAGTTCAGGCGTAGGCAACCTTGGCTCTTTTATGACTCGTGGACTTCAACTCCCAGAATTCCTGAGCCAAAGTTGGAGGAGGATGGGGCTGTTGGTGCCGCCATGAGGCAAGGCTGGTGTTGGGGCATGGGAGGCCTGGCTGCAGTGGTCCTAAGTGGGTGTGGGGTGTGCGGGGCAGCTCTGCCCCCCACCCCACCCTTGCTTGATTTTTACGCGTGCTCCTCACCCCACCTCGTGCAGCCAGATGGTAGGACAGAGTGGGTGGGGTCTTAACTAGATCTTATTTTGGGGGCAGGACTTATATTAGGCACATGCGTAAAAATGGAACTAGGTCTTATTTTCAGGATAGGTCTTATTTTGGGGAAACATAATACTATATGGAAAAAATTTAATAAATACTACTTTACTATTACTACTGATAATAACAATTTTGGATAATCCTTATTGACTCTTGGGGTCAGTATAGACCAGCGGTTCTCAACCTGTGGGTCGCGACCCCATTTGGGATCGAACGACCATTTCACGGGGGTCGCCAAACAACGCAGTCCGCCATTTTTCTCCCCTTTTCCCCTCGGCCAGCGCAGGGGGCAGCACCGCGCATGCGTGGGGTAGCACCGCGCATGCACAATGTGGGCCGCCATGCCGCGCATGCACAGTGCATGTGCGGCGCAGGTCGGGGTCGCGGCCTGAAAAAGGTTGAGAACCGCTGGTATAGACCATTTTGGGGGACCTGACTTGGATCAATCAATCTATTTATTTGTTAAAATCCCAGTGCATATTTAGCTTTTTGTTTTTCCCAAATGACTGTTTCCTTTCTTCCTATTCTCCATCTCTTGTTGGAGAAGAGATGGTGTTAGTGTTGGGAGTCAGACTGAAAAGATATGCTGACTTCTCTTGGGATGGAAGGCACAAGAACAAATGGAGTTGCCCCCTTTTTAAATCCAGAAACTTTTTTAGTTTGATTCTATAATGCCATCATGGAATCAGGAAATGTTTGAATTCCTAGGTTTTGCCGTTGTCTGCCGTCTACCTAGATTGAACAGGTATAGCTTTGTTTGATAAACGCTTTGGTAACTGAACTTTTGGAAGGTTTACTTCTTTTTCACTTCTGTTCCTTATACAGTAGTTTCAGGGCTTTTCAACCTTTTTACCGATTGTATCACTTTTAGGATATGGCAATATTTGAGTACCACCTAGCAAAGTGTCAAAAACTTGATGACCAAAAACAACAACAACCTGTTCAAAGTTGCAATTGCACTGAAATGACTTATGACCATTTTTCACACTTATGACCATTGCAGCATGCCCAGGGTCATGTGATTTATGTTTGGATGCTTGGCAACTGATTCATATTTATAATGGTCACTGTGTTCCAAGGTCATGTGATCCCCTCCTGCAACCTTTTGACAAGCAAAGTCAATGGCAGAGCTGCTGGTGGCCAAGTGCTAAGGCGGGACTTCCTTTTCTCCCTCCCTTCCCTGCCTCCCTTTTTCTCATTCCCATCTCCTTCTGAAGGAAGAATTTGACACCCCCCCCCCATATTTTCCCTCTTCCATATATTGATCAAACAAGGAAAGGCCTCCAGAGACAGAAAAGACAAGCTGCTGAGTGAACTAGCTTAAAAAGGCACATTCCCCTTTAAGAATTAGCTACTGGCTAGAAAGGAAATTAAGGAGCACAGTCTGCACTTAAGGAAGAAAAAAAAATGTAAGTACTGGCTGCCGGCTAAGGCAACCTCCCCAAATGGCTCCATTCATAAGTAAAGGAATGCTACAGGCAAAATCCATTCAGGAGAAAAATACTTCAAAATCCCTTGCAGCAAAACATAATAGCTAACAACAGCAGAACAATAGAAGCTAACACCATCAGCCAAATAGAAATTGCCAAACACTCCTTAAGAACACAAAGCCCTCATTGCACAAATCCCAGAACTTCAAAGTCACAAAAGCACATAAGAATCCTTCCACTCTCCATCTCCTTCCCTCCTCCGTGCCTCACCTCCAGCCATTGCTGCCTTTATTCATTCCTCTTGGAGGGCGACCCCTCTCCCGCTGCATTTCTTGCCTTTTTGCTGCTGCAGCACAGGTGGCTGCCACAGCAGTTGTAGATCAGCTCATGGCCAGCCTGCTTGATTTCTTCTCCTCTCCCCCCCACCCTCCTCCTCCTCCTCCTTTCTTCTTTCCCTTCGGTGCAGCTAGAGCTGACTCTGCCTCCTCCCAAGGCTGCTGCTTTTTCTCTCTCTCCCTCTCCTACCCAAACTGCTTCCTTTTATAGCCTCTCCTGTCTCCACCTCCTCCTCCTCCTCCTCCTTTCTCATGGGGGAGAGTGAGCCGGAAGTGAGCCTGGGGCTTTTGCCTTACCCCAGCCACTCTGCAGCTCCAGAGGACTCTCTCACTGTAAGTCCTTGCCTATGCTGGCTCTTTCCCTCCCCCACTACACTTGGCTAGGCAGGGCTGCGTACCACCTGCCACTCATTAATGTACCACAAGTGGTATGTGTACCACCGGTTGAAAAGCCCTGCATTAGTGGCCAAAATTGTGGAAACCTTTTGGGAAAAGTGTATTTTTGAGGTTTGATAGCTCATAGCACCACTTTTTTGGGGGGAGTAGTACCATAAAATTATATACCAATGGAAAAATAATTTAATCAAGAATGTAATGCAACAAAGGTTGTTCAATGATCTGTACTGTATTCTATGAAAAGTTATAGCCAAAGAACCAGAAAGAAGGAAGCACAACTTGCTTAGGTTGATAGCAGGTAGCTTTCCTTCATCTGATTGTAGCCAATGAGCATGAGTGTTTAGAGAGCCAATCGGGTGTCATCTTGTTTTGGCAATGAGCCAATCAGATCACAGTAGGATTCAGTTACTGCTGTCATATACTGAAGCTGAGAGGAGGACATTTGTCAGTGTGTTATGTGATCGCTATCAAGTTGGTTGTGGTTTTTTTGTGTTTTTCATCTAGTGAGCTTATAAAACGTAATAAAATTAAAGTAATGGTGCAAAGAGTTGACTGGTTGCCCAGAAAGCGATGTAAAATAGTATTATTAAGTGAACAAGGCTACAGTTATAAGGAAATTAGAAGAAAAATTGGTGGAAACTTAACCAAAGGTGGCATTTCTACTGTACACTTTTCCCAAAAGGTTTCCACAATTTTGGCCACTACTGTAATTGATTTATGATATTTATACTTTCATCAATACAGCTTTTGCTCCTAACATTACATTAGCTTCATGAAATCTTCATCTATGTGAACTGTATGCAACTGAACATCATTGGATGAGGAGCATCCACAGAACGGATTGTTTATTTTGTCGTCTCTGCGTTTCCCAAAGCTATCTTGTCACCTAGGCTCTTACCCTTTGCAAGCTCTAACTCAGATATGGTACTTTTTTTTTTTTTTAATTCAGGAAAAGATGCAGAAATGTTTGGAGCCACTGGAAAAGAAATTGCAAGAGATTGCCCACTGCAAATCCCGAGAAGAAAAGAAGGCCGGGGAACTCAAGGCAGGTGTTGAATCTACTGTATACTGTCGAATGACAGAATATTTATTCTTCATTTAATTCTTCACTATAGCCCAGGGGTTCTCAACCTTGGCAACTTTAAGACTTGTGGACTTCAACTCCCAGAATTCCTCAGCCAGCCATGCTGAGGGGAAAGGGAGAGGTTTCCAAGCTGAGCCATGCTGGCTCAGGAATTCTGGGAGTTGAAGTCCACCAGTCATAAAGCAGCCTAGGCCTAGGCCAGAGATAGGTAACCTTGGTTCTTTTATGACTGGTGGACTTCAACTCCCAGAATTCCTGATCCAGCCATGCTGAGGGGAAAGGGAGAGGTTGAAGTCCACAAGTCTTAAAGTTGCCAAGGTTGAGAACCCCTGCAATAGCCCAAAGAAGAACAGTTTTGAAATGGATGTTAAAACTTCAGCCTTTTGTACCTCTGTCCCCACTTTAGTTAATTTACACATTTTTCTTACAGCTGAGGGTGCTTATTTACCATGCTAGCAGACATTGCCAAACCCTTAAATGATATCCAGGTCAGATAAGATCTCCTAGTTTCAGAAACATTTAAAACAGGGGTCTTCAACCTTGGCGATTTTAAGACTTCTGGACTTCAACTCCCAGAATTTCTCAGCCAGCTTGGCTGGCTGAGGAATTCTGGGAGTTGAAGTCCACAAGTCTTAAAGTTGCCAAGGTTGGGGACCTCTGGTTTAAAAGGTATAATATTTCCAAATAGTAACAATACAGGTAGTCCTTGATTTACAACCATTCATTTAGTGATCGCTCAAAGTTGCAATGACACTGAAAAAAAAAAGACTAATAACTGGTCCTCGTAGTTACAACCATCGAAGCATCCTCGTGGTCACATGAGCAAAATCCAGGCGCTTGACCACCAGTATATATTTATATTTCCAGGGGTCATGTCACCATTTGCAACCTTCCCAGCCAGCTTCGGACAAGCAAAGTCAATGGGGGGAAGTTGGTTTCTCTTTAACAACCATCAGTTAACACAGCGGTTCTCAACCTATGGGTCGCGACCCCATTTGGGATCGAACGACCATTTCGCGGGGGTCGCCGGACACCGCGGTCCGCCATTTTGTTTTTTTAATTTTTATTTTTTTTATTTTTTTAAATTTTTTTAAATTTTTTAAAAATTTTTTTGTTTTTTTTTTTGTTTTTTTTCGGTGCGCGCGCTGCGCATGCGCGGATCTGCCCGTCGCGCCGAAAAAAAATAAAAAAAATAAAAAAATAAAAAAAAAAACAAAATGGCGGACCGCGACGGACGGATCCGCGCATGCGCGCCGTGACCCCGACCCGGGGGGGCGCGGGCGCGCGCGCAACGGGCCAAAAAAAATAAAATTAAAAAAAATTTAAAAAAATAAAAACAAAAAAACAAAATGGCGGACCGTGATGGGCGGATCCGCGCATGCGCAGATCGGCCCATCGCGGTCCGCCATTTTGTTTTTTTGTGTTTTATTTATTTATTTTTTTCGGCCCGTCGCGCCGCGCGCGTGCCCCCGAGTCGGGGTCACGGCGCGCATGGGCGGGGCAAGTGGGGTCTCAACCTGAAAAAGGTTGAGAACCACTGACTTAACAACTGCAGCGATTTGCCTAACCACGGCACAAAGGTCATCAAACCAGGCGCAACTCTCTTAACAACTGCCTTGCTTAACAATGGAAATTCTATTCCCAGCTGTGGTTGTACGTCGAGGACTACCTATAAAGAAACTTTCTCCAATAGGATTTCGATTATACAGTAAATTCTTCACAGATATTTAGAGGCATTAAGAACATCCAGAAAAGTAATACAATAATGCTAAAGCTTATCAAAAATGACTGGTCTGTCCAAGAAGCTCAAGAAACAGGACATAGAAATATCTTTCCAGTAATAATAATAATATTATTATTATTATTATTATTATTATTATTATTATTATTATTATTATTATTATTAGTGATGATGATGATGATGATGATGATGATGATGATGATGATGATGATAAAGTTGGAAGGGACCTTGGAGGTCTAGTCCAACCCCTTGCTCAGTCGGGAAACTCTACACCAAGGGTAGGCAACCTTGGTTCTTTTATGACTGGTGGACTTCAACTCCCAGAATTCCTGAGCCAGCCATGCTGAGGGGAAATGGAGAGTTTTCCAAGCTGAGCCATCCTGGCTCAGGAATTCTGGGAGTTGAAGTCCACCAGTCATAAAGCAGCTTAGGCCTAGGCCAGAGATAGGTAACCTTGGCTCTTTTATGACTGGTGGACTTCAACTCCCAGAATTCCTGAGCCAGCCATGCTGAGGGGAAAGGGAGAGGTTTCCAAGCTGAGCCATGCTGGCTCAGGAATTCTGGGAGTTGAAGTCCACCAGTCATAAAGCAGCCTAGGCCTAGGCCAGAGATAGGTAACCTTGGCTCTTTTATGACTGGTGGACTTCAACTCCCAGAATTCCTGATCCAGCCATGCTGAGGGGAAAGGGAGAGGTTGCCAAGCTGAGCCATGCTGGCTCAGGAATTCTGGGAGTTGAAGTCCACCAGTCATAAAAGAGCCATGGTTGCCTACCCCTGCCCTATACCATTTCAGACAACTGGCTGTCCAGTCTCTTCTTAAAAACTTCCAGTGTTGGCGCATTCACAACTTCTGGAGACAGATTGTTCCACTGATTAGTTGTTCTAACTGTCAGGAAATGTCTCCTTAGTTCTAGGTTGCTTCTCTCCTTGGTTATCTAACCTTTTCTTCTATGTGTCTGCAGCGGAAGGTTGAGGACCGTCGTCAGCTCGTCATTAGTGAGTTTGAGGAGCTCCATCTATTTCTAGCAGAGGAGCAGGAAATATTAATGCAACGCCTAGAAAATGAGGAGAAGGAAATTTTACAGAAGTTGAAGGAAAATGTGGCGGACTTGTCAGAGCAGCGGATTGCCCTCAACAGCCTTATCACTGAAATCGAGGAGAAGTGTTTGCAGTCGGGCATGGACATGCTCAAGGTACGAGCTCCTCCAAGAATTTAATGTCCGTCAATCAGAGAATGAAATGCGTTCTGGGAGGAAACTGGGCATTTCTGATACAATTCAGATTGTTTTGGCATATAACAAAAAGTGAGTTTAGAATCGGAGGGAAAAACCTGGGAGATTTTAAGAAATTTCCGTAGGAAAATGCTTTCTGAGAATATATATTCAACTTTGCAAGAACTCTAGATAGCACATGTAATTTTCTACCTGCCCTAGCTGCTTCTAGGTAATCTTGAGTTATGATTGGATATCTAATGACTGTTTGAAGTTACAATGGCCTTGCAAAAGGTACTTTACAGCCTATAAAGCCTTTCCAGCTGTGGTAAAATATTGTACCAGGCCCCTCCATGGTCACATTACCACATTTTTTGGTGCTTGGCCAGTGACCACCACAGACAGTTGCAATATCCTGCAGTCATGTATGTGGAAGTTTTTTATTTTGCTGATTTTTGACCAAAAACAAATCCCATTTGGGAGAACGGATTCACTTAACGAGTGTGATTTGCTCAACAGCTGCCATAAAAATGGTTAAAAAAAATTGGATCCAGTCACGTGGTTCGTCAACCTACGACCGAAACAATTTATAACTGAAATTCCAATCCCAATTTTAGTCATAATTTGAAGACTACCTGCATTTCATAGTGGGTTTATAAAGATAGTTATGTTGAATGATGGAAAGAATAAATTCAGGATTTGGGGGGGTGGGAGAGGGGGGAGATGGGGCTTCCTTAGTCTGCATTCTTGGAAGCTTTTAATAGGAATACTGGACTACAATCTGTTTGTTTAAAAGATGTGTATGATTGTCCACCTTAAATGTTGGTACAATGATATATTAGATAGCTAAAAAAACTGTTTGAAATAAAAGCTGCAATGTTATCTGATCACACTGGGTAATTTAATTAGTTCTGAGTGCTACTGCTGCAGCTTCAGAATTGCAAGTTTTCTTTCATTTGAAGAGATATTTTTCAAATGCCAGGTTCAGGTTACTTGTCAAGGTTGTGTAAACCTATTGTCAACACTGCTAACATTGGATGTTCTTACTTTGACAACATATGGAGGAGGAATGTGACTGAAGTTAGTTAGGCATAACAATATTGCACTAGTGTGTGAATTCAGGGCTTTTGAAATAAGAGATGATAAGAAATGGCGGGATGGAGTAATGGAGGGAAAGCCTGCATTTCAAACTAATTGGAGAATGTGATTTATGACTGTAAATTAGAGGAGGAAATTGTGCTTTGATACTATGTGTTCAGAGGAGGAGAATTCAGATTTTGGCTTCAACTATGTTAGTGCCAAAGCTATGCTACTCCAATAAAGATTCTTTAAGGTAAACAATGCCTCAAAGTTCTCTGAAGAGTTTCATTTGTCGGAATCATGACACCTATCTTGTTTCTTCTGTACGTTCTCTTTCAACTGATATTTATTTGATGGTTAATGAGTCTGGAGCCCATTTCCTGTGACTTTGTGAATGCAGTTGGTATACTTCTTTTAGCTTCTAGTTTAAATGTGTTGATTTAATTCTACAAACATACTGTGAGAGGATAGAATAAGTTGATGGGATCCTCATGCCACCTGCCAATCCGTCTGGTGCACAATTTCCTATGCAAATGGGATTTTTTAAATTTCAGATGAAATCTTAATATTATTTCTTGTCTTTAAGCAGGACGTGAGGAGCACTTTTGAGAGGTAAGGAACAAATTCTTTTGCAATGAATTACAGTAGTTCAGCTGCTGCTGCTGCTTCTTATAGAGCAGGGGTTCTCAACCTTGGCAACTTTAAGACTTGTGGACTTCAACTCCCAGAATTCCTCAGCCAGCAAAGCTGGCTGAGGAATTCTGGGAGTTGAAGTCCACAAGTCTTAAAGTTGTCAAGGTTGAGAACCCCTGCTATAGAGGTTGGCAAGATTGTTATTAACTGTTATCCTCAAAGAAGCAATACAACCAACTTAAAAATGTTGAATATCTGGAGGAATGTGTATGTGTCCCATACTGACATGTTTTCATTTAATTTTTTGAAATTGAAATTAAGGTGGGATATTTTACACCTAGATTCACAGTCTTTAGTGACGTTTACTATATTACTTGGGCTTTGAGTTGCATTCTGGGGCCATTTTTCAAAAAACTAAAAAAAATAATACCAGGAAAAAAGTCCATTTGACTTAACGTGAATGTTATTTCCAATAAATTAATAAAATAATAGTTAGTGACATTGTACCATCTTTTTCGATGTTACCAGTAAGCCCATAACATCCAGTTCATAAATAAAATAAAGTAAAAATAAATAATAATTTAAAATGATATAAATAAAGAAGAAAACAAAAACTCAAAAGGCACACTTGATGGACCGCTAGGTCTTTTTCTGCCGTCAATTTTCTATGTTTCTGTGTCTTTGGCCACCTTAGGATAATAACTCTGAAATCCAGTTCAGTAAAGGTGTAAATGTGAAACAGCTCAAGGTATGTAGCTTATCAGATCTTCCTTGATCCAAATTGATTGCGAATAGCCCTCGACCTAACGACCACAATGGAGCTCAAAACTTCTTTTGCTAAGCCAGATAGTTGTTAAGTGAGATGTCCCCCATTTTATGACCCTTCTTGCCACATCTGTTAAGTGAATCACTGCAGTTGTTAAGTTAGTAACACAGTTGTTAAGTCAGTGTGGCTTCTCCATTGACTTTGCTTGTCAGGTCACAGAAGGTGATCACACGACCCCAGGACACCGCAGCCATCATAAATACATGCCAGTTGCCAAGCGGTCAAATTTTGATCACGTGACCATGGGAAAGTTACAGTGGTTGTGTGAAAAATAGTCATAAATCACTTTTTTCAGTGCTGTTGTAACTTTGTACTGTCGCAAAACAAACTGTTCTAAATTGAGGACTACCTGTAGTGGTAGCAAAAGTTGTTTCAGAAGGGTAGTATGTTTATCAGCTTTGACTAGGACAGGGGTAGGCAACCTAGGCTCTTTTATGACTGGTGGACTTCAACTCCCAGAATTCCTGAGCCAGCATGGCTCAGCTTGGAAGCCTCTCCCTTTCCCCTCAGCATGGCTGGCTCAGGAATTCTGGGAGTTGAAGTCCACCAGTCATAAAAGAGCCAAGGTTGCCTACCCCTGGACTAGGAGGCCAGATTCAGTCTTAATTAGGCAGAGATAGGGGCTGTTGTTAAAAAAAAAATGGGGGGCCTTCTGAGAGTTGAGATTGACCAGCTTTTATCGAGTTGTTCTATTCTCTTCCATGCAGATGTGAAGAGGCGCAAACCCACGAGTCAAGTCAGGTCTCCGTTGAGCTGGAAAAAAATTTCTACAATTTCCCAAGACAGTACTTTGTCCTGCGCAAAATTATTAAAAGGCTCACAGGTGAGTTAACGATGCTGCATCCAGTATTTTTCCATGTGGATGGAAAGACCTTTAAGGAAGAAAGATTCACCTTTTGATCTGGTGATCACATCTGGAATCTGGCAGGTCTTGTAAAATGGCTCCAGCCAGCTCTTGACTTACAACTGTGGTTGAGCCTGGGATTTTGGTTATAAGTTGACGTCATTAAGCAGGTCACAACATGGCCTCACTTTATGACTGCATCCTGACTTTCTTAGGCATGGTAGTTAAGTGGACTGCAGAGTGCCCCGAGTGGGTGAGGCCCGTAATTTTTGAATGGTCACTGAAGAAATGGCTGTTAAGCGAGGACTATCTATACTTGTCCATTCACGAAATAATCATCCTGGGCATTTAAACCATTACAAAGTGCTCATTTACTAGAAGGCTGCCTGTTGCCTCCCGCTGCTCCTGTGGGGTACATTTCCTGCTCCCAATGTTTATATATATATTTTTCTGGAGAATGTGGCACATTTCCAGGCAAAACCATCAGTTTTCTATAGGAAGCTTGTGGAGTCCAGAGGTGCTGTTGCTTTGCACTGCACAATGTCAGCTTTGTATTTTCTAATAGGGGTTTTTGATTTTAAATGTGCTAGATGTTGAAATGGACTGATTATGGCTTGTAGAACTTAGAAGCCTTGCTCATAGGGTGAGGTGGTTCATTCAGATGCCAAGGAACTTTGTATTCAAGATGAATTTGGCAGACTGGGTTTAAATATGCATGGTTTTGTCCCTGTGTGCACAGACACATCCCCGGAAAAGATCCTAGATTGGCATAGAGAGTTAAGATAGCATTTAAAAAGAAATAATATAAGCACTTGGTAGATTCGCTTGTTCTTAAATGTGGAAAAATGTAAGGTGGGGCTTGACAAAGGAAGAAAGCTCGACAAAATGTAGTCATTTTCTAAGCAGAGGAGAGTTATATTTCCATTTATCTGAAAAGCACATAAGAACATGAAAGATGCATTGGTGACAAGCCAAGTGATATCTCAGGTCTGTCAGCTGTATCTCTTGGGTTATACTTTGGGGCAAAATGGATTAATCAGAAAAATTGTCAACTGGATCTTCCAATACCTCTAATGATCTGTCATACAATGCTGTAAAATAAAAATAACTAAGGAGATTTTTAAAAAGAGGCTAGACAGTCACTTGTCTGAGATGGTATAGGTTCTCCTGCTTGAGCAGGGGGCTGGACTAGAAGACCTCCAAGGTCCCTTCCAGCTCTATCCTGTCCTGTCCTGTCCTATCCTATCCTATCCTATCCTATCCTATTCTAATATTCTATTCTATTCTATTCTATTCTATTCTATTCTATTCTATTCTATTCTATTATATTATATTCTAATGTATTATAATATATTATAATATAATATTGTTATGTTATGTTGTATATTCTATTCTATTATATTATATTCTATTATATTATATATTATATTATTATATTCATAACCTGTAATTTAATGTATCACTTACTGTTCTATAGAAATCTTCTGTTTTTACACAAAGGCAATGTACAAATGTCAGCACCTGCTGCACATGTGAAAGAAACATATGAATACAACTGAAATACCTGTAGTGGCTCTGCTGTTTGGAATGCAGCTCAGCTATACCAAGAACTGTTTTTATATATGCAAATGGAGCAGTTGTGCAAGAGAATCACATTACGTTAAAAAGAAATGGCCACGCTGGAAGAATTTGGTTCCAGGACAGGAAAAACGTGGCAGATGAACCACTTGTTCTGACCCGACAGTTATTTTTGCCTCCACTCCACATAAAATTTGTACTGATGAAAAATGTTATGAAAACGATGAACAAGGAAGGTGATGGTTTTCATTTTTTGAGAGACATGTTCCCAAGAATAACTGATGCCAAGATTAAGAGAGGTACTTTTGTTGGTCCACAGATCAAATATGTCATCAGTAACAAGCTTTTCGAAGATGTGTTAGTGAGGCCACAGAAAACCTCCTGGAAAGCATTCAAGGATGTTGTTAAGAATTTTCTGGGCAACTACAGAGCACCAAATTACATTCAACTGCTTGACAAACTTCTTACAGCATTACAAGATCATGAAGTGCAACTTGTCATTGAAGATTCATTTTTCGCATTCACACTTGGACTTCTTTCCCAAAAATCTAGGGATGAATATGGTGAGAGGTTTCACTGAGAGAGTGATTCCCAACCTTTTCTATACCCCGCACCCCTAGAATGCTTCGATATATTCTTGCACCTCTTATAAAACTTCAAAATATTGCCAATGAAGTATGCATATAACTATAATTTTGAAAACCCAAGTTTTCGCACCCTCTGGAATTTCGTCTCGCACCCCTGGTTGGGAACCCCTGCACTAAGACATTGACACAATGAATCAAATGGTATCGGGCAACTGGAATCCATCAATGCTAGCTGATTATTGTTGGACACTGCAATGAGATGCATCAAGCCCTTAGAACTAGATCCTCTTCATACAAATTGAATTGAGAAGAATCTGTCTTGGGAGATTTCAAAGCACTCCCTTCTGTTCTTGATAACACAACGATCCTATAAATATTACTTTTTTCTTCATCTCAGATGATTTCTCCAAGATCCCCAGAGAGTATTTAGGTTTTCTCATTGAGCTGTAGGAGTGATATACGGAGTGTATCATTTTACACATAGATCATGAGTGATAGATGCTGATAAATCTCAAAAAGAGTTGTGGATCTTCCAAACACCTTTTACGAAATCACAAACTTTAGCATTTGTTAGATCGTTATCATTTGCCACTTCTTAGGAATAGGAATAGATAATCTTAATATGTAATTCAGGATTTTCTGCACACATTTAACACACACACATATAATAATTATTCACCAAATGTATTCATTGGAAAATAACAACTGGATGTTGGCAACAGTAGGATGATTAAGATACCATGATTATTGCAGAAGTTTCTTCTGCCACCAGGTTTTCCAAATAAGCATGCTCTCCAGCTTTAAAGGACAATGTACTGGCACATCTAGAGAATTTGTCAAAAGATTGGAAAATGCTGCCAGATCCATTTAGCTGATCTCTTATGTTGATCTGCAGAATTTGGAGACCAAGTATTTTTTTTTCCTACCGTCAGAGAGCTGAATTTCTATTGAATCTCAAGAATCTCACGTTTTTAAGTCCTGGATGACAAACAGCCTGATTTGTCTCTACAGGATCTGGATTTCCAAATTGTATGGGACTATACAACCAAATTGCATATCAAAAGTCAAGGATGACTTTTATTTTTCCAACGTAACTATCGTTGAGGCACTGCAATCACGTTCACAGAACAGACAACTTTCAGATCCAGTGGATTAAGAAGGAAAGAAAATTCAGTTCATTGGCAGTATTGGGAAGCTTGTCCTTAATGGATTATGATCTGTATTTTTCATGGCCTTTACTGTGTTGTTGAAGGAAGGAAAGCAGCCCTGTTTTTCTATTATACAACACAGACACTCTGCCTGTAAAGGATATACTTTAGGATGGCAGACATCCATGAAATTTGCAGTATGTTACCATTTTATACTTTATCATTTTTTACTGTCTCCAGCATTGCAAGTCTCTCTTTTTCCTCATTAAAAATTGATGTACTCACCTTGACATCCATGTTCAAGTAGATAGTGCTTCCATTTTCTCAGATAATTATTATTATTTATTCGATTTCTATGCCGCCCCTATACTATTCATTAATCTCTATCCCTCCCCCTCTCTCTTTTCTCTCTCCTCCCTCCCTCCCTCCTTCCAAGCTAGTCCTTCAGCCAGATTTTTCTTACCTCCGTAAAAAAGTTTTGCAATGCATTCTTGAAATTCTGAAGCTTTGTTCTGAGATAGAAAACAGTTCCTCAAGATAGTGTCACCTTCTGCTGTTTTTCTTAAATATTCCACTTCTAGCCTTAATGCCACGTTGCTGTTTCATCTCAGTTCTCAATCTTTATGAGCACTATGGATTCTCTATTAGCTCCGGAAAAGATTCCGATTTCAAGACAGTCCTCTCCTCAGCCTTTCTGAGCACTTACTTCCACACTAAGTATAAGTTTTATAAATCACTATGTTTGTGAATCACACATGAAGAGCTGATTTCTTACCCATAATTATTTATTTGCGTGGTTTGTCTGTTAGTGTTACAGGGTGTTCTATTCTGGTGCCAATCATACTGGTATCATTATGTTATGTTGAAATTGAGGAGACAGGTGGCATTTGTATCTGAAGATGCCTGTTGATATAAGGATACGTTTTTGCCTAAAACCCTAGATATGCAATAGTCCAAACCGAATGCCTGCATGGTCACTATAATTACATTTCTAAATTCACAGAGGACCACTCAGAGAATTGAAGGTACAGGTAAATAACCAGTTTTTACCTTGGTGGATCAGACTACCGTTCATTTTCTCCTAGGTAACGTGGCACCCAAGGGAACGAAGGCAGCCAAAGTAGCAGCAGGGTCTCAAGGGGTCTGCTAAGCAGTGAACAAAATGTCTGCTAGTTGGTAACGAGTTTGCTTGGCAGAGAATATTCTGTTGGTACGTTAGAAGATGCACTGCCTTCCGGTGCATTTTTAAGCAAAATTCAAAAAGTGAGGATCTTTGGGGGTTGGGACTGGAGTCGGGTGTGTGCTTGCTTGCAGCCCACCCTGTTTGTGTGCTATCGTTGTCTTCCCACATTCCTAAAGTAAGACACTCAGTTGAAAGCTTTTTGGGGGGGGGGGGGGCTGGGGCATGCCTGACCAAAAGAAGACCCTCTGTGTCCTCACTCTGATGTGCCCGTTGCACCAGGCAGAGGTTTTAAATGTGTTTTCTGAGTCTTTCATGCTTCTGAAGGTTGCAAGGCATTTTTTCCTGCTTCCAAGGGTTGAAAGCAGCCTGGCAACCGTACACTAACAGCTCTCCATTTCACAGAGTTGTTCTGTAAAGCAAAATAAGTGGCTTCCAGGTGAGGACTACGGGGAACTAAGACGACTCCATGGAAGTCCAAGCCTACTAAAAGACTGAAATGCACCTGTGCTGGTTGTGGATGCTACTATTTTTAAAAAAATATTTGCAGCTTCGTTTTAATGTGTAAAAGAATCTGTTGAATGTTGCTATTGAGGAAGGCCGGGGAACCGATAGAAATAACCATACCTTAAAGACTTTTTAATGGCTATAATCCAAATTGGATGAGGGATCAAAACAAGCCAAAATGAAGAGAGGATATAGTATAATACAGGAGTCCCCAACCTTGGCCACTTTATGACTTGTGGACTTCAACTCCCAGAATTCCTCAGCCAGCATGCCAAGTGGCCAAGGTTGGAGACCTCTGCTGTAATAGTCTAATCAGAAGAGAAATGGCAGAGACAAACATATGTCCTTTTTTTCCTGCAGGAGATTTGACCCTCGACCCGGAAACGGCTCACCCCAACTTGCTGCTCTCCGAGGACCGCAGGAGCGTCAAGTTTGTGGAGCAGCGCTTGCGAGATCTGCCCGATAGCCCAAAACGTTTTACAATCTATCCTTGTGTGCTGGCCACAGAAGGTTTTATTTCCGGCCGTCACTACTGGGAGGTAGAGGTGGGAGAAAAGACTCATTGGGCACTGGGGGTTTGTAAGGACTCAGTAAGCCGTAAGGGGGAAACAACCTCTGTCCCAGAGACTGGCTATTGGCGGGTACGGCTACTCAATGGAGAGAAATACGCAGCTACCACAACCCCGTTCACTCCGCTGCACATCACTATCAAGCCTAAGCGAGTAGGTGTCTTCCTGGACTACGAGGCAGGCAAGCTCTCCTTCTATAACGTGACGGACCGTTCCCATATGTACACTTTTACCGATACTTTCACCGAGAAACTTTGGCCTTTTTTCTACCCGGGAATCCGAGCTGGGCGCAAAAATGCGGCCCCCCTAGTCCTCCGGCCGCCCACAGACTGGGAATAAGGAAATGACCTAATCCCCACCTTCCTTTGCTACGCTTAGCTCTTGTATTGTGTAGAGAGAGTTTTTTCAACTCGGTTTCTCTGTGGGAAAGTGAGCTGGCATCAGTGGCCTGCAACACCGTCCCCAACCAGAAGAAGCGAAGCATCATAGAAGGGAAGAGCTTCCACACCTAGTGTTTAATGTTAGGCTTCTAAAGCTATTAAGGTGACATTACACTAGAAAAGGTTTGGAGAAGGCAAACCTCTGCTAAGGGGCAACAAAGACCTTGTACTTTTCTGTAATCTGCAACTTCAGTTTCTGAAATTTTGAATCGCAGTTGCATCTGGGGGAAGAAAACCTCTTTAAGCTTGGTATAGTGTTCGGCAACGAGCCATGTAAGATTGCATCGGCGATGGGCAAGGCTGGTCAGATGTGGGAAAGGTAGCTCTTCTGTGCATTGTAGAGGGAGGGGTTCTCCCTTTGAAGGGGTTACAACCAGGCTTAACTGTTGCTTGTATAAATGGTCGGAAATGATCTATTACTCGACAGTCTGTTTTTACTGGCAGGTCGAGTGGATGCAGAATAGGAGGAAACTATAGTGCATAGTGAGAATGCTAAATAAGCCAGGGAAGCCGAGGAAATAATTCTCTCCAAGCTGATTGTTCAAAGCCACCAGTGGCTTGTCGAAGCTTTTTTTATTCAATAAGTTGGAAAAGACCTTGGAGGTCATCTAGTCCAACCTCCTGCTCAGGCAGGAAACCCTATATCAGGGGTCGTCAACCTTAAACCCTCAAAGAGCCACTTGGACCAGTTTCCCAGAGCAAAGAAAACACTGGGAGCTGGAAAAAACAGGAGGAGGGGAGCTTGATTGAAGAGTTTAATTAAAAAGAAATAGAGGCTGCTATGCATGAGTTCTCTCTCTCTCTCCCCTTCCTCCCTCCCTCTCCCCCCTCTCTCCGATCTTCTGCTCACCTGGCAAGCTGGCTTCACACTGTTCTCTGACAAGGTGACACACATTGGGCTGGTTCTCTCCTGCCCTTGGTCTGCCAGTCCTCTTCCTCCACTCAGAGACAGAGAGAGCTGCTGCTTCTTGTTTTCTGCTGCTTCCTGCTTCCTGCTGAGATGCAGCAAAGGCAGGAGTCCTGCCCAATAAGCTTGTCAGCTTGTCTGAGAACAGTGTGAGGTCACTCTGTTTTTTACACACACACACACACACAGAGAGAGAGAGAGAGAGAGAGAGAGAGAGAGAGAGAGAGAGAGAGAGAGAGAGAGAGAGAGAGAAGGGAAGTGCAAGTGCCTCTCTCTGTCTCCGTCTCTCTCTCTCTGCAAATGGCAGAGGAGGCTGGGAGCCGCAGAAGGCTCAAAGAGCCACATGCGGCTCCAGAGCCGCGGGTTGCCGAACCGTGCCCTATACCATTTCAGACTTGTGGCTGCAACCAAATGGCAGAGGCGGCCTCTGAAAGAAAGAGTGTTGAATCAGTCACGATATTGATTTAGCTACCGAAGGAATTGCTTTCTGGTATGTCTTACGATTTGAAGGCATTGTGATTGCATCAGAAAGACTAGTGCACAATCTCTCTCAGTTCGTAGGGTTTTTTGCCTGTGATATTTCAGCTATGTAACCTAATCAGATGCAAGTAGACTCCCTCAGAGGTAAGTTGAGTGTTGGCCATCTTACCTGGAGGGTGAGACAAATAGCTTATGGCATTTGCCTAGTCAGGGAAATACCAGATTTTTTTTTTAAAAAAAAAATAGGGGTCAGAAGTCTAATACACAGTCACTTTCAGTGGAATTTGAATGTCTTCCAATATTTTGCCACAAATATAATCGCCAGTCCTGTTCTTTCTTCGGTATAATCTCTAGCGCCCATTGACAGGTACAGCTGAGCCAAAATAGACACAGGAGGACATTTTCAGTGTAAAGCTTCCTCCCCAATTATTCAACTGCATCTCTCTTGAGAAGATGGGCATTGGACAAAAGCCAAAAACTGTTTGCATATTCAGAGCCAGGTAAATTGGGTTGACTGATGTGCTATCACTCTGTTAGCTACAGGATCTGTTTTGATCCCTCTCAGGCTAGTCTTTGCTAACCTATTGCCCTCTATGTTTGTTAGGGGACAGCTTATACAGTTCCCATGTAACATGGCCAATGGTTGTACATCATGGAAACTTTAATCCCAAAATACCCTGCAGAAGCAATGGAAGGCTACCTCCCTTTGAAAGAAAGCCTGTCTTGCTTTGTATTGTTTGGGCAAAATGTTTTTAAAATACAGACAGAAAAAGATAACAGCAAATATGTGATTAAACGGCATGCAAAATAATAAAGTGGAAGATATTCCGTGCCTTTTATGTGTATGCAATTCTTTTGCCTGTTCCTTTGACCAAAAAAAAAAAAAACCCCACCACCTTAACAAAAATAATACAAGCTTTTGATAAAGGAACCTCACCTGCCTTCGTTTTAGCTACCAAGGTTTTATTCTGGATAAAGGAATTCCAAATGAAACTGCAGGGGGAAAACATAGGTCCTTAACTAGTTTTCAATGTTCACCATTAGATCAGATTTCTCTTCAAATTATGCATGAAATTCTGAGTACTTCGTATAGAAAGTATCAAGGTTTAACTTTCAGATTTGAGACGAGCCAAAAGTATAAAACTTCAAAGTTCAACACAGATCATTTCAGACAACAACAACAAAAAAGGATTGCTATAGAAATGATAATGGAAAGATCAGCTGAAAATGTTCTGGCCGTGAGCTGAGATATGCCACACTAGGATTTTTCCTAACAATTGTATTCCTTTAGAAAAAAAAAATCTCAGTCCCAGAGTAAAAATATAAATACTAATTTATAATAAGGACCAAAATGGAAAAGGCCAGCATATAGCACAATTCAATATGTGGCTAAAGAAGTGGAGTAAAGGGGAAGGCTTTGGATATATTAGTCACAATGTCAGCAGCTGGTCCAATGAAGAAATGTACAAAAGAGATGGTTTGCATCCATCAAAGAAAGGGATTGAGTTACTTGGCTATAAATTCACAGATTTTCTGGAGGAATATTTAAACTAAACAGCAGGGACAGTGAGCTAACTGATACAGAACTGTCCCTGTCCCCGGCAATCTAAAAATTATAGGGCTATCAGTGCAGATGTGTGTGTGGACAAGAACATCAACCTTGCTGTCAAGCAAAATCAAGCTCTTAATAGCGAGTGCCACACAAAGTGCACTAACCAAATAGGTGGTAAGACATTAGGGGAACTCAGGCACCACACAGGTTATGTAGGAAGTAAACACAGGGTTGGCCATAAAGGACTCAAATGTCTGTACACAAATGCAGAGTATGAACAGAAAACGGTGAACTAGAAATTCAGGTTAATGAGGGCAGATATGATATTGTTGCCATAATGGAAACATGGTGGGACAAAACCCACAAATGGAACACACAGCTAGAGAGATTTAAATTATTTAAAAGAAACAGACCAAATAAAAGAGGAGGTGGAGTTGCTCTCTATATAAGAAGTAACTACATCTCTACAGAAATAGAGCACAACAATGATGAAAACTGTCCTGAATGCATATGGGTCAATATAAAAGGGGGGGATGACATTGCCATAGGTGTATACTATAGGCCACCCAACCAAACACAGGAAATAGATGAACTTTTTGCTAGTCAGCTAACTAAGGTATGTAGGAAGCACATCACAATAGTAATGGGGGACTTTAACTACCCTGACATCAACTGGGAGACAAACTGCACCAAGTGGAAGATCAAACAGATTCCTGACAAACCTAGCAGACAACTTTGTCTCCCAAAAAGTAGAGAAGGGAACTAGGGGATTAACCATTTTGGACCTAATTCTCAGTAACAGAGATGAAATGATAGAAGGTGTTGAAGCCATAGGAACCTTGGGAGGAAGTGATCATGCAATACTGGAATTCAACATTATGGAAGCACAAGCAATAGAACACAGTCAACTAGAGTCTTGGACTTCAAGAGAGCTAATTTCAATAAACTTAGGGTTTGAGAAGGATTCCATGGATGAGAATCCTCCAGGGGAAAACAACTCAAGAAGCTTGGGAAATTTTGAAAAGTGAGATAATAAAGGCCCAGTCTAGCACAATACCAACAAAGAGGAAAAATAACAGCTCTCAAAAGAAACCAGCATGGCTGCATAAAAAACTCTCTGATCAATTGAAAGATAAAAAGGACAAGTATAGAAAGTGGAAAGAGGGACACATAACTAAGTCAGAATATCAGCAAATAGCCGGAGCCTGCAAAGACGAAGTGAGGAAAGCTAAGGCTCAAAATGAACTAAGGCTTGCAACCAAAGTCAAAAATAAAAAAAGCTTCTTTCAACATGTAAAAAAACAAGAAAAAAGTGAAGGAAACGATTGGTCCATTAGTGGGTGAAAGTGGCAAGAAGATGACAAACAACAGGGAGAAAGCAGAACTATTTAACTCGTTTTTCGCATCTGTCTTTACACAAAGGGAAACAACAGACCAACCCATCAAAAATAGTGCCATAAAAAACAAAATAGAAATACAAGTTAAGATAGGCAAGAAAATGGTAAGTGAACACCTGTCCAGCCTAGATGAGTTCAAATCACCAGGATCAGATGGATTACACCCCAGGGTTCTCAAGGAACTGGAAGATGTGATCTCAGAACCATTGAACTATATTTTTCAAAGATCCTGGAGCACTGAGGAACTACCAGAGGACTGGAAAAGAGCTGATGTAGTTCCCATCTTCAAAAAAGGAAATAAAAGGACCCAGGAAATTACAGACCTATCAGCCTGACCTCAATACCTGGGAAGATTCTGGAAAAGATAATCAAACAACAAATCAGCAAACACCTACAGGCAAACAAAGTCATTACTAAAAGCCAACACGTGTTTGTCAAAAACAGATCATGCCAGACAAATCTTATTGCATTCTTTGACCAAGTGACAAAATTAGTGGACCAGAGGAATGCTGTGGATATAATTTACTTGGACTTCAGTAAGGCATTTGACAAAGTAGACCACAACCTACTACTTGATAAGATAGAAAAATGTAGGGTAGACAGAAACACCACCAGATGGATCCGTAGCTGGCTGACTGGCCGTACTCAGCGTGTGGTCCTCAATGGAACCGCATCTACATGGAGGGAAGTGTGTAGTGGGGTGCCCCAGGGTTCCGTTCTGGGCCCAGTGCTCTTCAACATCTTCATCAACGATCTGGACAAGGGGATAGATGGGGAACTCATCAAATTTGCAGACAACACCAAGCTGGCAGGAATAGCCAACACTCCAGAAGACAGGCTTAGGATACAGGAGGATCTGGACAGACTTGAACACTGGGCACTATCTAACAAAATGAAATTCAATGGTGAAAAAAAGTACGGTTCTACATTTAGGCAAGAAAAACCAAATGTACAGGTATAGTATAGGGGGTACCTTGCTCAATAGTAGTAACTGTGAGAGGGATCTCGGAGTCCTAGTGGACAATCATTTAAATATGAGCCAGCAGTGTGCTGCAGCTGCCAAAAAAGCCAACACAGTGCTAGGCTGCATTAACAGAGGGATAGACTCAAGATCACGTGAAGTATTAATACCACTTTACAATGCCTTGGTAAGGCCACACTTGGAATACTGCATTCAGTTTTGGTCACCACGATGTAAAAAAGATGTTGAGACTCCAGAAAGAGTACAGAGAAGAGCAACAAAGATGATTAGGGGACTGGAGGCTAAAACGATTTGAAGGCATTGTGATTGCATCAGAAGGACTAGTGCACAATCTCTCTCAGTTCGTAGTTTTTTTTGCCTGTGATATTTCAGCTATGTAACCTTTTTGGGGGGACATGACGGGCAGCAGGTGAGTGGATGCCCGCTAATAGGCGCTGCCATGATGGATCTGAAATGACAGGTGCTCTTTAAATGTAAGGACTCATTCTTGCTGGTAGTTAGAATCTTTAATATTATTATTTGCAAACAAGATGAAGCTGTCAGGTTAGTAAAACAGCAATATCAGAACGGATTTTAGGTTAATAGATTAATCACACATAGTTGGAGAACTACTCAAATTCTTTTATTTAATTAAAACAATAACATTATATTAGATATTCTTGTATTTGCTTAAACATCAATGTTTAGTAACTGAAGTGCACAAACACAGTATCTTTGAAAAACAAAATAACTTAAACTGAATATATTAGCTGATTCCATATTTAAAAAAAAAACTTCAAACATGGTCTTCTGCAGCTCACTCATTTTCATCTTCATTCTCCTGTTGGTTCATGATTTGGAAAAGAAAAACAAGCTTTCCTGCTTTATCAGGCCCCAGACGATTTCTCAACTTAGAGTGAACAAGTCCAAAGGAAGAGAATATTCTTTCAACACCAACAGAAGAGGCCACTGCAGTTAAAAGTGAAATCATTACTTCAACACTTTCTGAATCTAAGTGCTTAAGTGACTTCCAGCAGTTCACCAGTTCCACCAGTTTTATGATTTACCTCATGGTTAATGTGGAATTGTGAATGCATCAATGCAGTGCATGTTATGTCAGCTTGCAGAGCTTGGATTCATTGAATGAGTTTGCCAAAAATGTAAATATTGCAGAATATACAGCCTCAGGCTACATAACTAAGCTCCACTTCATGCCGAATAAACTAAATTATTTATGTATCTTAAATAGAAAGCGATCTTTAGATAGATTTTTACTCCAAAAGCATTTCATTAAAATAAATTTGATAAAAAAAATCCGATTTAAATTTTAAAAAATCTGATTTTTAAAATTTTTTTTTAAAAAAACCATCGGTTATTATTCACCCTAAGCAAGGGAGTTGTTAAGTGAGTCACCTGATTTTATGACCTTTTTTGCCACAAATTTCAAGCAAATCACTGCAGTTGATAAGTGAATCACATGGTTCTTAAGCAAACCTGGCTTTCCCCCCCCCCCCTTGAGTTTGCTTGTCAAAAGCCACCTGGGAAGATTACATATGGCAATCACATGACTCTGGGACACTGCAGCCATTGTAAATACAGGCTGGTTGCCAAGTGCCTGTATTTTGATCATGTGAACACGGGGAGGCTGTGACAGTTGTACGTCACAGCCTAATCAAGGAAACTAACCAAGGAGAGAAGCAACCTAGAACAGTGTTTCTCAACCTTGACAATTTTAAGGCATGTGGACTTCAACTCCCAGAATTCCACAGCCAGCATTGCTGGCTGTGGAATTCTGGGAGTTGAAGTCCACATGCCTTAAAATTGTCAAGGTTGAGAAACACTGACCTAGAATGAAGGAGAAACTTCCTGACAGTTAGAACAATTAACCAGTGGTACAACCTGCCTCCGGAAGTGGTGAATGCTCCAACACTGAAAGTTTTTAAGAAGAGACTGGACAGCCATTTGTCTGAAATGGTATAGGGTTTCCTGCCTGAGCAGGGGGTTGGACTTGATGACCTCCAAGATCCCTTCCAACTTTATTACTACTACTACTACTACTACTACTACTACTACTACTACTACTACTACTACTACTACTACTACTACTACTACTACTACTACTACTACTACTGTTACTGTTACATGTGAGGACCAGTCCTAGGTCACTTTTTCCAGGGCAGTTTCAGTCTAAGTTCTTAACAATCTTCTTTTATTTGTGGCTAAGTCTGGATGGTAGTTTTAAGCATAACAATACTTTGCTAATGGAAGTTCTGAATTATTATGAGTCCTGGGCCAAAATATCAGGATGGACGTTCGGTCTTACTTATAAACAAACATCTGCAAATGTCTGTCTTTTAACAATGCTTTTAGATTCATCTGAGTTTCTACTTTGCAAAACTGAAATTTCCAATTGGTTGTTTAATTGTGATTATTAGCAACCTTGTTGAAGAATTTATCTCTTGTTAACAACCTGAAATAACTGAGACCTTCAGTTGGGTGATTTTAATACCTCAGTTAAACCATCATGTTATGCCAAAAAAACCTTTCTCTTTGCATAAGAGACTCCATCTTACTGTTAAGCTAACACCTTGGATGTGATCTGGGATCAGATATGCCTTTAACAATAATTTCACGAGCAATCAGGCTGCTATATTATTACTTTTACTCATCAATATAACCCCTGTGATTTTTCAAAAACGTTAAACCAGGCCTGTTTCAAAGAAGTCTATGACATTATTTGTAGTAATCTCTGTGGCACTCTAGTTGAAATTTAGCCAGAGGCATTGATAATGTCTATCAATGTTCTTTAAACAGCATTAGATCTGCTTATTCCAGCAGAAGAAAAAATATCTCCGAGTATAAATTTCTCTTGCTTGTTAAATCTGGAGTTGCACAAAGTTATATTCAAGTTTGGAAGCTGGAAAGAGATTATAGGAAACATTTTTTGAATGTTAAGTGGGACTGTTACCAAGATACAACGAATACTGCATTTTTCTTAGAGCAGGCAAACAATAGTACTTTCAAAATATAAAAACTTTAGATCTACTTTTACACACAACAGCTCAGGACTGTCCTTTTTTATACTCTTTTTAACAATTCAGGTAGTTATTTTGTACCAAGTATGTAGTTTTTTAATATTGGATTTCTATTTATGCTGTGAACCGCCCTGAGTTCCCGGAATAGGGCGGCATAGAAATTTAATAAATAAATAAATAAATAAACAAACAAACAAACTGCAGTGATTCACTTAACAACTGTGGCAAGAAAAGTTGTAAAGTGCGGTAAAACTCACTTAACGACTGCCTCACTTAACAACAGAAAATTTGGACTCAACTGTGCTCGTAATTTGAGGGCTACCTGTACAGTGTTCCCACTCAACCTTTCTATTAATCATCTTCTGGACCTGTTTCTATCAGATTTTTTTGTTTGAGATATTTTATGAAGTCTTCACAGGCTCGTATCATTAATAACTTCCTGGTGGCCCAAGGCAAAGCAGCTCTCTTTCGGTAGGTTTTTCTCCCCCCCCCCCCCTGACACCTTGAACCAGCAAATATCACTGCCAAACCCTTCTACTGTGGGAAAGCAAGTGTTGAGACAGGGGGAAACCATCTTGTCTCCCTTTTATCTTCATCCTAATACAAATATTGCAGGATCTGTATCCAAAACATGTCCTAACAGTTGAATTAGAAAGAAAGTGTTTAGAATAGCGGTTCTCAACCTGTGGGTCGCAACCCCATTTGGGGTCGAACGACCATTTCACGGGGGTCGCCAAACGCCACAGTCCGCCATTTTTTCCCCCTTTTCCCCTCGGCCGGCGCAGGGGGCAGCACCGCGCATGCACGGGGATAGCACTGCGCATGCGCGATGCGGGCCGTCACGCCGCGCATGCACGATGCGGGCCGTCGCGCCGCGCATGCGCGATGCGGGCCGTCGCACGCGCGCCACGCATGCGCGATGTGGGCCGTCGTGCCGTGCATGCACGATGTGGGCCGTCGCGCCACGCATGTGCAATGTGGGCCGTCGCGCCGCACATGCGCGATGCAGGTCGGGGTCGCGCCGCGCATGCGCGGCGCAGGTCAGGGTCTCAGCCTGAAAAAGGTTGAGAACCGCTGGTTTAGAAGCCTAGATCAGGGGTAGGCAACCTTGGCTCTTTTATGACTCGTGGACTTCAACTCCCAGAATTCCTGAGCCAGCATGGCTCCACTTGGAAACCTCTCCTTTTCCCCTCAGCATGGCTGGCTCAGGAATTCTGGGAGTTGAAGTCCACCAGTCATAAAAGAGCCACGGTTGCCTACCCCTGGCCTAGGATATCATAGAAGGAACAGGACACCCAGTAACAATTTAAAACTTTATTTAAGCAATCATCAGAAAGAGAACAGAAGAATACAATATGGAAAATACAGCATCGATGGATTCCTGGATTGGAGATAAAGCGATTGCCCTGCCTGATTTTGACCATTAGTTACTTCTTATATATGGAGTTATGATTTATCTATGGCTGTTTACTTAGAGAAGAAATTCTGCAATTATGAACTGATCAAACGTCCTGATTATGTAAAACAAGCAATAATCTATCAGCAACAAAATGATTGATAGGCTCAGTACACTGGCAGGATCCCAGTAATCCTGCATGTGGGAAGGTACAGTGAGATGTTTCTGCTTGTAATACAGGTAGTCCTCAATTTACAGCCACTCGTTTAGTGACCCTTTGAAGTTGCAGAGGCACTGAAAAAAGTTAACTTATGACTGTTTTTCACACAGCCATTGCAGCAACCCCAGGGTCAGGTGATCCAAATTTGGACGCTTGGCAACCGGCACGCATTTATGACAGGTTGTGATGTCCCAAGGTCACGTGATCCCCATTTTGCAACCTTTTGACAAGCAAAGTCAATCAATGGGGAAGTGACTCGCTTAACCGTGACACAAACTGGACAACCGCAAAGCGACCCACTTAGCAATTAACACAAGGAAGATCGTAAAATGGGTCAAAACTCAATTTAACAACTGCCTTGCTGAGCGACTGCAGTGGTGATTGTAAGTCAAGGGCTACCTGCTGTAAATCATTTGTCCCTACAGCAGAATCACAAAGCTTCCAGCCACACTGGCTTCTCCGATATCGTTCCTTAACTTAGTGCTTTACAAATAGTCTGGCCCACCAAGCCCATCCTCTGCTTTTTACGTTAAATACAATCTTCCCATGCCTATCTTCGTATATGTTGATTTCGTTCTTCCCAGCTTGCGAACGGAAGGTGACGTTGCTCCCTCCGCAGGAGACCTCCAACACGGCATCGTTCTGCACAGCTTGTGGTTCCTTGGGAAATTCCTCTATGGTCTTATTTAGGCACCGCCGCAGCTCCTCTGGTCCTTCGCGGGAGACCAGCTGTTGGTAGACATTCAAGAGGCTGCCAAGACTGAGTGGTAAAGGCTGGCGCCCCAGCCTTGCCACATAGACTTGTGAATTGGTTTCTCTGACCCGGTAATGCGTTTGGCCGTCCACCCAGAGCACCTCGATATAGTTTTCTCCTTTTCCAGACACGAACTCTTTCCTTGTTCCGTTACACTCGAGGATCATCTTGGCATTTTCCTGTAGAATCTGTGGCTCCGACATGAATTCCTTGATCGCTTTGTCGAAGCAGTTATCCACAGCTTCACAAAATGGTTCGGATTTCTTGGCTTCCAGCAGGATTGGCAGAGTGAGACTTTTAGGGACTGCTTCTGTATTATCTCCTTTAGCGTGGACAACGCTGGGGGGCACGTTGTACCCAAATGGATACATTGCACCCAGCCTATTTACCTCCGATAATAAAAAAAATTGAAAATAACAAAAAACCCAAAACAACCAGGATGAAAGCCCAGGTGAGACTTTTGCGGGAGGAGCAGAACACATTATTTTGGATGCCGCTCTTTATCTTATGCCATAAGACGGCGGCATAATCATAACACTGATTTTTGTAACGGAGCCCCCAGAGTTTCTTCAGGGAGGAAGATCTACAAACCAGTTTGAGCTCATTACCTTCTTCATCACGCAGAAATGGCTGAGGGAGATCGTTCTCCTCTTTCATAGTGGCAAGAGCTGTCAAGGAAAAAAAAACAGTTTGGAATTAGGAACTTCTAAGCCACAAACAGCACCAAACATACTGCCAAAACTGCCACGGTACTGCCAAAGCCTCTAAATCAGGGGTTCTTAACCTTGGCAACTTGGGAGTTGAAGTCCACAAGTCTTAAAGTTGCCAAGGTTGAGAACCCGTGCTCTAAATGGTTTTCTTTGAACTTTTAAACAGGTGAAAATTTTGGTGAGATTGCCCATTGTCTGAAAAGGTGGCTGACTCCTGCCTCTTTAGCTTATCCCCTTACCAAACACAAATTCAAAAATAGCTTGGTCAGATGCTATATAGCAATGGTGGCGAACCTATGGCACACGTGCCAGAGGCGGCACTCAGAGCCCTCTCTATGGGCACGCGCCGTTGCCCCAGCAGAGTTCACCAGAATAGTGAGCACATGGCGTTTGCAAGCGACAGGGCAGGAAGTAAGCGAGCAAGTGCTGTTGGCCCCCTGGGGATGCCCTGGAGACGGCAAGGGACTGGCCCCCACTGCCCTGGCCCCGGCCACGCTCACCCAGTCTGCTGTGACCAGTGCAGGCACGCCCACCCAGTGGGCCACGCTCCCCGAGGGCACTACAATGCTGATGCAGCCCTGGCACTTTGCGATAAATAAGTGGGTTTTGGATTGCAGTTTGGGCACTCGGTCTCTAAAAGGTTCGCCATCACTGCTATATAGGCAGTCCTTGATAATAACCACAGTGGGAACTTTCATCACTAATGGATGCAGTCATTAAATAAGTTGGGTTCAATTTTATGGTCCATTTTGCCTTTGGTCGTTAAGTGAATCACCAGTCATTAAATGAATCCCCATTGTCATTAAGTGAATCCTGCTTTCCCCATTGACTTTGCTTGCCAGAAGTCATCTGAGAAGGTCAAAAATGGCAACAACATGATTTAAAGACATTGCAGCTTTCATAAATACATCCTGGTTGCCAAGTGCCTGAATTTTGACCATGGGGATACTATGAAAGTCAAAAGTGTGAGGACCTGCTATCACATTTTTTTAACATCATAAGTGAATGTTTGTTAAATGAGTGTTTGTTAAATAAGTCAAGGACTACCTGCATATATAATATATATTTCCCAGAAGCTATATTTACATTTTTAATTATTTTGGCCTCCAAAAACTACAAAAGGCTATCTAGTGACAACAGTTTGTCACTTCTATGATTTCATTGTGGTCATTCTCCCATGTTTACCTGCACTGATTAAACATTAATTAATGAGACCCTTTAGAGCTATTATGCTTGCCTCTTCCCAGCAATACATACTCCTCATGCAAGCTATTGCAGGAAAGATACAGGTAGTTCTCACTTAATGACCACCATTGAGATCAGCAATTCCATCTCCAAGCAACTTGGTTGTAAATTGAACAATGATGTGACTGCGATTTATAGTAACAGTTCCAGTTGTGGTCATTAAATCATATATGGTGGTTAAATGTGAAGCCATGTGACTGTGACTTGTGACATTCTGCAAGCTTCCCCGTTGACTTTGCTTGTTGGAAGCCAAAAATGAAGGTTGCAAATGGCAATAAAGGGACCATGGATCAGTGTGACTGCTGTAATTGTGCGCCTGTTGCCAAACACCCAAATTGCAATCACGTGACTGCAGGGACATTGCAACGGTCACAAGTTTGAGGGCCATCGTAAGTCCCACTTGTTCAGTGCCGTTTTAAGTGCCAATGCAAGAACCTCCCGTATAGCCAGAAAAAGTTACTGAAGTTGTGGAATTTCATAGGTCACTACAACAATGCCAGCAACAGAAGCAGGAATACCATTCAAAACCACAAGAGCACACCATCTGCAGCCACTGGTATTAAAAGAGGAGCAGAGAGAGGACAATGGACTGTTGGCACAGCATTGTTTCCAAGGATATGAAACAATTTCTCCAAATTCTTTCCCAAATATGAAAGGTGTAGGCTTGGCTTTTTTATGACTTGTGGACTTCAACTCCCAGAAATCCTGAGCTAGCATAGCTGGCTCAGGAATTCTGGGAGTTGAAGTCCATGAATCATAAAAGAGCCATGGTTGCCTACCCAGGTGTAGGCCATACATAGGGCGGGGAGAGGAAGGCACTGCTCTAATGCTACTAGGGATCTCTTACAGCCCAGTAAAATGCCATTAAAGAAGATTTCTAAGGTTATACTTGGCTTGCCACGATTTAAAAAAGATGTTGAGATTCTAGGAACAGGGCAGAGAACAACAACAAAGACGATTAGGGGACTGGAAGCTAAAACATATGAAGAACAATTACAGGAATTGGGTATGTCTAGTCTAATGAAAAAGACTATGGGGTGACATGTTAGCCGTGTTCCAATATCTAAGGGGCTACCACAAAGAAGAGAGGGTCAAACTACTCTCTAAAGCACCTGAAGGCAGGACAAGAAGCAATGGGTGGAGATTAATCAAGGAGAGAAGCAACCTAGAACTAAAGAGAAATTTTATGACAGAACAATTAATCAATGGAACGGCTTGCCTCCAGAAATTGTGAGTGCTCCATTACTAGAGGCTTTAAGAAGAGATTGGACAACCACATATCAGAAATGGTATAAGGTCTCCTGCTTAAGCAAGAGGTTGAAGTAGAAGACCTCCAAGGTCCCTTCCAACCATTATTCTGTCAATCAGAATAGTTCAAGCCATGGTATTCCCTGTGACACTCTATAGAAGCTAAAGTTGGGACTTTTAAGAAGCAGAATAGGAAGAATATTGATGCCTTTGAACTTTATGTTGGAGAAAACTCCTGGATAGCCAGGAAAACCAACCAATGGATCATCCAACAAATCATCCCAGAGTTCTCATTTGAGATACAAAATGACCAGGCTCAAATTATCCTCTTTGGACACATGACGTGAAGACTCAACCCTCTAGAAAAACTTCCAGTGCTGGGAAAGTGGAAGGAAAGCCAAGAGAAAGACCAGCAACAAGACATGCACACTAACTTAACGGTGGCAATGAGTGTACAGTTGGGAGAACAAGTCAGGAGGGGCAAATCATCCCGGAGAAAATCTATGTGACTGATAGGAACAGATGACTTAACGATACCATACGTAATCAGACAAAACTTGCAATAGTAATTTAATCTGCAAATCACCAGGGTAGTTTTCAATTTTGATGAGCAAAGGGAAGGAACCAATAAAAACTCAAGACTCACCTTTGACCTCCATGTTGCAGAACAGCCTTCCCTAACCTGGCCACCCCTTGCTGCCTTGAATGACTTGGCCAAGATAATGGCAAAAAGGCACCAGATCTGCAACCCTCTCAGTCTTTGCTCTCTGCACAATGCACAATGCGTCCACAGAAATTCGGAATAAAGGAGGATCTTGAGACCACTTCAGGCAGCTGATAGGCAGACCATTTCCCAAACCTCACCAGAATGATGAAACGGAAAAGGAAAACGAAACTGATCCACTCTCCAAAACACAACACACACCGCCCCTTGTTATCAGCCAAAAGAGGATTAAGCAAAAAAGAAAACCACCTCCTGCCGGCTGAAAATCTGTTTGTGAAATCTCTTACAAAGAAGAAATGTTGCAATGATTTCTTGCGTTTCTTGGGGAATCTAGCTCATGCACGTGGGAATGCAGCCCCTGCCTCTCTTTTCTTTAGCAGTTCTTCCAATGAGCGTTCCCATCCAAAGTGGGTAAGAAAATAAATTAATAATACCCAAATTCAGAAATTTGGGTCATCTGCTAAAGGTCGTGCCTATCTATGGGGGCTCATCGACGCCATTTTACTAGGTAGCAATAGGTACGCCCATTAGGAACTCGACGAAACCAAATCCTAAAACGCCGGTTTCCCCTTTAGAAAGGACGGCGTCTCTCTCTAGCCAAATGAAATGGTGGGGGGGGGGAGTAAATTGCGCCGCTTCCAAGAACTTTGGGAGGGAAACGATTGCCCTCCGCCTCTTTATTCAACTCTTCTTCGACAGAGACCCGATTTTCCCCCTTCTTTAGCTGATGGAACCGCTCATATCCAAAGTAACAAAGCCGCAGGCGAGGGAGTGAAAGCGAAGTAAGGAGGAAAGCGAAGCACAATTGAGCCTGTTATCCCATCTGTCAAGACAAGCGATGCGAAACAGGAGTTACCAGGCTGCGCCCCCAACAGCGCCAACGGGGCGCCCTTTTCGGCTTTCTCCTCGGGCTTTTCTTCGACGGAACCCTTTCCGAAGCGACGCGCCGCCGACTCGAGGCAGAACGCTTCGGACGCGGAACTTGGTCCGGCCAATGGCCAGGAGCGGGGTGTAAGATCCGAGTCGCCTTTCAGGTCCGTTGCCCAGGGGTGGGGGGTGTGGTCTGCGCACGGGCGAGATGGCCTCTCGTCACTTTTACAAAACAGGCTTGTTTTCTTTTAATAAAGGAGAATATTTGTAGGGTTGAAATGAGTGCTGTCTGCTTGCAGATGTTTCATTACCCGAACTAGGTAATATCAGTACTTTTTTCTTTGGTTCAATTTCTAAGCCCTCTCAAGCGTATCTCAGCGGAGGTATAGGCAACGGTAATCCCAATTACATGAAAATGAAATATTAAAACAATATTAGCCTCCCAACTAGTGACTCCGAGCCACCTACAACAAATAAGCAATTTCTGCTCCCCCACCTTTTCTTTAGGATTACATCAAACCCACCACCAGAATTCAACATCAATATTGTTCACAGTTGAAATCTGATCAAGGGAGCATTTTCCCCAAATTAGCCCTAGAATTAATGGTGCTAGTGTATGTATGTGAGCTAGCATGGCTGAAAAATGAGCACATTCAGTAACTATGTTTGTGTGTATGTTTGCTGAATGGTTTCTTAATTTAGGGGTTCTTTTTTATATATGTATTTTTATATATGTATTATGTAGTTTTTTATATTGGATTTCTATTTATGCTGTGAGCCGCCCTGAGTTCCCGGAATAGGGCGGCATAGAAATTTAATAAATACGAATACGAAAAATACGAACTAAGAATGCTCCCTGAATGTTGGAAAATGGAAGAGCAGAAGAGGCAGATGAGAATGGAGAATCCTGCTGCAACCCATAGTGGGAACATAGCTGTCATTCCAGCAAGCAATTCTTTTGTGTCATCTCCGAGGAAATTTTTTGTAACTCCTAGAAAGGCAGTTTTTCCCAGTGTGTTGCAATGAGAGCAGGAGCAATTCAATTTGCCTTCGAGTTTGGAGGTGGACATCAAGAAAAGAACAATCATCCCTGAAAACTAAAACCTGAAGATAACCTGAGAGCCCATATGTCCATCAACTTTTATCAAATATGATATTTCCAACCCAGGCAGATTTTCCAGCTGTTTTGTCTGACAAAGGAAAAATATTCAGATGGAACCTCAAACCCAGAACTGGCAGTTTTATTAAATCAACAGGGACTGGATATGGACAATTTGGTTTTTAGGCCAGTCCTACTGGAACTAAATTTTCGGAAAGAATATTTGCTTTCATCCAGCCCCCACTCTTCCAATAGAATACAGACAGAAATAGATGTGGGTATTGCCTTTTCTTTCCTATTTGGATTAGGAAAAATATTGTTGGGAAAGGGGGCTTTTTAAAGAGTTTGGACCAACACCTCTGAAAGAAAACTTTTCCAAATCAATGGCAGCAATATTACTTACACCATAAATGTCATTCCATTGTGTTTAATGTCAAAGTACATTCACGGAACTACCCATAAGTTGGAACCATCACCTGACAGAATACATTTAATCCAGTGTTCATTTTTTAGAGCATATTTTTCAACAGCAGGCTGCCCTTCACAAGACTCTACACCAAGTAAAGCAATCCGGGGATGTGGCAAAAAAGAGCTATCATATAGTACTACCACAGAATGTCACTCACCACCAGAGTTCAGCATCAATATTGTTTCACAGTTGAAATCTGATCACGGAAGGTTTTCCCCAAAATTAACACTAGAATTAACCAATGGTGCTATGTATGTGAGCTAGCATGGCTGAAATGGGGACAGAATAAAAGGCAGTTCTGAATTTTTCATTTGGCTCATATCTGACCAATTTTCCAGATGTTAAAAATGTTTTGATGCCACTTGAGGAAAAGAAAATATTCTTGCATAGCATTTTTAAAGCCATTTCTCAGAAGAGGAAATAGTTTAGGCCTCCTTCAGAGTAAACATTCAGAAAGTTGGGGATTATTAACTACATATAATGCAGGCAAGATATCCTGACAGCAAGAGGCTTCTTTAGGTAACTTGTTAATGTTTCTCAGCCTCAGAAACATTAGAATGCATGGATTTCAACTCTTACGCTGGGAGAATTCTAGGAGTTGAAATCTACATACAGTATTTAAAAGTGGCTGAAGTTCAGAAACAGTGAGCTAGACCAAGGCTAATTGTATCTTAGGATAAATCACATTTTGATTCAGGAGAGAAGAATTCTCTGTAAGCCAACTGAAAACAGTTGTTAAGCAGGTTCTAGGAACAACAGCATTTATATTTATACAAGTCAAATATCACAATTGTTTCTGTTGCACAGTATACATGTTAAAGTCAGATCAGTGAAAGGGGGCTGGGATGGTAATTGGACTTTATGGGTAAAAAACAATCTCACTGAAGTTAGTTTCATCTCCAAGTTGATTGATTTCTTTGTTGAACTGAGCAAAGATGCTCATTCCTTGTTCAATAGCTTGGATTCGATCCTCAATAGAAGACATGGTGTTCTGGACCTGATCCACAAGATTCTTTAACATATCCTGGTTGGTCAACACCATTTGCAGAGCTTCTTGATTCTTCTGAATAGCATCTACATAAGATAAGACGTGTAAGTATGATCATTCTAAGAAGGAAAAGAAAAAGAAAATTCCACATCTTTGGTGACTTAGCCCAGGGCTTTTTAACCTTTTCACCCATTGTACCACTTTTAGGATGTGGCAACATCCAAGTACCACCAGTCGCCTAGCAAGGTGTCAAAAACTTGATGACCAAAAAAAAAAAAAAAAGGGAAAAAGTGATAAAGTCAACTTACAACAGTTTGCTTAGTGTCTGTTCGAAGTTACAATGCACTGAAAAAAGTGCCCCCCAAGCCACAGCCGAGCAAGACACCTCCCTGCCGGCCCGGCCGCACTCTTCATCCTGTCCGAGGTTTTCATTGTTGTGAGCATTTCTGTTGAGGATTGGCAGCAGGGTAAGGTAGGGGGTTTGTTTTTTATTCCCCCCATCTTCTGGGTGGTTGCAGCAGGTTTTGGTCACTTCACATGACCCTGGGACACTGACCGTCATAAATATGAATCAGTTGCCAAGCATCTGAATGTAAATCACAAGACCCTGGAGATGCTGCAACATTCCAGCTGATCGGTGCTTCTTCTGGGCTCAGCAGAAGCACCAGGATCAGTGCCGAGCTCCAGCTGGAGCCTGGCGCTGATCCTGGTGCTGATCCTGGTGCTTCCACTGAGCCCTGACAGCCCCATAGAAGCGTTGATCAGCTGGAAAGCGGCACTGATCCTGGCGCTTCTGCTGAGCCCTGACAGCCCTGCAGCTCCAGCCATCTCTCGCTCAGGCTTGTGCGGTGCTGCCACCGGTTCAGCTCATTCCCCTCCCCCGCTATCCCTTTTCTAGGATAGTCGCGTACCACCTGCCAGGTGCCAATGTACCACAGGTGGTATCTGTACCACTGGTTGAAAAGCCCTGGCTTAGCCTATTACTGCCATGGTCCCTACAATGCTAGGGAGCCAAGATTTTTTTTTTGTTTAATTCAGAAAGCTTCTAATTTATTTCAATCATCACATCTGCAGGCTATTTCTGCTTACTTCCAGCAGTTCGATTCTCACTGGCTCAAGGTTGACTCAGCCTTCTCAGGTCAATAAAATGAGGACCCAGATTTCTAGGGCAATATGCTGACTCTGTAACTACTTAGAGAGGGCTGTAAAGCAGTATGGAGAAGTATTTAAGTCTAAGTGCTATTGCTCTTATATATATATTAATTAAAATTTATATTATTGATTATATATATTGTGTAGATTGTATGCTCATATAATCTTTGTATAATCACTCTGTACTCTGTACAATCACTCTACACAAAGATTTATGTTTTCTAGGAAAAGCACACATCCTAAATCTGATGCTTCCTTCCAATGCATTGGATTACCATTGTCCCACGTGAGACTAGGACAGTGATGGCGAACCTTTTAGAGCAGCGGTTCTCAACCTATGGGTCGCGACCCCATTTGGGGTCGAACAACCATTTCACGGGGGTCGCCAAACACCGCAGTCTGCCTTTTTTTCCCCTTTTCCCCTCGGCCGGCGCAGGGGGCAGCACCGCGCATGTGCAGGGTAGCACCACGCATGCGTGATGCGGGCTGTCACGCAGCGCATGTGCGATGCAGGCCGTCGCGCGCGCCACGCATGCACGATGCGGGCCGTCACACGCACGCCGCGCATGCGCGGTGCAGGTCTGGGGCACGGCGCGCATGCGCGGCACAAGGTGGGGTCGCGGCCTGCAAAAGGTTGAGAACCGCTGTTTTAGAGACAGAGTGCCCAAACCTCAACCCAAAATCTACTTATTTATTGCAAAGTGCCAGGGCTGCATCAGCATTGTGGTGCCCTCAGAAGGATAAATATGCAGATTACGAAAAAAATAAGATATTTGGGAATCCAATTGACAGCGAGATGCATCACTCTGAAAGAAGACAATTATGATAAATTAATGGTGCAAATTAGGTCTCATTTGGGAAATTGGGGGAAGCTACAGTTATTTTTAATGGGTAGGATAGCCACCATTAAAATGAATGTTCTTCCAAAAATGTTGTTTCTATTTCAATGCATACCAATTTGGCTTAAAAAGGATTTTTTTTACAAATTTGGATAGACTTATTTCAAAATTCATATGGCAAGGGAAACGACCGAGAATCAGATTAAAACTATTACAAGATGTTAGAGAAAGGAGGATTTGGCCTACCAAACTGGACAAAGTATTATCAGGCAGTGGCGTTGGTCTGGCTAAGTGAGTGGATGCATCTCAAAAATACAAGATTATTAGCACCAGAAGGTCATGACCTACAAACGGTGGCATGCTACTTTGTGAGAAGAAAGACATTTAGGCCAGCAACACTTGTGGAAGCATTATATTAGGAGAGCATTATTGGATATCTGGAAAAAAAATAAAAAGAAATAATTATAGGAAAATCCCCAACTGGGTGTCTACATTAGAAATGTATACACATACAAAGTTGATAAAACGTGGGGGTGCTGTCACCTATAAAGATATTTTGAATGAGAAAGGAGAATTAAAAGCGAGAAATACCTTAAAGGCAGAAGGAATTGATCTGGAATGGTGGGCATATCTTCAAATTCAATCCAAATTTAATAAAGACAAAAAGGAATGGGGTATAAAGCAAGACTCTTCAGAATTAGATAAAATCTTATTTAGCAGGGAAGGCAAGACCATAAGTAAATTATATCGATATTTATTAGAGCAAGATATGATTGAGGAACAGGTGAAAGAAACGATAATTTAGTGTAAATATTTTGGACACAATATTGATTTGGATACTTGGCAAGGTTTATGGGAAAAAAATCTAAAAATTACTCTAGCAACCTTCTATAAGGAAAATCTCTATAAGATGTTTTATAGGTGGCACCTCCCTCCCACAAGACTAGCACGAATGAACAAGGGGAAATCCTCGATTTGCTGGAAGTGTGAAGAGACCGTTGGGAATTACTACCACATGTGGTGGCAATGCCCAAAGGTACAAAAATTTTGGAACTTATTAAAGAAGTGGTTGGAAGAAATTTTGCAAATAGATATAGAAGCCAAACCGGAATTTTTCTTATTGGGAATTATAGAAAGAAAATATAAGAAAGACACAAATTATTTACTACTGCATATAGTAACAGCGGCACGAATCACTTTCGCTCAAAAATGGAAAGAGAAAGATACTCCAACCGAAGAGGAAATATTATTGAAAATTTTCAATTGAGCTGAAATGGATAGACTTACATGGGAACTCAAGGACAAAAGTGAAACCAAGTACTATAAAATCTGGGAACAATTTTATGATCAGATAAAGATAAATGTATAGTGCTAGAATAAAATATAGATTATAGACAAATGTATATTTAAAAGATAGACATACAGAAGTAAGGGAAAAAGTGTTAATAGTATATTATAAATAGTGAGCAAAGTTCAAGAACTATATGTCTATATGAGTACTAATACTATTGTAAAATGTTGGAAGATGTATGGAACCAGTGACGTCATATCTATGTCCAATGTGTTTTTAATTTTGTATTATTAATAAAAAATTTAAAAAAAATTGTGGTGCCCTCAGGAAGGGGCATGGGGGCATGGCCCACTGGGTGGGCATGGCTGCAGTTCTCACGGCAGATTGGGTGGGCGTCGCTGAGTGGGCATGGCCACCTCAATGTTGCTCATGGAGGGGATGCCTGCGGGGGCCAGGCAGGGTTGGGGGAGATCCAGGGGGTCTCTGGCGGGTGGGACGATGGGCAGGAGGCCCAGCATAGATGGGGGGAGGCATGTGATCCTAACTGGGACTGGGGGGGCCATGGCACTGATGAGGATCCAGCTTTCCCTGCTCAGGGTGGCCTTTGGCTTGCTGGGTGTGGGCATGCTCTATCACCTCTACTCAATCTTGCTAGCTGGCTGCTTCGCCTCCTTTGTGCCTGGTGGGGCTGCTGCTCTGGGCAGCGGCGGTAGCCTAATGGACCTGCGCAAGCTGCTGGCAGCAGTGGCGTGTGTGCCCACAGAGAGGGTTCTGAGTGCCGCCTCTAGCACGCGTGCCGTAGGTTCGCCACCACTGGACTAGGATATCAGACTAGATAACAGACTGAGAAAGAGTCGGGATGGACACAGCTCAGACCTCCAACTTATTGTTCAGTGGCATCTTGTCACTTACCATGCATGGCTTCTGGGTCCCACTGGCAACTACTTGGCTGCATATCAGGGGTAGCTTTCACTGGTGATGCTCCCAAGAAGAGGGAAGGCAGATGTAGCTGGCTTTGTTGGGCCACCTCATTCAATACTTCTTGATGGTTACTGCCTTTAACAAACAGTTTAAGAAGACATCTGTTCTATTTTGTTGAAATTTAGATTGGGCTTTCCCCCCCCCTTCTCTCTCTCTTTGGATTGACCTGAACGGAATTGTAGTGTCACTGTTGAAACTAACCCTTAATTGTGCTGAGAAGTTGTGCCATGGAGGTCTTTAATTTTTTTAAAAATAAAATAATTGAAACAAAAAAAAAAAAGACATCTGTTCTCATTTTACTGGAACCAGTTTTCTTTTACCAAGTTTTAGTAGAATATTATAAATTACTTTTATTCATGAGCCCTCCCCCCCATTTGCCAACTGGAAAGTCAACTGTGCATTTTTTTAATGGAAAACTTGATTCATGGTCTTTCTGAATCACAGCTGAGGACAACCATTTCTGAGCTTACCATGGGGCTTTGTTTTGGATAAGCTCAGGCTGAATGTGTTTAGCTTTGCTGTATACACCCGGGAAATACCGGTATCAGGATATGCTCAATTCTGGCTAACTCAATTAGCTCAGCTTTCCAGGTTCATACAACCTATGAAAGTTACTGATAACACAGCTAGAGTTATCCAATTTCATTTTTGTGTCCTGTATCACCAAAATGAGATTGGATAATTTCTGCTTCACAGTGTTGTGTGAACACAGCCATAAAACACTTTGCTGCCAGCGTTTCTTTCCCCATCCTGTCTTTGCAGGTATAAGATTAAAATAACAGGGGCACAATTTCAGGGTTTAAAGCTAAATGTGCAGAATATAAAGAAATCAGGAGCACATCCAGTTGAGGAAGACCAATACTGTATACAAACAGGCAAGTTGAGAATCAGTATTTACAAAATAACTTCACCCTACTCCCCCCCCAATTATAAAACTTGTCCCTCAGATTATTTGCTCATGTGCAGAGTTCCTCCCTCACTACAAAGCCACCCCAAATTGCCCTTACCTATCTACAAATAAACCATACCCAGTTCCTAACATAATTCCTCGCCTGCTTGTGTTTTAAATCTATTTTCTAGAAGTTAAGCTTTAAGTCATATTTCATTCGTTTCATTGCAAATGACGGTCTCCCTTTTATCCATTAAAAAAACAAACAGCTCTTAGACATCTGTCTCACCCAATTCTACCCCCAAATCTTCTTTCAAAGTCATTGCACTTTCCACCGGCCTTGGCCCCACCTCTTCCACTCGCTTCCCTTCCATCCTCCTAACGCAGAGAGATCCGACCAGCAACCAGCGTTGCTAACAGCTCGAACATTTATACACCACTCAGGTGCATTCATTCTATTACCGCTACCTGTGGGTTCCACTCAGGTCCGATTTGATTGTAACCAATCAGCTTCCAGCAACCTTTTTCCCGCCCAACTTTCTGAGAAACTCGGTTTCAATTCAGGGCTGAGTACTCTGCTTTTCTTCTCGTGTATTAGTCGATTACATAGAGACGCGAAGCGTTAGGAAATAATACGCTTACTTACTCAGGATCGGGAAGAGAAATAATGTTGAGGGATTTTAAAAAGTAAAGCATTTATTATGGTCTACTCTAGGCTTTCCTAGAATTAGAAAAAAGAGAGGAAACCCTCAGGAATACTCTTTCCGATTAACAATTTTTTACTAAAAGGCATAAACTCTTGATTTTTTTTTCATCGACTAACAGGGCGTGTTTAATACGAATATGTTTAAAACAAAGAAGGAAAAGTAGACTCGATTATTTTCACTTCAATCTCTTCTCAGTCCACCACCTTTCTGCTTAGGCTACAGTACTAACACGCAGGAAAAGTCCCCCCTTAGCGCCCCTCCCCACCCAAAAAACCAGTTTGAAAACGTCTAACCCTTCATCTTTGTGAAGGAAGAGTTCAACGATGCCTCGACCATTATCTGTGCAGCAAGTGAAGCCTTTTACCAGTCTGGAAATAAAAACAAGTAATAAAAAAAAAGTCAAATTTGGATACATCAGCTTTTCTCAACCTGGAACTCGCCAAGAGGTTGTGTCAAAAACCATAATTCCAAAGTTAAGATCACATTTTTGGGATTAGAGATCCAACATAGAAACACATTAAACCACTGATACCTTTAACTCCAATTGTAGTTTCATTCTTTATTGTGGTCCACAGGCTTCAACAATAGTTGATGTTAGAGTATAATTAAGTTATTTTTATACAAGTCTTTTAACTGAATTCCAATTCCAGATGGTGAAATTATTATTTTGTGATGTCTCTGCTGCAGGCACACACATAGTTATATCTTTTTTATCTGATGTGAATTTTGAAGTTCCAAATTCACCAAATAAATCTCTTGCAGTGAACTCTGCAGTTCACATGTGTTTGTCATATTATTGTTTCAGCCTCATGTTAGAACAGGGGTTCTCAACCTTGGCAACTTTAAGACTTGTGGACTTCAACTCCCAGAATTCCTCAGCCAGCAAAGCTGGCTGAGGAATTCTGGGAGTTACCCCTGTGTTAGAAGGTAGGGAATACAGTTGACTATTAGGAACTGCTGGATAAACCAAAGAATATCCCAACTAAGTGGATGGGATTGATTGGCAGGTTCATACAACACACCTGACTAAAATGGAATTGGATAGCTCAAGGTGTTGTAGGAACCCACTCCCTGACTTAGCATGATATTTCAGGCCATTATTATTTGATTGGTTGGGGAATTCCTGTTATTTGAATACAATTATATTTTGTTTATAATTCAAATAAAGGATTAAGGGGATTGTGAGAATGTAGTGTCAGACTTTGGATTGGGCAAAAGAAAATACAGTTTTTTAAAAACGGTAAGTCTTCAGGATAGGAAGCTTTAATTTCCATTTTACAGATGGGGAACCGAGGCTAAAAGACAGTTAACAAACAATAATCATCTGGTGATTCTGCTGTTGAAGTGGGATTTGAAGTTAAATCACTTGGGTGCAAAAATAAATTCCAACTTTCTACTTTATGTGGTGATAGCAGTTTTCTCCAAATGAGTGCTGTATGCTTAAAACAAAACATATTTACGAAATAAATGTGAGTTTCACAGACTTTAATAACAAATAAGCATCATTAGATCTGCAGCTGAAATTTCTTTGCAATCCCATGCAAAATTCATAAATTTTAAGTTGACTTCTGAGCCCTCTAAAACAGGGCTTTTCAGCCTTTTCACCCATTGTACCACTTTTAGAATATGGCAATATCCGAGTACCACTAGTCGCCTAGCATGCTGTCAAAAACTTGATGACCAAAAAAAAAAAAAAGGAAAAAAGTGATAAAGTACAGGTAGTCCTCGACTTACAACAGTTCACTTAATGACTGTTCGAAGTTACAATGGCACTGAAAAAAGTGCCCCCCCCAAATCACAGCTGAGCAAGACACCTGCCTGCCTGCCTGGCGTTGGCGCTCTTCCTCTTGTCCAAGGTTTCCATTGTTGTGAGCATTTCTGTTGGGGATTGGCAGCGGGGGTGGGGTGGGGGATGTTTGGTTTTTATTCCCCCCGTCTGCTGGGTGGTTGCAGCAGGTTTTGGTCACTTCACATGACCTGGGACACTGTGACCATCATAAATATGAATCAATTGCCAAGCATCTGAATGTAAATCACAAGATGCTGGAGATGCTGCAACAGTCCAGCTGATCAGTGCTTCTTCTGGGCTCAGTAAAAGTGCCAGGATCAGTGCTGCTTTCCAGCTGATTGGTGGAAAGTGGCACTGATCCTGGAGCTTCCGCTGAGCCCTGACAGCCCTGCAGCTCCAGCCATCTCTCGCTCAGGCTTGTGCGGTGCTGCCACCGGTTCAGCTCATTCCCCTCCCCCGCTACCACTTTTCTAGGATGGTCGCGTACCACCTGCCAATGTACCACAGGTGGTACCCGTACCACTGGTTGAAAAGCCCTGCTCTAAAATATTATTCTGTGTTGGAAATTAGAGAAGCAGGAACATTGATAAATTGATATTTATAGCAACAGTTCTTATGCTTGATTCCATTGCTCTCCTCTCAATTAAAATCCATCCATTCATTCATTCATTCCATTTCTTTAACCACCCATCTCAGTCAATGACTCTGGGTGGCTTACAGTTCAAAAATATATATTACAATCAAAATACTAAAAACATTTTAAAAAACCAATAAAAACATCCAAAATAAATATATATAGCAGCCAAGACACTTGGCCAATTAGCAATAGGCCCTTAACACATTTGGTGCCCCAGGCTCAGGAACATAGACAGAATTTTAGGGCCTATGAAAGGCTAACAGGGTTGGGGCCATTTTAATCTCTGAAGGGAAGATGTTCCATAGATCAGGGGCCACTGAAGAAAAACTCCATCTTCTAGTCTGCATCAGCTGTGGCTGACAGGATCTGCTGCATGCTGCTCGACCTGGTTCGATAGGTAGAGACTGTTGGAAAAAGGTGATACCTCAGGTACCCCAGTACAAGCCATATAGGCTTTTAAAGCTAATCACTGGAACGTGAACCCAGAAACACCGGCAACCAATGCAGCTCACACAGAAGTGGTGTAATGTGTGCTACATATCTGGCATCATTTACTACCCATACAGCCTCATTCTGCACCAGTTAAAGTTTCTGAGTGATCTTCAGGAGCAGCCCCATATAGAGTGTGTTACAGTAGTCTAAACAGAAGTTATAAGGACATGAGGTAGTGTGAGCAGGGCCTTGTGAACTCTCAAGCTTCCTCCTTCCGTTATATATTCAAGATGGACAGTATTTAATATTTATTTGTTCTGTATATGTAGGGATGTGGATCTATACATATGTTGTATATAGTATGTTTAGGTATGTGTCATGTATGAGTTTCACTTTGAGAGCGGGCAACCAAATTTCATTTTTGATGTGTGCCGTTGTGCCCACAGTAAAAAAAAAATGACAATAAAGGTTATCTTATTTCTTATGGTGCACCATCTGAAGGTGTACAATGGCCCTCTTAGCCACAGCTGTCACTTGTTCTTTGAGCAGGTGCCATGAATCCATAAGGACCCCCAAATTGCGGAGCAGGTCTGTCTGGGGTACTGCAACCCCAGACAGTGTAGCCTGCAAAAGGAAAGTGGGCATGGCAAATACCTCAGAAGGGACCCTCCCTAAGTCCTTGAGAGGTAAATGCAGGGGAGAAATATACTTTCAGACTTGTATGATTCCATTAATGCAGGGGTGTCAAACTCAATTTCATTGAGGGCCGCATCAGCATTGCGGTTGCCCTCAGGAGGGCGGGTGGGTGTGGCCTAATGGGTGGGCATGGCCAGCTCTACATCGTTCGCGCCAAGGGTGCCTGTGGGGGCCTGGGCAGGACTGGGACAGATCTGAGGGTGGGACTGGGGCAAGCGCCAAGGCATGGTCCATTTCTTCATTCCTCACAAAGGGTGACACCTCCCTAGCTTGCACCCAGGGGGGCGGGGCCGATACGGCAGGGGCTGGTTCCTCGCTGTTTCCAGGCGGCCTTGTGGAGCTAAGACTAAATGCATTTCAGCATAGATGGTCACCACAAAATTGTACACTGGCTCATGGCCGGCCTGGGCCAGGGCCAAGGCAGCAGGGGCCATTCCCTCACTGTTTCCAGGATGGCTTCGCGGGCCACATGAAACCACTTCGCGGGCCGCATCCGGCCCCCAGGCCTTGTGTTTGACATGTCTGCATTAATGTAACCTTACAATAAAGTAGAATCAGTTCATTCAGGCATGCTTCCTGCTTGGACTACCTTGCAAGCACCATTTTCCATCATTCTTGATGATAGCAATAATTTATGGGATTTGACACATCACTTACGGGCTCCCATTATTGATCTAGAGTAAATTATCTTGTTCAAGCTCAGCACCTTTGTCTTAGGCCAAACCTCCCCGAGCCTCAGCCAGGATCAGTCAGGATTGATAGGGGCCTATCAGTGATTGTTGTAAGGTGATTCTCAGTGGCTCCTTGGGATCTCGAGCAGAAGTCTCTCCCCACCTAGAGATCAATTTTGGGACAATCTGCATGCAGCACAAATGCTGCCATGCAGAAGAGGAATCTGGTTTCAGATTTCCTTCCTTGCCTTGCAATAAGATGCTAGCAAAAAGAGGATACTGAGTCTCAGAGCTCTCCAACTTGAGGCAGGCTAAATGCTTCAAGTGTGTTTTCTGCAGCTTCTTCAGATTGTGGTGCAACGCCAGGTAAACTTTGGATGCCTTAACAAGGTAGTTGGGACATCTTGTCTGTAAATAAATGGGTCCTCATGTACAGCACCAGCACCAGCACCTTATTTCTGCTATGCTTCCCCTTAATCATATTCATTAGGTAAAGAAGGAGCTTAGAGCTTTTGTCAGCTGCCTTAAACTTTCCCCCACCAAATTATGGTTAATAAGTCAGTTCAAATCATCAGTAACAGCAGCAGTACTCTCTCAACAGAAGGGCCTATCTGTAGCTTTGGGTTGAACTGTGGAGTTCTTGGTGTTCTCCGAGCTTGGCTGTTTGCTTGCAGACATTTCATTACCCAGCTAGGTTAAAAAAACATAGGTAACATCACAGGTGATGTTTGTTTGCAGACCTTTCACTATCCAACTATCATCGATGAAGTTACCTGGTTGGGTTAGGAAAGGTCCATAAGCAAGGACTAAGTTCAGAGAGCACCAAAGACTCTAACAACAGTATTCTACCACTTCAGAAGGGAGAAGATCCAGGGATTATTGCAACTCTTGAGTATGCCTCATATCAAAAGCTCCAGGCCCGTGTAAACCTCCCTCAGAAGAACATAAATATGGCTTCCTTCTCTTTTAGGATAGCAACTACATGTAGGTTTAGCAATCCTTGGCTCCCATGGGACAAAATTAGCACTCTGCCCAATTTGTCGAGTGAGGAGGGAAGATCATTGCTTCTTCCAGCCCATCCACCCCACAAAATTGTATTTAGCTGCTAGGATGTTGGGGGAGGTGGCGGCCATCCCTCTTGTGGGTAAGGGGATGCCCATCTACAGCTGTTTTCCCCTAACCTCCATGGATCTGGAGGTAAAAATCCCTTCCCACCCCAGCTCCGCAGTCCTCCAGCTGAGACAGCATTGGGGATGAAGCCCTGGAAAGGCGGTAGGGCCTCGGGCCAAGTGGAAGCAGCTGTGGGGATGCTATTCCTGTCCCCCTCACTCCACCAGGAGGGTATGAGAGAAAGAAGAGGGTCAGGAACAACAGGAAGCAGCTCTTTGGGGTGCTTAGTCTCGGTTGAAACAGAGGTGTCCTTCTGACCTTCAGGTTGTCCTTTGGGGAGCCCCTCTGCTGCATGAGTGTGCTGATGGCGGTTGCGGTGCGAGCTGCGGCTGAAACACTTCCCACATTCGGAGCACGGGTAGGGCTTCTCGCCCGTGTGGACCCTCAGGTGCCGCTCCAGGTGGGAGATGAAGCCAAAGCTCTTTCCGCAGACGGTGCAGTCATAGGGTTTCTCGCCCCTGTGAGCCCGCTGGTGCGTGAGCAGCTGTGCCCCGGCCACAAATCGCTTCCCACACTCCTTGCACTTGTGAGGCTTTCCACTCAAGTGTGTCCGTTGGTGCTGCAAGAGCGTGGAGCTGACGCTGAAGCTCTTCCCACATTCACCGCAGTGGTAGGGTTTCTCTCCCGTGTGGATTCTCCGGTGGCGGTCCAGGTGGGAACTGACGCTGAAGCACTTCCCACAGTCACTACACTGGTAGGGCTTCTCCCCCGTGTGGATCCGCTGGTGTCTTTCCAGGTGGGAGCTCCAGCTGAAACTTTTCCCACAGTCAGGGCACCGATAACGCTTGTTCCCGGGCACGTGGGATTTCTGGTGCTTGACTAAGGAGGCCAGTTCCCTGTAGGTTTTCCCACATTCGGCACACTTGTGGGGCCGGTCGGGAGCATGCACACGCTGGTGCCTTTCCAAATGGGAGCTGACGCTGAATGTTTTCCCACAGTCTCCACACAGAAAGGGCCTCTCTCCTGTGTGGGTCCGCTTGTGCTTGATCAGGGCCGAGCACCAGCTGAAGTTCTTCCCACACTCCAGACACTGATATGGCTTCTCTCCAGTGTGGATCCGCTGGTGCTTCACCAGGGACGAACTCTGGCCAAATCCTTTCCCGCAGTCGGAGCATTTAAAGGGCTTCTCAGTAGATATTGGCAGGGAGGGAGGAGGTGGAGGAGGCTGCAGGACCACCCTCTTCCGGTTACATTCGGTGCATTTGGTGGGGTCCCTGCTCCTGGCTGGAGATTCCTGGAAGTGGTGGAGGGTGGCTGCACTGAGGTAGTAGCTTTTGCCACAATCTGTACACTGGTGTGGCTTCTCCCCCGTGTGGATTCTCTGGTGCCTGTAAAGGTGAGAACTGCGGCTGAAACGCTTCCCACAGTCGGGGCACTCGTAAGGCCTCTCTCCCGTGTGGATCCGCTGGTGTCTCTCTAGGTGAGAGGTGAAGCTGAAACTTTTCCCGCAATCAGGGCACTCATAGGGCTTCTGTCCCAGATGTTTTCTCTGGTGAGCCACCAAGTTGGCCCCAAGTGCGAAGCCCTTCCCACAGTCCTCACACTGGTAGGGCTTGTTGTTGGCATGAATCCTCTGGTGCTGGACCAGGGTGGAGCTAACACTGAAACTCTTCCCACACTCTTTGCACTGATATGGCTTCTCCCCGGTGTGGATACGCCGATGCCTCTCCAGGTGTGATCCAACACTGAAGGCCTTCCCACACTCCTTGCATTGGAAGGGTTTCTCTCCGGTGTGGATCCGCTGGTGCCGTTCCAGGTGCGAGGTCCAGCTGAAGCTTTTCCCACATTCCTCACACTTGTACGGTTTGTCACTTGCATGGCCTTTCTGGTGTGTGGCCAGGGCCTCAGCCTCAGAGAAACTTTTATCACACTGGTCACACTTGTGGGGTCTTTTGTCCAGATGCAGCTTCTGGTGCCGGAGAAGATTGGACTTCTGGCTGAAGCTTTTGCCACACTCTGTGCATTGGTGGTTCTTGCCATGTGCTGGTGGTTTTCTAAGGGACAACTGAGAATCGGAAGCAACCATGGTCTGTGGGAGGGGTTTGTCTTGCTGCTCCTTTCCTTCGGTTAGGGAGCCCCTCGGCTCAGTCCCTGATGGTTGGTTCTCGGCCTCCATTGGATTCCTCTCTAGGACATCCCCCTTTTGTAGATTTGTTTTGCTAGGAATTACTTCCGGAGGAAGAGGTTCATTCCTTCCTCTCAATCCTTCCCCTGAGGAGATAAATATTGCAGAGATGACTTGAAAGCCATCCTTTCCCAGAAGCCATTAAATAGAAGGTTGCTATAACCTTATTTCAACATGTATTTGCATTAAACATTTTATTTTTCCACCTTACGTTCTATGTGTATCAGCAAAGCCTACGCTAAGTTGGTAACATGTTGGCAACAATTGTCTTGGTTTGCAAGACACACTCTTGATTAAAGAGCCTACCTTTGGTAGTATATATGAGCAAACTTGAGATAAAATGTCCCTGTTGTTGCCTTTCTGACATACAGGCAAAATCTGCTAAAACTGACCGGTACAGGTAGTCCTTGACTTATGATCAGAATCGAACCCCAAATTTCTGTTGCTAAGTGAAACAATTGTTAAATGAGTTTTGCCCTATTTTACAACCTTTCTTGCCTCAGTTTGTTGAGTGAATCATTGCAGTTGATAAGTTAGTCACTCAGTTGTTAAGTGGCCTCCTCATTGATTTTGCTTGTGAGGTCCCAAAAGGGGGTCACATGATCCCAGGACGCTGCAACGGTCATAAATGTGAACCAGCTGCCAAGCATCTGAATTTTGATCACGTGATCATGGGGATGCTGCAAAGGTCGTTAACTCTGAAAAACGGCCATAAGTCACTTTTTTCAGTGCCATTGCAACTTTGAACGGTCACTAAATGAACTGTTGTAAGTTGAGGACCATCTATATGGGATCATGTTGTTGATTTGGAGACTGAAAATTTGGTATTTTTCTATGGCACTTCTTTCACTTATCAGAAAACAAGCTCTGAAGAATAAGCTTGCTCATAACTTTGAAAACATTTTTATTAATCTTGATGAATTCTGTTTCTCTAATGCACCGCCTAATTCACGGGTGTTAAACTCACCGCATCATGTGACGTGTCGCAACTTATTTTTTCCCCATTACCGGAACTGTGGTGGGCGCAGTGTCCGCATGATGCAACCGGCCGACAGGCCAGCAGTTTGACACCCCTGGTCTAATTGGATAGCTTTGGTATTTTAAGAGGTGATGAAAACTAATGCGCTAGACGAAAGTCTGCTCTATTGTTGAAGTCATTCAATTTATATAGTTAATTGTGGTTGTTGTTTTTTCCTAACATCCTGCTGAGAAGACATGAAGTTAAACGTAATATGAATAGCTGCTCTATCACACTGTTCAGGGCTTCTGTGCCAGAATCTAGCATGGATGGAGACAAACAAAACTTTCCCCTTACACAGTGGAACTCCATCCCATGCAGATAGTCTTCATCATATTACTGCAATGGAGCCTGCCCATTATAGTCATATGTCATGACGATTTGTGCAGCGGTCATTAAATGAACCAGTGTGAATCCATTGTTTGTTATGATTTTGCTGAAAACCGGAAGTGCTGGTTTTCAGCAAAACTGTTCTAAAATGCAGTCACGTGACTCCAAACAGCCGTACAGGCAGCCATTTTGTTGATTGCCCAAAGTACAATCATGTGACCACAGGACAGGGCCTGACCATTGGAACTCTAGATTCAGGTCATAAGTCCTCCTTTTCAGGTAGGTCATAACTCTGTATAATTGCTAAGCAACCAGCTGTAAGCCGTGGACTACCTGTATATTTAAAAATAAAAAAACCACAATTCTCACCTGGATTTATCTGAGTTGGCATTGTCCTTTCCTCACACGCCTGAAGTTCTGGAATCCATGAATCTTCTCGATCCATCCAGGAGAGCAGATCAGATTTAGAAAGTGGAAATCCTGCTGGCAAGGAAAAGCTTTAATTCAGGTCGTCTTCGACGTATGGCCACAATGGAGCTCAACATTTCTGTTGCTAAGTGAAACATTTGTTAAGTGAGTTTTGCCCCATTTGATGACCTTTCTTGCTACAGTTGTTAAGTGAATCACTACAGTTGTTAAGCTAGTACCACGGTTGATAAGGGAACCTGGCTTCCCCAGTGACTTTGCTTGTCAGAAGGTCACAAAAGGGGATCACATGAGCCTGGGACACTGCGACCGTCATAAATACAAGCCAGTTGTCAAGCATCTAGATTTGACCATGGGGATGCTGCAACAGCTGAGTAGTTTATTTTGTTCGCCCTTGTCAGACTCAAACAACTACCTGCATAACTAAAGGTATATATTCTGTGTGCTGATAGGGAGGGTCTGCCTTCATCCTCTTTCTGCCAACCAGACATTCCAAACTCTGCTGCCTTTTTGCCTCCAGGGACTCCAGACTGCATTCCACCACATGTATACAGAAATTGGCTTTGTTGACTCAGAGAAGGACATAGTTGAACTATGATACCCACTGCCGTAGCTATAGTGATATTCTAAATGGGGACTGGAGGAAGTCAGGGGCCTAATTCAGCCCAAGGCTACTAGTTCACCTTGTCATAAATCATCTCAAATATTCAAAAAGGTAGGATGTGTCTAAAACACAACTGCTGGAAAACAGGAATCAGAGGGGAAAATTTAGACAGCTGCATATCCTACCACCAGTAGCAGAAGTTATCGATTCCTCATTGCCCATTCTTGAGAACTACATGTTTTAATATTATCTTCTTGGCCATTCTGGGAAACAGGAAGTGTGCTAAGAGAGCTCTTTGGCTTGATCCAGTACACTTTTTATTTTTAAATACTGGATTGAAAAGTGAAAAAAATATATTTTTGGTGAGGAATGCATGACTGAGGAGATTGATTATCTTGAACCAAAAATAGCAGGCCAATATTTTTCTTTCTTCTTTCTTTTTATCATCACAATTTCACATATACACACACCTAAGTCTATTCACATAAGCTTTATGCAGAAGTGAAGAACAGAGCAGTTGTTGGTAATTGCACCTGAGGCACAGAACATTACTTTTGTTCGGGGTGCGGGATCATAAAATCCACTAGTCTTACCTGACGGCAACCCTCTCCGGTGGGGCTCAGCTAGGGCAGTGATTCGGGGCAGGGTGATTGCCATCTCTTCTGCTAACAAGAAAAAAGTGTGACAGACCCCATTAAGACCTTGGGCAGATTGGCTGGCACCATCTGGATGCAATGGGCCACTGATGCAGCTGGGTCCCTGCATTTGGCTAAATTATATTGTGACCACTCTGGACAACAACCACTTGGTGTTCAGCACCCTGGGGTGGACCTCAATTGGCGAAGGCTAAGTAACTTTATAATTGTGATCAGCCTTGCTCCAAATGCAGAGAGCGAGCTGTTCTATAGGGAGATGAGAAAAACACACGGAAGAGAGGTCTGCAAGTCAAACCTTCACATTCAAATATTGTGTATACCTTCCAAACACCAAACGATGGAGAAAAACAACATTGTGATTTCTTGCTTGTGAGTTTTCCAGAAGCAACATCCACCACATTGAGGCCAGCAAGTCAGGCTCCCTGGATTTGGGGTTTGATCCTGTAGAGCAGGGATCCCCCGGTCCGTGGACTGGCACCGGGCCACGGCATACCAGCAATCGGTCCACACAGACCAGTGAAGCCCCATCCGCTGGATGCAGGCAGCACGTGAAACCACGCCCCCTCTGGTCCGCAGAAAAATCTTTCTCCACAGAACTGTGCCCCAAAAGTTGGGGGCCTCTGCTGTAGAGCTGTTCCTTAGCTTTACATATTAACCCAGAGAAATTGACACTTACCCAAAGAGGTCAGAGTCTCGTAGTTCTCTTGCATGTCCCTCTGGTCGAGAAGTCTCCAATACGAGGAGGCCGTTCCACCTTGGAGGCCACAGGGCATCTGGAACAACAGCCCTCCCTGCATCAAATTCGTTCTAGAATTCATCTTTTCAGGCCGCAGGTAGTTCTTGACTTACAACCACAACTGAGACCACAGTTTCGATTAAGCAAATTGGTTGTTAAGCGAGTTGAGCCCAATTCTGCAATGTTTTTTGGCCACAGTTAAGCGAATCACTGCAGTTGTTAAGGGAATCATGCAGTTGTTAAATAAGTTCATCTCCCCCCCCCATCATTGACTTTGCTTGTCAGAAGCCAGCTGGGAAGGCTGCAAATGATGATCACGTGATCCTCCTCTCCCAAGATTCTGCAACAGTCATAAATGCATGCCGGTTGCCGACTGCCTGAATTTTGACCAAGTGATTGTGGGACTGCTGCAACAGTCGCAAGTAGGAGGACTGGTTGCAAGTCACTTCTTCAGTGCTGTGGTTGCTTCAAATGGTCGCTAAATGAATAGTTGTAAGTCGAGGACTACCTTTGCTTCCAAAACCTGAAATTTAATTCCACACATAAAAGTGGAGAGATTGAGGAGCTTCAGGAAAATAAACAAAACAGAAAATTCTGCTATGTGTTTCACTTCGACAGTGGGCAATTAAATTTCATTTTTTGATGTGTGCCGTTGTGCCCACAATAAAAAAAATGACAATAAAGGTTATCTTATCTTATTTGAGGTGATCAAACGCTCGGCAACAAAATAAGATTGCAGGTTGCAAAAGACCCAGGTCCCTTTTGAAATTCAGAATTAAAACAACCTGAATTTTCCAGTTTTTAAGAGAAAAGTCAAACCTTCAAATATAAGTGCAATACCATCCCAGCGCAGACACAAAAAGCAAAAGATGGCAGTTCTAGCATCCTGGACTTTTATAGACTTTTTTTGTCCTCATCTCTAAACTATCCACAGGGAAAAATTTACAGAACATGTGGGGTTAAAACACTGTTGGTTCTGCGTAAACATTACGCCACCTCTAATCTTTTTCTGCTCCAGGCTGTCAACATGCCAAGGTTTTTAGCTCTGTCTACTCTACACCATCCGGAGTTTGTTTGATGGGCAGTTATATAAATTGCTTAATAAATAATAAAGTAGGGCTTGTTTTCTATATCTCTGCCCAGCTCCACTGCTACCTCTGACCCCATTCCAATCTTTTCAATATCCATTTTAAGTGCAGCCAGTAGCTGGCCAAACAAAATCCAGAAAGGTCAACAAAGGAGAGTCAGATGAACCCGGGGCTTGATTTGACATCTAAACAAATGAACTCTAAAACTGCATCTGCCTTTTTGGAAGCTGCACAACGCTGACTCAGCTTCAGTTTAGAATCCTTTACAGTCACCGTATCTTTTTTTTTTCATACATTACATTAGCGACCTTAATCTAAATCAAAATGCAATGTGTACTATTGTTGGAATGGTACTAACTATATATTAACGTACTTGGTTCTTAATTAAACAGCATTAAATCCAGCTTATTGCTACTGCACTGTAAATGACCATTTTAAAGCCTGTTTTCACTTACCAGGAGACAATAAAACTCAGACAAAGTCAATTTTGTACCTCAATTAACACGGAACAGAAGGAAGGCTAAAAGTCAAGGCTTCAAACTGATGGCTAAACAAAATTGAAAAATATAATTTGAGGGGGGAGGAATAGGAACAGTATCTTTACTGATCAACTCAACCTTCAGGAGCAATGTACAGGCTTTTGAATTCTGTAGAACACTTCATCGGGCAGAATCCAGCCAAAGGGCTCTGTAGAACTCCAAAGCTTGCACACTCTTCCTCCTCTGAGCTTGGTGGTTTTCTTGCAGACGTTTCATTACCAAACGAGGTAACATCATCAGCGCACTCCTCCTCTCCTGTCAGCCTGATGAAGCTACTGCTCTAATTGGCATTGACGGAGGGTAGCTTTGATGCCGCGCCCGTCCAAAAAGGACCGGATGACCGAGGCTGCGGGGGGGGCTGTTTAGATGTTTAATAGAGGGCGCGCCTCCCCTTCGCCCCCTGTCCTTACATCGCTTGTCAGCCAGGCACAGGGGATCAGCGCAGCGCTGCAGGCGGGAGTCACCCTTCGCATCCCGGAAGCGCTGCCTGCACCGATCCGCGACAGGTCCCCACCTGGGCCGGGCCAAGCCGGCTGCGAGGAAGGTCTCCCGGCGGCTGGCGGGGTGGAGCCGCGACGGGGCGGTTCTCCTGGCCCGGTCCGCGCCGCCGCTGCTGCCTCCGAGTCACCCAGGAAGCTCAACGCGTGACGCCCCGAGCCGCGGAACTAGAGAGAGACGGAAAGCCGGGCTTCTTCCCGGGCGCCACCCAGGGCCCTCTGGCGGCGGTCGGAGACGAAGCCTCCTCCGCGGGTCGACGAAGGGGGTTCTCTCGGGGGGGCAGGGGTGGGGGGCGAGGAAGGCAAGACGTACGTGCCCTCCCCCTCGTTACGCCCAGATCGGTTTCCAGCAAAAAAAGGCGGCCAGATTTTGAGTGGCAAAGGAAAACCTCTGGCTTTTCAGGCTGCCTGGCCTCTCTGCACGCTAAGCCGTGGTTAGCTGAAGCGGGGTGTAAATTAAATTATCTGGGTCAACCGATTAACCAACTTGATGGTTTAGGCTTGCAGCGTGGAATTACACCAAGCTGTAAGTCATTAACCACATTTTTTTTTCACACCTTCAGCATCTCCAGTTTGCGCAGAGCTACGTTTCACGATGCATGGTCGAGAGAAGCATTGAGAGCCAGGCAGCACTCAATTTCATAAATTATTATTGATCATAGAAAGGAGCGTTAATTATGGCATCCGTGGTGATTATGTAGGCCTATCTCAACATTACAGGTCATCCTCGACTTGCAACCACAACTAAGCCCAAAATGGCTGTTGCTGAGATATTAGTTGAGTTTTATGTCTCATTTTACAACCTTGCTTGCCACAGTTGTTAAACGAACCACTACAGATGTTAAGTTAGTAACACAGCTGTTAAGTGAATCTGGCTTGCCCATTGACCTTGCTTGTCAGAAGATCACAAAAGGTGATCACACGACCCCAGGACACTGCAACCATCATGAATATGAGTCAGTTGCCAAGCATCTAAATTTGGATCACATGACCGTGGGAATGCTTTGACAGTTGTAATCGTCATAAGTCACTTGTTTCAGTATCTTTGTAACTTTGAATGAAGGAATGTAAGTCGAGGATTACCTGTAGTTTGAATCAATCCACTGCATCATGTTTGCTGAGCTTATGGACTGTGCAGGTTGTCCTTGCAAGCATTTGTTTAGTAACCATTCAAAGTTGCACAAGCAATGAAAAAACAAAGAACTATTTTTCACACTTATGCCCATTGAAGCATCCCCATGGTCACATGATCAAAATTCCAGTGTTTGGCAACTGGCATGTATTTATGACAGTTGCAGCATGTCATGTGATCACTGTCATGGTTCCGACAGATGAAGAGTTTCACCTGTCGGAACCATGGCATTAAGCCAAAAACTGGATTCCCCTCCCCTGAGCACATACTGGTAGTATCAAAGCACAATTCCCTCCTCCAATTAACTGTCATAAATCACATTCTCCAATTAGTTTGAAATGCAGGCTTTCCCTCCAGTTCTCCAGCCGCCAATTCTTATCATCTCTTATTTCATTAACCTTGGTTCACACACTAAGTCCAGTATTATTATATCTATCTAAACTCTCATGCACATTCCTCCCCTCCAGCATCATCTCTAACTCTAAAAGTAAAACATAAGAAGAAAATGGTTACATCTCTAACTGTTGTCAAAGCAAAAACATCCGATGTTAGCAGCGTTGACATCCTATTTGTAACCTTCCCAGCCAGCTTCCAACACCAAAGTCAGGGGGAAATCCAAATTCACTTAATGATTATGATTCACAAAACAATTGAAATGATTTGCTTAATAACTATGGTAAAAAGATGGTAAAATGGAATGTGACGCACTTAAGCAACTGCCTTGCTTAGCAGTGGAAATTTGGGACCCAGTTGTGGGTCATAAGTCAAGAATTACCTGTAATCTACACAGTACTGGTAAAGAGATGCTTTTTATTTAGCACTTGAAAAACGGTATATGGCAATATTTGTCTTTGCATGAACAATTTTTATCTGATAAGATATATGCTTTCTAATAGGATTTACAAAAGGAATGTGATAAAAGCCTTGAGGAAAGCTGTGCAATGGGACAACAAAGAATTGAACGCAAATCAAATCCTATGACAATATTTGATTGAATTAAGGCTGGTAGAAGTAAAAGGAAGGAATGTTAAATTGGTGCATTTGATCAAGATTAAAATAGGACGCTATTTTGCCAAGTTCTGGCAACTGTTTTGGACTTTGCTATATATTAGGAGTAAAAAGTTGATGTTTTGTGGATTTGCTTATAGATATGAGATGGTATATGGAAGAAATACCTGTTTATAACCTTATAGAAGGTGAAGAGTTACTAAATTTGTCTATATAATAATAATAAATGATAATAATAATAATAATAATAATAATAATAATAATAATAATGTTGGAAGGGACCTTGGAGGTCATATAGTTCAATCCCCTGCTCAGGCAGGAAACCCTATACTATGATTTCGGACAAATGACTGTCCAGTCTCTTCTTAAAAACTTCCAGTGTTGGAGCCTTCACCGCTTCTGGAGGCAGGTGGTTCCACTGGTTCATTGTTCTAATTGTCAGGAAGTTTCTCCTTAGTTCTAGGTTGCTTCTCTCCTTGATCAGTTTCCATCCATTGCTTCTTGTCCTGCCTTCTGGTGCTTTGGAGAATAGCTTGACTCCCTCTTCTTTGTGGCAGCCCCTGAGATATTGGAACACAGCTACCATGTCCCCCCTCATCCTTCTCTTCGTTCAACTAGACATACCCAATTCCAGCAGCCGTTCCTTGTATGTTTTAGCTTGTAATTGTCCACTAAGTATACAAACTATACTTGTAATGAAGGTTGGAAGTCACTTCTCTCTGTATATATGCATGTTTGTGTATGTATGTATTTTTCTGTTAGTTTTTACTTTTGTAATAAAATCCTTAATAAAATCATATTTTTAAAAATAGAGCGCTGATCAACTTTATTTTTTTGTAATATAGATTCTTAGAATATCTTCTAAGGATGGTGACATTTGTACTGTACAGTATATTCATGTACTCCTTCCATCTTTGATCTCCTTTGAACCGATTACTGTCTGTCCATTAGCATCCTTTAGAACACCAATTTGTGGTTGTGATCTTCTGAGTTCTGAGATGTTTTGGACGACTTTCTTTGGTTTTCTATGTCTGTTTCTTCAGTGTCTTTACAGATATTATTATAATACTGTTTGTCTCTTCCAACTGCTCTCTGAAACTCGGTTGTCTTTGTCTTTCTTAGCTTTGGCTTAGATTAGAAACTGGGAAACTATGAATTGCTCAATTGGGGATTAAAGCTGACTGGGTCACTTTGGACCAGTCACTTTCTCTTATAGGCCAACCCACCTAACGTTGTGGGGAAAATAGGAGAGTTTTCAGTTACATAAAATTAAGGTGGGCTATAATTATAAGAAATAAACATTTCTTTGTACAGTGTCCCTGGTTTCCTGTCAATGAGGTCCAGCAATTGAACCAGAGTAAATACATGTCTATGGAAATTCTCCACCCCCACTTGCACTACTCAGGTGACCCTGGAGACAGAGATAAGCCTCCAGGTAGCTTTAATGACTCCCTAAAACAGTGTTTCTCAACCTTGACAATTTTAAGGCATGTGGACTTCAACTCCCAGAATTCCACAGCCAGCAATGCTGGCTGTGGAATTCTGAGAGTTGAAGTCCACATGCCTTAAAATTGTCAGGGTTGAGAAACACTGCCCTAAAAGAATGCAAATGAATACCTGTCTGTAGGAGCATAAATCTTTCCATTCCCCACCATCCAGTCAGAGCCGAAGAAGCTTCTTGGATGAGAAGCGAAACTTCCTCAAAGAAAAACAAGAAAGTCCAGTTGCCTTGTGAAAAAGCATCTTTGGGAAACTGCAAATACACTTCCCTATCTGCCACAGCAGATAACAGCACAGAGAGTCCTCAATTTACAACCACAATTGGGCCCAGAATTACATTGCTAAACAAGCTGGTTAAGTGAATCGTGCTTAATTTTATGGTCTTTTTTTTTTTTTTGCAACAGTCATTATTTATTTATTTATTTGGGTTTGTATGCCGCTCCTCTCCGGGGACTTGGAGCGGCTAACAACATATATATAACAGAAAATACAATATAAAAACCCAAACAAGATATCTAAAAACCAATAAAAAAACACACATTCAATACAACAAGCAACTACAATCATCCCCAGGCTTGCCGGCAAAGATGAGTTTTTAGGTTTTTCCGGAAGGCCAGGAGAGTGGGGGAAATGTGGACTTCAGGAGGCAGTTGGTTCCAGAGGGCGGGCGCCACAACAGAGAAGGCCCTCCCCCTAGGGCCCGCCAGACGACATTGTTTCGCTGACGGGACCCGGAGGAGGCCGACCCTGTGCGCTCTCACCGGTCGTAGAGAAGTATGTGGCAGAAGGCGGTCCCGTAAGTATCCTGGTCCCATTAAGGAAATGGCTGCAGTTAAAGTGAATAACATGGTCATTAAGTGGATCCAGCTTCCCCCATTGACTTTGCCTGTCAGAAGCAAAGTCTGGGAAGGTTGCAAATGGCGATCACATAACCTCAGGACGCTGCTCTCATTGCAAATACACGCTGGTTACCAAGTGCCCAAATTTTGATCCGTGATCACGGTACATAAGAACATAAGAAGAGCCATGCTGAATCAGGCCAAAGCCCATCGAGTCCAGCATTCTGTGTCACACAGTGGCCCACCAATTGTACATGGGGATCTTGAGCAGAAAGAGAAGGCAAAACCCTCCCTTTCCCTTGACCCCCAACAAATGGTACTCAAGGGAATCCTGCCTGCCTCAACCAACATAGAGGTGGCACATGGACATCCGTTTTAATAACCATCGATACACTTTGCATCCATGAATCTATCTAGCCCTGCCTTGAAGCTGTCAAGGCTGACAGCTGTCACGACCCCTTCAGGAAGTGAATTCCATAAACCAACGACCCTCTGGGTGAAGAAATATTTCCCTTTATTTGTCCTCACTTTCTTAGCTATGAGCATTAGGGAGTGCTCCCTTGTCCTGGTATTGTGTGATAGAGAAAAGAATTTTTCTCTATCCACCTTTTCTATCCCATGCATGATTTTATACACTTCGATCAAGTCACCCCTTAAACGCCATCTTTCAAGGCTGAAGAGACCAAGGCGTTGCAATCTGGTTTCATAAGGGAGGCGCTCCATTTCCTTGATCTTCAATGGTCATAAATTTGTGAATCCGTCATGAGTTGCTTTTTTTCCAGTACCTTTGTAACTTCAAACGGTAAATGAATGATTGTAAGTCAAAATTATTTGTAACACTGTACTACCGGTAGCTACTTTTGCCAACCTGATGCTGTTCAGATATGCAGGGAGGCAGTGCCTAGGATTTTAAGACTTAAGGCTGAAGCATTTGATGTTTTCCAGCCAGGATGGAAAAAAACAAACAAACAACTACCAGTCTGTTCACCAATAAGAGAGAAGAAAGCTCACTCCCCTCTAATTTTCTCCAGAAAAACTGTTGGTGAACTCAATACTAGGAAAAAATAAGCAGAGAAGGGAAAATTCCCGCTTTATCTTGTTTTATTCATTTCCCAAGATATACTTGAATTTAAAAAAAAATATCTGGATTTTTAATTTCCATGTTGCCTGAGGACAGAATGGGACAACTCATTGTGGCCAAGTTGCCATGGCCAACTCAATGTGGGACAACTCCCCGCAGACAACTCACCACGGGACAACTCGCTGCGGGACAATTCAACAATACAATTTAATTCTTTAAAATATTTTCATTTTTGTCATTCACATTTTATTTTGTCCCTCTTTTATTTAATGATTTAATGTCCAGCAGTGAGTTGGCCATGGCGAGTTGGCTTGTGGCAAGTTGTCCTGACCTAGACCTACCTAGTGATGCCCTGTCCTAGCAAAAGAAATTGCCAAGCTTGGGAGAAGTGTGTTTGCAGATACACACTTTAACCATGAGGTGGCATGTACGTTTTACAGATTAAGAACATAAGAACATAAGAAGAGCCATGCTGAATCAGGCCAAAGGCCATCGAGTCCAGCATTCTGTGTCACACAGTGGCCCACCAATTGTACATGGGGATCTTGAGCAGAAGGAGAAGGCATAACCCTCCCTTTCCCTTGACCCCCAACAAATGGTACTCAAGGGAATCCTGCCTGCCTCAACCAACATAGAGGCGGCACATGGACATCCGTTTTAATAACCACCGATACACTTGGCCTCCATGAATCTATCTAGCCCTGCCTTGAAGCTGTCAAGGCTGACAGCTGTCACGACCCCTTCTGGAAGTGAATTCCATAAATCAACGACCCTCTGGGTGAAGAAATATTTCTCTTTATTTGTCCTCACTTTCTTAGCTATGAGCTTTAGGGAGTGCCCCCTTGTCCTGGTATTGTGTGATAGAGAAAAGAATTTTTCTCTATCCACCTTTTCTATCCCATGCATGATTCCCTGGATGTAGTGAAAATAATTGGGATGCAGACAAAGGATATAGTCCTTGGTATACCATAAGGCATAAGGAATTCTGGGAACCTTTCCAGCAATTTGGTTTATAGTTCAGCCAAAACACAGTTGTTACTTATTGATTATGAGTCACTATTATATTAAGCAAGTGCATCTTTATTTCAAACAGCTTTGCAGAATTCAAGACATGGAACTTTCAAGAGCATTTAAAAAAATATTACAGAGAACTGCAAGTACTTGTTTACTTTTAACATGCAGATTTGAAAGTGTTTTGAGCGTTATTTGATATGCATAGATATGTTTGAATGGTTATTCTTTCTAAAATGCCTTAGTTGCTATAAAGCATGATGTCAGAACCCATTTCTATTTCATTTCTATCTATCCCCTCTGATCTAAAAACAAATCTCACCCTTCCCTGGGTTCTGCCATACTCCCAAGGGGGAAGGGGGATGTGCCTGCAGGGCTATTGCTTTTGCTTCCTCTATTCACTACAATGTAACCTTTTGCTCATTTATGGCTTCTGTGTCCGCTGAATGTTACAATGTAAAAATTTGCTTCCTACACTGTATCTCTCTCTGAACTTTCTTCTCCCTAACCCAGTGATGGCGAACCTTTTAGAGACCCAGTGCCCAAACTGCAATCCAAAACCCACTTATGCATTGTCGGGTGCCGGGTGGGTGTGGCCTATTGGGTGGGTGTGGCCCATTGGGTGGGCGAGGCTGCAGTGGTACTAACAGCAGACTGGGTGGGACTAAAAAGTTCAATCAATCAATTCCAACTTTGCAAGATTTTTTTTCCCCCGAGAAGTTGAAATTGACTGATTGATTGAACTTTTTCTTTTTTTTGCACACGGCGGCGGAGGCCTAAAGCAAAAAGGTTTTATAAAACCCAGCTGAAGGCCTAGGACTGGGGCGACGGCGTGCATGCCCACCGAGAGGGCTCTGAGTGCCGCCTCTGGCACCTGTGCCATAGGTTTGCCACCACTGCCCTAACCTGTCAGCTAGGAAAAGGGGGAGGGGAGAAAGAAATACAACCTCTGGAGCCTGGCTTGTCTCTCCGTTTCTCAAAAGAAGGTGTGAAGAGCCACTTGAACATTGCACTGCAACCAGAGCCGGATCAATGTTATCTGCCCTCTTCCCACAATGGACCGATTTTGAACTGTCCGGATGAACTGTGAGGTGGGGTTTGCTTGGGGACACTTGGGGACACTTTAAAGTATCGATCTGTAAGGAATCCCTCAGATCCTATCTATTATACCTGCTATCAACTACTCTTAATAAAAGTTCCTGTTGGAAGAAATTGTTTCCAAGAGTTCTGCTTTTTTAAGATGTGGGGTTGAAGTGGGTCTTTATACATGATTTCTTAAACTAAGCTAGAATAAAGGGTCCTTGGTGCTCTCTGAGCTTGCTTGTTTTCTTGCAAACATTTCATTACCCTAACTAGGTAACATCATCGTTAGTCTAAGCATAAAAATTTAAGCTAGCATAAAACCACAGCTATTTTTTTATTAATTTTTTCCTCATCAACATATGTTAATTTTTCCAATCAACAAGTTGTCTGGAATTTGCTAAGCTAATACATGTTCAATTCCTAATCCTTCATTCTCTTCTCTAACCAAGGATAAAATAAATTCCAAATTTGATAATAGTCTGTATCTTCTTTGTCTTTCAGCCTCATAGTTAGTCTGTTCATCTCTGCACATTCCAATATTTTTGTAATTATTTCTTCCTCTGATGGCAATCCTTCATTCTTCCAGTATTGTGCAAAAATTATTCTCGAAAACCACAGCTATTTATGAATACAAGGATATAGTGCAATTATATCAAGAAAAGTTGAAAATTCCCTCATCAAACTTGTCTTTTAATGGCTACATGAATGTAGCTTTCTTGGAAACATAATGGAAGTAGTTTGCCATCATATTTTTCTGGGATCCCCCCCCCCCCCATTATCAAGCATTGCCTATAGCTAGAACTTCCTTGTAGTTCCCATTCGAGTATGAAATCAAGTCACCCATTTGGATTTTATAGGATCAGCTAAGCTCAGGTAACTGATTTATCTGTGGTCAACTAAGGTAAGCCGTTATTAGCAGCAAAATTAGAGCTCAACATCTTACAACAGAAATGTAGAAAATTACTTTTTCATTCACTATTTTAGTAAATAGTTGATGGAATTCAGTGAGATTTAGCCCATCTGCTTTAACCTTCTTTAGTTAGAAAGTTGCTCTGCCCGAATTTACTGCTGGATTTTGATACAGTTATCTTGGAAAGCTTTAAGGCAGGGGTCTTCAAATGTGGCCCTTTTATGACTTGTGGACTTCAACTCCCAGAATTCCTCAGCAAGTCATAAAAGGGCCACGTTTGAAGACCCCTGCTTTAAGGACTATGAAAAAATAGACCAAAGGATTGCAGATTGCCAAAATCAAACTAACCACATAATGGTTTGCATAGTATATGAATCCAACCAAGCCATGTTTGTCAATGTATTTCTCCAAAAAGATAAAATTAAGTGGGAATTCTCCTTTAGTCCATGCAGATTTAGCTTAAATGTCATTGTCTCCATGGAAAACCCTACAGACGGAGCTGAAAATATAAAACTATGTAGCTTTTCAGTGGGGTTAGACAGTCTCTTCACTCTCCCCTTGAGTTAGTTTGGAGTTTTGCACATCAGATTTGATAGATATGAACTCTGGGCCCATATTTCCTATAGTGGGGAAAAATAATTGATTTAAGCTATTTTATTACCCTATTTTAAAAAATTAGCACCGAGGCTGCTAAGAAAATAAAGTCCTCTAAAATGATACATACACACATTCCTCTCTCTCTCTCTCTCTCTCTCTCTCTCTCACACACACACACACACAAATGTGTTTCTCAATAAACAAATATTTTCTAGAAAACCTCTCAAAGGTATGGGATACCTCACTGCAGCAACTGTTGGATGGCAAGTCAATCTTTCTCTCTCTCTAAAAAAACAAATAAACCCCAAAACAAAACACCATCACAAAGGGTGTGTAACCACCTTTGTCTCCCCTCCTCAGATTTCGAGGGTCTGTTGCATGCTGGGACCCGGAAAGTCCGCTCAGACCGACGACCTGATTTCCATTCGGGAACTGGGATCTTTGGCGTGTCCGCGTGTACCGACGTGAGCGGAGTAAGTCACGGCCCGGAGAAGTTTCCGCGGGTGGCGTTTAGGCTTAGCTGATTCAGTATCTCGTGATTTGGTCTTTGTTTACCAAGCAGAAGGGAGTTTTCCCGTGGTTCAAACCAGGCTTGGTTTCATACCCGGTGATGATTTGGGGGCACTGAAGTTGTAGTCCCGGGAGTCCTCACTCCGGTTTAAGAAGCAGCCTTTTTTCTCCCGCCGTTTCGGTCTTCGCTTCCCAGCCAGCGGAATCGTTGTGGTCTGAGGTCCTCCTCAGTTCTGTAGCTCATAAAATGGGCTCTGTAGTCCATTTTAAAGTTGGGGGAATAGAATTAGGGTATATCGTGGTACAAACGAAAGTCTCCTTCAGAAAGAAATTCCCCCTCCGCCCCCACCCCCCATAATAGGGGCTGATACAGACGTAAGTGGAGTGCTTCTGAGAATGCTGAATCGGGATTAACTAAGCCACAGTAAATAGGTATCACCTTGGATAGACATCAACGGGGTTGGAGTGTCCATAGAAGATGGCCAGAAAAGTCAGTGTTGTGCAAGTGAAAGTTCCATCTTTTTTTATGTGAAGCCAAGCTGGGTTTCATGCATTAAAATACGGTAAAATATACCAAAATAATGTATTTATGTTCTCTGAACCAGGTTCTACTATCTTTAAACAGGCTTCCAAAATCTGATGCTTTGAAAAGTGTTCCGCAGATAACTCCACTTGCACTGGGACACCACAAGGGCCATTTTACTTGTTTTGACCTTCTCTACTTCAAGGATACTACTGAAAAATGTGGTTGGATTTGGATGGATGGATGGATGGATTCTCTGTAATACCGGTAGCACCTATCCTCTGGAATCAGGTTTCCCCCCCCCAAGATCCAGAAGCTCCCCACTTGTTTAGAAGACTTGTGAAGATATGGTTCTTTACCTAGGCCTTTAAAGGATGAGGGAGAGCGAACCCCCTTGCTTCATCATGCTTTATCTTTTATTGATTTATTATAACTTCTTGTTGTGAGCCACTGAGAGAGAGTTGGGCAACATACAGATTTAATATTATTATTAGTTATATTTTTTGCTTCAATTCATTCTTGGGTCCTGGGAACTATATAGATAGGTCCCTCACGTTTTCTAGGAAAGATTTTCAGAAGGGACTTGCCCTTGCCTCCTACTTCCCAGGGCTGAGAGAGAGGGACTTGTCCAAAGTCAGCCAGTTGTCTTCCATGCTTAAGGCAGGATTAGAATTCAGGTTTCCCTGGTCCTGGTCCAGCACCTTAACTACTGGAACAAGCTACTGCCTCCTATTAACCAGTGTAACAGCTTGCCTCCAGAAATCGTGGGCACTCCATCACTGGAGATTTTTAAGAGGCTGGACAGTCACTTTTCTGAGATGGTATGGATTCTCCTGCTTGAGCGGTGGGCTGGACTAGAAGACCTCCAAGGTCCCTTCCAGCTTCTATTCTATTCTATTCTATTCTATTCTATTCTATTCTATTCTATTCTATTCTATTCTATTCTATTCTATTCTATTCTATTCTATTCTAATTCTATTCTCTCTCTATCTTTCTCTCATCTCACAATTATTTTATATATTTTCGGTGAGGTTCTTGGTACTCTCTGAACCTGATTGTTTGCTTGCAGACTTTTCATGTTACTAGTTGGGTAATGAAACATCTGCAAACAAACAACCAAGCTCAGAGAATACCAAGAACGTCATAATTCAACTCTCTACTCTACATATTTTACTGTCAAAGCTATGTCTACCACAGAAGCTGGTGTAGCATAGCAGATAAGACTGAGCTGTGATTCAAGAATTCCAGGACGGCTTCTGCTGTGAATTCATTAAACTGCCCGAAGGGAAACTGCTCTCTCTTGAGCCCCATTTCCTGCAGTGAAAAAAGTGAAAAGTGGGTGCCAGGAGGCCAGTGCTATTTTCACCTCCTACCAATTTCATGGGAATGTTCATGCACTTTTATTTACAAGGCTATGACAGGGGTTCTCAACCTTGGCAACTTTAAGACTTGTGGACTTCAATTCCCAGAATTCCTCAGCCAGCAAAGCTGGCTGAGGAATTCTGGGAGTTGAAGTCCACAAGTCTTAAAGTTGCCAAGGTTGAGAACCCCTGGACTATGACATTACTGTACCCTTTTCCAGGGTGTGTTTTGACTTCTCTGTCTGGAATTCCTGATAATCTCCGTTCCAGGCATTAATCGAGCACAACCCTTGTTTCATTTCTGAGCTGCCTGCAGAACTGCTATTATAAAACATATGACTGCTTTCTGCCTTAGTCATTAGAGCAAAACTTCTCAGTCGCTCTTCTTCGTTCCCCAAACGCTTATCCCAAAGTCTTATCAAACTTCAAAGTCCAGTTGTAAGTCCCTTCCTTTAGCACCATTATAACCCTGATTGCCGAATGGATGGGCATAACTCAAGGAGTCCCTGTATCATAAAACCAGTATCATTGAACGATCTTTAGATTGTTGTAATATGTTGTAATGCATGAGGCTTGGAGAGGCTTGGAGAGGCTTGGGACAAAGAGACTGTGCCATGTGACTTTACCATGCTGTTTTGGAGCAACAGGAAATGGAGGCGGGGCCAAGAGGTGGCCTGGAACAAAGGAAGCAAGATGGCCATGTTATGTTGTAATGCCATAGGCCAGGAACAAAGAAGACCATGTGGCTGACCATATGGCCTTGGGACAGGAAATAAGGGGGGCTAATAGGTGGATGGACGTTGTACCAAGATTTGAATCCATTGGCCACAGGGTGGCCTTGCCAGTATAGCCTTGTCATTGGCTGAAGAAATAACATTGTCATTGGCTGTTTGTAACCATGTGATGCATTGTGTAACCGCCCACTGTAACAGGGAATAAAAGGGGGAAGGCAGCCTTTGTCAGTTGTCGCTTCGCCCAGAGAAATGTGGACAGCATGTGTCTCTTAATTCGGCTATCGTGAAGGACCCGCCATTGATTGGGGCGCAATGAGGTGCCCCAAATCAGAATTGAAGCTTGCCTACGGAGGGCCAGGCTTCATTAGATAATGGTAATGTAATTACCGTGGATAATTTCTTTGATTTCTCTCTTTAATAGGAATACTTCCAGAGATTTTTCCAATATATTTTAGTCAATGTGACAATCTTTAAAGGTCCCTGTTGTGATGGATAATGGGTTTCATTACTCACAGGGGGGAAAAAAACACATTTATCCAAATTTAGGTAATTTACCCAGATTTGGGAAGCACCATTTTAGAGTTGCAGCATTAAATATTCCCCTTGATCAGCATCATGTTTCCGCTTCTCTGAAACCATAGGAGCAGGTTATTATCTTGGGAGAAATGGTGAGAAATCCATCTTTAGCAGATTTAAAGTGGTCTTGGTCTGTCCAAAGTCCAGATATCTGGGATTGCAAAGTAGCAACGGTGACCTGCTTGGCAACAGGAATTGACAGCAGAGAAGCTGTGATTCTGATTTGTGTCTGTTACAATGGAGCCCAACAGGTTCATGGCGATATTGGTAAGCATATGGGTCTCTCTCGGGGATGATGCGGGAGGGAGGCCCACCAAGGCCTGGGAGTTCTATTTAGCTATTTACTACATTTATTTTACACATACACCCTTCCTTCCTTCCTTCCTTCCTTCCTTCCTTCCTTCCTTCCTTCCTTCCTTCCCTCCTTCCTTCTGTCATGGAAAAACCCAAATGGAAAAGACAAGAGACAGCAACACAAAACAATAATTCTTACTTTAAGATTCAGAAGTTTATTTTGCTAATGATTTAGAACATAGCAAGCATAATAACACAACATCACTTACATTAATAACCCATTGCAATGAGGACCAGATAGCATAGCAGATTCCAAAAGGACAGCTATAGGCCAATGGCAAATCAATCAGGTCCAGTCCCAATCCTTTATACCCTTTCTCGTTCTAAGACTGTAGTCAGATGGTGACTTTTTACTGACCTTCTGCTGAACATAACTTTCCACATATACCTGTGTACATTCGTAAACTCCTTAAGACACATCTTTGCCGACAGGCCTGGGGCGGTTGACATCTTGCCCCTAGCCAGTGTATGTTTGTGTGTACGTTTGTTGAATGAATGGTTTCTTAAATTTAGGGGTTTTCTTTTTATATATGTATTTTTATATATATTTATTATGTAGTATTTTAATTTTGGATTTCTATTTATGCTGTGAGCCGCCCTGAGTTCTCGGAATAGGGCGGCATAGAAATTTAATAAATAATAATAATAAAATAATAACCCGCATCCATCAGCTACTTTCAGTTCCCTATTTCTTACTGTTCCAGTCCTTGTGTTCTAAATATATTTGAAACAAGCAAGCTTAGCAAAATCATATTAAATAAAATACAATTGCAAACTGCAAATTTAAGAATAGCACAGACTTTGGTTCAATACTTTGTCCATGAGGCCTGATTCAGTTTACCTGGGCCTAAACCTTGCATAAAAGAACAATAGCCAATATTTTCATTTTCCACACTTCCTTCCTCTGATAAACTAAATATAAAATCAGCTTGACTTGTTGGCTAGATAAGTGATAGCAAAGAAATGACTGCTGCAGTTTATGACATGTGAGTAAGTTACCTTCTCTGGAGTTGCAGTGGGTTCAGTAGACAGAAGTTTAGTTGGTCATGTTTAGATCTTCAATCGGACATTGTGTAACTGAGCCCACAGCATGTGTACCCAACCAAACACAATCCAGATCATCCAATGTGCAAGTTTCACATGTCAGATTGCTACCTCCCAGCCTTTTTTTCTAGACAGGGAGGTACTTACAATCAAAACTCTGGGTGGTGGTCCTTTACTAAATCTCCAGTTCTGAACTTGAGAAGCATTCTGGAAAATGCATGAGGAAAGTGATGTTTTGTTTTCATTGGCAACGGCAATTGAACATAACTAGTTTTATTTAAAGAAGGTCTGTGAACTCCTTGCAATTTTCAATTATTTCCTTTACCTGGTCTTGTCTTAGAGCAGGGGTAGGCAGCCTTGGCTCTTTTATGACTCGTGGACTTCAACTCCCAGAATTCCTGAGCCTGCCATGCTGAGGGGAAAGGGAGAGGTTTCCAAGCTGAGCCATGCTGGCTGAGGAATTCTGGGAGTTGAAGTCCACGAGTCATAAAAGAGCCAAGGTTGCCTACCCCGTCTTAGAGAGAGCTATTGTCCCAATATTGAGTGCCGGAAGATGAAGTAGACTAGTAAAATTTCTTTTTAAAAAAATGCCCTTTCCTTGAATGCTGTTCATGTGGGCATCAGTATCAGATGTGAAAAATCTTTTCCTTGTTTAACATTTTGTATTTTGCAAGGAAAAAAAAAACATTTGTCCTTCGAGCCGGAATCGAACCAGCGACCTAAGGATGACTTTGGTAGTTCTCTACAGTCCTCCGCTCTACCAGCTGAGCTATCGAAGGGATGAGCCTGGGGTGCTCAGTTGCTGCTTTTCACTTTGGGTGTGGTGTCTACTTTAGCTGGATTTTCATTTGAAAATGTCCCTGCCTTTCCAGTTGCGTGGCTGGCAAGTGTAAAGGAGCACCTGCTTTAAAAATAAGAGTAATTTGGTAATGATTATATGCATCAGCTTCTTTTTTCCCTAATCAGAGTTCCTAGGAAACCTCAGCAGCCACAAGAGGGGAGGGGAGGCCCTTAATATATTAGTAATTAGCTTTAGTACAGCTATGGTTTTACCATAGAAGAAACTCAGCATCATTGTTTCATTAAAAAAAAACATCTACCTAACATACCAATCTTATTGCTCCCACAATGATATCTGATTTGGCTGTGTTTGTGTGTGTTTTAATTATTTAATGTTATTAATTTTTAATTAACGTCCTGCATTATGTTCAAGGCAGCGTGCCTGGTTTTCCCCCTCCCCCACCAATTCACTTCTTTAATTCATACGACAACCCAGCAAGGGCTGATTACATCGAGAGACAGTAAAACTGCTTCACAACCTCTCAGGTGCTGTACAAAAACCAGGTGCAGTTGGAACCTTCTGTATCCTAGCCCGACATTCTAACCACTAGGGTAGCACAGAAACGTGTCAGCTGCTGAAGTTCTGGATATCTAATTGGTGATTTATTTTCCCCCCGTGTAAATGAAATTCAATGGTGAAAAATCCAGGTTACAAGAAAAACCAAATGTACAGGTATAGTATAGGGCAGTGGTGGCGAACCTATGGCACGCGTGCCAGAGGCAGCACTCAGAGCCCTCTCTATTGGCACACGTGCCACCGCCAGCAGCAGGCCGCCACCACCGCCCGGAGCAGGAGCCCCGCCCAGCACAAAGGAGGCGAAGCAGCTGACTAGCAAGCTCGAGTAGAGGTGGTAGAGCAGAGGTCACCAACCATTGTCGATTGGCGGACTGGAAGAAAAGGGAGGAGGGAGTATTTTACATGTGCGTATTTTACATGTGCGTGTGCACGCATGGGGCTGCGAGTATGCACGCACTGCAAATGAGGCGGGGCTAGTACCCGCATGATACTCACTAGCCCTGTCCCATTCTTGCTTGGTGCAGCGGTGGCTGTTTTTGCGCCTTGCAGCATGGTGGCCCATTTTTGCGCCCCTGGTTTTTGCGTGCCTCCCCCCGAGGGCACCACAATGCTGATGGGCCCCTGGCAATTTGCGATAAATAAGTGGGTTTTGGTTTGCGGTTTGGGCACTCGGTCTCTAAAAGGTTCGCCATCACTGGTATAGGGGGTACCTTGCTCAATAGTAGCAACTGTGAGAGAGATCTTGGAGTCCTAATGGACAATCATTTAAATATGAGCCAGCAGTGTGCTGCAGCTGCCAAAAAAGCCAACACAGTGCTGGGCTGCATTAACAGGGATAGAATCAAGATCACGTGAAGTATTAATACCACTTTACAAGGCCTTGGTAAGGCCACACTTTGAATACTGCATCCAGTTTTGGTCACCACGATGTAAAAAAGATGTTGAGACTCTAGAAAGAGTACAGAGAAGAGTAACAAAGATGATTAGGGGACTGGAGGCTAAAACATACAAGGAACAGTTGCTGGAATTGGGTATGTCTAGTTTAATGAAGAGAAGGACGAGAGGTGACATGAGAGCAGTCTTCCACTATCTCAGGGGCTGCCACAAAAAAGAGGGAGTCAAGCTATTCTCCAAAGCGCCTGAAGGCAGGACAAGAAGTAATGGGTGGAAACTAATCAAGGAGAGAAGCAACCTAGAAATAAGGAGAAATTTCCTGACAGTGAGAACAATTAATCAGTGGAACAACCTGCCTCCAGAAGCGGTAAATGCTCCAACACTGGAAGTTTTTAAAAAGAGACTGGACAGCCATTTGTCTGAAATGGTATAGGGTTTCCTGCCTGAGCAGGGGGTTGGACTAGATGACCTCCAAGGGGGGGAGGGATTCCAACTTTGTTGTTGTGGTTGTTGTTGTTATTATTATTATTATTACTATTACTATTATTATATAAATGTGTATGTGCAGATGTGCATCTCTTCTCTCCAAGCTTTTTAGTTTGAAATTGTTACCCAGATAATTGAAAAACTTCCATTTTCAGGTCAAGTTTAGAATCAGTGTTGAGTTTCAATATGTGTTCCCTTTTGGGGAAGAAGACAATCACTTTTATAGTGTGACTCAGGGGTGAGCAATTAATTTTCCCAAGGGGCCCCATGAAAAACTGGGACTGTTGTAGGATGCCAAAGCAAAAAAGCTCTGAAGGTATGTAGGCATGCACGCACACACATATATAAATTGAAAAAAAACAAAATAGCAGTCGCCTTCAAAATAAAAGCAATGCAGTTGTATTATATGCATGGTGTACACTTATTTACATTTGATTTCTAATTTCTGATTGATTTTATGTGACTGGACAGGGACAGCCAAAGGGCATATATGGTCCGGGAGCCATAAAAAACCCAGATTTGCTATGGATGCTTATTTTTCATTCCAAACGAGTGATGTAAGTTCGATGCAATAGGCAGATTGGCATGATAAAGATGACATTGTCTGAAGAGTTTATGATACATGGGTGTTTTAGAGCTGCTTATTCCATTAACTTTTCGATTTTCATTTTGATGCCATCCAAATCCTATCATCCAAGGTAGAGAATGACCTTTGTGGCAAGAATTCTGCAAGACTAGAATTCTTTATTGATCAAGTGTGATTGGATGCACAAGGAATTTGTCTCTGGTGCATAAACTCTCAGTGTACATGCAAGCAACAAGTGACAAATCATGATCATCATAAAATACAATCATCATAAGTCATATAACACTCAGTTATAGTCATAGGATACTTAATAATCAATCAATATAAATCATAATAGGATACGAAATAAAAGCAATCAATCTAAGTCATGAGACACAAAAACAAAGTTATAGTCATAAGACGTTAAGGAAATAGGTAATAGGAAAGATGAGAAGGATAATATTAATAGTAATCCAGTCCTACTAGGTCAGAGGTTCTCAACCTTGGCAACTTTAAGACTTGTGGACTTCAACTCCCAGAATTCTGGGAGTTGAAGTCCACAAGTCTTAAAGTTGCCAAGGTTGAGAACCCCTGTACTAGGTGGTTTGACATCCCAGGGCATAAGACAGAGCTAATAATAATACTAAAGTTTGAAGGGACCTTGGAGGTCATCTAGTCTAACCCCCTGCTCAGTCAGGAAACCCTATATCATTTTGGACAAATGGCTGTCCAGTCTCTTCTTAAAAACTTTCAGTGTTGGAGCGTTCACCGCTTCTGGAGGCAGGTTGTTCCACTGGTTAATTGTTCTAACTGTCAGGAAGTTTCTCCTTAGTTCTAGGTTGCTTCTTTCTTTGGTTAGTTTCCATCCGTTGCTTCTTGTTCTGCCTTCAGGTGCTTTGGAAAATAGCTTGACTCCCTCTTTTTTGTGGCAGCCCCTGAGATATTGGAACACTGTTATCATGTCCCCCACTGCTATCATGTCATTAAACTAGACATACCCAATTCCAGCAACCGTGAAAGTTAGGCGTTTAGTAGAGTGATGGCAAGGGGGAAAAAACTGTCCTTGTGTCTGGTTGTTTTGGCGTGCAATGTCCTATAGCAGAGGTCCCCAACCTGTGGGCTGCAGCTCACTACTGGGCCGTGGCCTCTTGGCCATGGGTCCGCGTGAGTAGCTGGCCAGTGTGCATGCGTGCCCACACTCACCCCCTTGCACTAGCACTGCTGGGAGCATCGCACGGGTGCTAGTACTGCCAGGAGCATTGCGCATGCACTAGTGCCGCCAGGAGCGTCATGCGAGCGCTAGTGGCACCGCAAGTGTTACATGGGTGCTATCATTGCTGCAAACATCATGCCCATGCTTGCGGCCCCGTTTGCGGAGCGTGCATGCTTGTGGCCCCATTCGCACACACGTACAAACCACATTTGCGTGTGTGCACATATGTGCGTAAAGGTACCTGCTTCCCTTTCCCACCGGGCCACCAAACCAGAAAGATTGGAGACCCCTGACCTATAGTGTCTTGAGGGAAGAAGTTGAAATAGTTTATGTCCAGGATGCGAGGGGTCTGTAGATATTTTCCCAGCCCTCTTTCTGGCTCGTGCATTATACAGGTCCTCAGTGGAAGACACAACCGTTTAAAAAGAAATTTCAATTCAGTGCCCTACAGGCTCATAGTTATCTAGGTTTTAAAGGAACCACATCAAAGGTTAAAAAAGAACAAAGCAAACACTGTGCCACGTTCCTTAGATAACTCAGTTGCCAGAACAGATTTTGCTTGCCAGCTATTGTGGTTTCTGTCTTATTTACTGAGAATGGTTTAGCGAAACCCCACGCTGTTTCTAAACCTCCAAATAAAATTGAAAGGTTTTTCTGCAATATTTTGAGGAGGAAAACCCATACACATGAGGATGTGCATTATGGAACTTCATTCTTTTTTTCTTGCTTGAGGGCTAAGCATTAACGATTGCGGCACTTAGACTGGTGGCACAGGAAGTATTTAGTACAATGGTTCTCAACCTTTTTCAGGTTGAGACCCCACTTGCCCTGCCCATGCGCGGCGCGACCCCGGTGTGCGCGTGCAGGGCCAATCTGCACATGCGCGGCGCGCACGACGAAAAAACAAAAAAAAACAAAAAACCCAAAAAACCCCAAAATGGCGGACCGCGACGGCCCGATCTGCGCATGCGCGGCGTGCGCACAACAAAAAAAAACAAAAAACAAAAAAAATGGCGGGCCGTGGTGTCCGGCAACCCCCGCGAAACGGTCGTTCGACCCCAAATGGGGTCGCGACCCATAGGTTGAGAACCGCTGATTTAGTATGTAATAATAAATGAGTTACACTTTGGGCATAACCTGCAAATCCAAGTGGGATCAAAGTTGTGCGTTGTCTTAGCAACACCATCATATATGCTGAGCACAGAAAATGGAAAAAAAATCTTCAAAACAAGATTGTTTTTTTAAGGGAACTTGCTGGGATCCTCCATAAAAAAATAAAGTTGGAATTCCCTCCCCTCAGATTGAGGGCAATAGAAGAAGGGGACGACAGAGAATGAGGTGGCTGGATGGAGTCCTTGAAGCAGTAGGCATGAGCTTAAATGGACTCCAGAAGGTGGTAGAGGACAGACATGCCTGGAGGAACGTGGTCCATGGGGTCGCGATGGGTCGGACACGACTTCGCAACTAACAACAACAACCCCTCAAAAAGGGAAAAAAAGTGTATCTACCGTATCTGGGTTGCAAAATTCCAAGTGACTTCCACAGCAGTGTTTCCCAACCTTAGCTATTTGAGATGTGTGGACTTCAACTCCCAGAATAACCTAGTCAGCGTTGATGGCTGTGGTATTCTTGGGAGTTGGTCCCCAAATCTTAAACTGGGCTGACGTTGGGACACTGCTCTAGATCAGGGGTTCTCAACCTTGGCAACTTTAAGACTTGTGGACTTCAACTCCCAGAATTCCTCAGCCAGCAAAGCTGGCTGAGTTGAAGTCCACAAGTCTTAAAGTTGCCAAGGTTGAGAACCCCTGAGGGGAAGTAAAGAGATAACAGAACATTCTTAATTCCTTGTGGCCAGCTGGCCTTTTGTAGCCCAGATCTGTTATTCCTAGGAAAAGCAAGAAGATGGTTCAAAGTTTTCTTGCAAGAAGGACAAGGAAAGATTGAACAGTGAAAAAGGGAATGTAGGATTGAGTTTTACGCGTAGTAGTAGTGGAGTAGATGGAGGCTCACAGTGCTTAAATGTATCTTCAATATGTGTTTACATATGGAACCTACAAAACTATGGAGAATCATTTTCAACATACCAGATAGCCAGTTATGTTTCTTTATAGGAACTTCCATTCCATTTATTATTATTTTTTTCTGCTTCATAATGAGTGAACCATCCCATGCCTTCTGAATATGCCCGGTATTCATTTAAAATCATTGAGACTTTTGTTCTTGTTTTTTGCTGTTCCTTCTACATATGTTTTATACCAGTGATGGCAAACCTTTTAGAGACCGAGTGCCCAAACTGCAACCCAAAACCCATTTATGCATCGTCGAGTGCTGGGTGGGTGTGGCCCATTGGGTGGGCATGGCCCATTGGGTGGGCGTGGCTGCAGTGATAACGGCAGACTGGGTGGGACTAAAAAGTTCACAACTCCAACTTTGCAAGATCTTTTTTTTCCCGTGAGAAGTTGAAATTGACTGATTGAACCTTTTTTTTTTTTTTTGCACACGGTGGTGGAGGCCTAAAGCAAAAAGGTTTTATAAAACCCAGCTGAAGGCCTAGGACTGGGGTGACGGTGCGCGTGCCCACAGAGAGGGCTCTGAGTGCCGCCTCTGGCACCCGTGCCATAGGTTTGCCACCACTGCTTTATACATTGGAACCTGCCTTCACCTGGAAGATTTGCCTTCACCTGCTGGTTCTTCCTTTCTCTTGGCTACAGAAGGATGAATTTCCGAAACATGATTTTGCTGGGAAATTTGCCCATATTTATAACTGCAGGTACCAAGATGTGACAATCTTAAAAGTATCTTTGGTTCTTCAAAAAGCAATGGGATTTTTTTTTTACTTATATCTTTTACTCAGCAGTTTTACTGTATGCTATAGAGTTGGGCAGTTTTGCTTACTAAATAAATATATCACATCTTATGACTGGGTCCATTCCAAATCACAAAACTGGTTATGGCTGGCCAGATTCTTGTTGCGATCTGCATTCCTAATTTTAGGTACATCATCATCTGACTTCATCAGTGCTCATTAAGCAAGGATCTTTAGTTAGCTGTCTGTGTTAGTCTTTCCTAATCTGATGATCAGAATTCTCTGCCCAAGGCCAAGGAATGATTAAGAAGCATGAGCAGTGAAGTCCAGTAAGAGTGCCAAATTAGGGAAAGTCGGCTATAAAATGCAGGAAAAAAAATGGCTACAAGTAATCCTCAACTTACCATCACAATTGAGCCCAAAATTTCTGTTGCTAAGCAAGACAGTTATTAAGTGAATTTTGCCTCATTTTACAACCTTTCTTGCCACTCTCGTTAAGTGAATCACTGCAAACACAGTTAGTTGTTAAGTGAATCTGGCTTCCCCATTTACTTTGCTTGTCAGAAAGTCACAGAAGGTGGTCACACGACGCTGGGACACTGCAACCGTCACAAGTACATGTCAGTTGCCAAGCGTCACAAGTTTTGATCACATGACCGGGGGGTGCTGCAATTGTCATAAGGGTGAAAAATGGTCACAAGTCACTTTTCAGTGCGGTTGTAACGTCAAATGGTCACTAAATGAATGGTTGTAAGTCAAGGACGACCTGTACTGAGGGTTTTTTTTGTAGCATTTTTGTAACTTCATGGCACCAGCTGAGAAGGAGCTCCGAGCCATACACAAAATCTTAATGATGCTATTATTTGTATTCTACTGGGCACATGTTTTAAATAACATAATCTGCTCAAAGAACTCACCCAACTCTTGGGTGAACTAAAGAATATAACATGGAAATCAAATATGTCAGATAGATGCTGGAAATATAAACACAACGCAGGCACGTACTATCACATTTGGTGGACATGTGGAAAGGCTAAGGCTTATTGAAAAAAGATAACATACGTGGTTAGAAAAATATATTAGGTGAACATCTTGATTTTAAACCTGAACTTTTTTTTTACTAGGTATAATGCCTGAAAAGATTAATAAGCAGAGTTTATATTTAATTTTACACATCACTACAGCAGCGAGAATAATCTTCGCACAATACTGGAAGAATGAAGGATTGCCATCAGAAGAAAAAATAATCAGAAAAATATTGGAATGTGCAGAGAGGGACAGATTATGAGACTGAAAGATAAAGAAGACACAGACTACTACCAAATTTGGAACTATTTTATTGTTGGTTAGAGGAAAGAATGAAGGATTAGGAATTGAATATGTATCAGCGTAGCTAACCCCAGGCAGCTTGTTGCTTGGAAAAATTAACATATGTATGCAAAAGAAAACCAATAAGATTTGGAAATCAAATAAAAGAGACACAAATGACAGGGCTGGCCTTCCCATAAACCAGTGGTTCTCAAACTTTTCAGGTTGAGACCCCACTTGCGCCGCCCATGCGCGCCACGACCCTAACCCGGGTGCGTGCGCGTGCGCACGCGCAACGGGCCAATCCGGGCATGTGCGGGGTGCGCGCGACGAAAAAAAAACAAAAATATAAATTAAAAAAGGCGGACTGCGACGGGCCAATCCGTGCATGCGCAGCGTGGGCGCGATGGCCCGATCCGCGCATGCGCGGAGCGTGCGTGATGAAAAAAAATAATAATAAAAAACAAAATGGTGGACCGTGACAGGCCGATCCGTGCATGTGCGGCGCGTGCGCGACGGCCCTATCCGTGCATGCGCGGGGCATGCGCAATGAAAAAAAATAAAAAAAATAAAAAAATGGCAGACCGCAACGGGCCGATCTGCGCATGCGCGGCGTGCGCGCGACGGCCCGATTCATGCATGCATGGGGCGCGCGCAATGAAAAAATAAATAAATAAATAAAAAATGGCGGGCCGTGACAGGCTGATCCGCACATGCGCGGGACGCGCACGACGAAAAAAATAAATAAAAATAAATAAAATAAAAATTAAAAAATGGCAGACCGCTGTGTCCGGCGACCCCCGCGAAACAGTCGTTCGACCCCAAATGGGGTCGCGACCCATAGGTTGAGAACCGCTGCCATAAACCATAATAAGTCACGTAGCTCAAGTTGGCAGTTGGGTGAATGGGCAAGGACATTGTCTGAAGGGCTTCCCACACAGCCATCATTCATTTCTTGGCTTGTGGTGTCTGCTTCAACCATGCTATCTGCCCCGGAGACCTGCTGGTTGAATCATGCAGTTGTAAAGCAAAACTGGCTCCCCCCCCCCCGTTGACTTTACTTCTCAGAAGCTAGCTGGAAGGTCACAAGTGGCAATCATTTGACCCCAGGACACAGCAACTGTTACAAATACATTACAGTTGCCAAGTGCCCATATTTCGATCACATGACTGCGGGGATGCTGTGACAGTCGTAAGTGAGAGGACTGGTCATACATCATTTTTTTTTCTGTGCCATTGTAACAGTTGCTAAATCATTAGTTGTGTGGGTTAAGGACTAGCTGGCTTACAAATATGCTGATCTGCAATTCCTAATCAGCGAGGTGCTGAATTCAGTCAGTATTCCACAACATATTTGTTACCAGCTCGGATGAAGAGCTTATCAAGGATGCAAAACGAAGTGAGATGTTTAATAGTTTAAAAGAGCGATCTTTGAAATCGTCCTAACAGATTAGAAAAGTGGGGTTTGACTGTTGCTTCCTGTGGAGTAATAAGAGACAAACGCCAAGAGGGACAGGCAACCTTGGTTCTTTTATGACTCGTGGACTTCAACTCCCAGAATTCCTGAGCCAGCCATGCTGAGGGGACAGGGAGAGGTCTCCCAGCTGAGCCATGCTGGCTGAGGAATTCTGGGAGTTGAAGTCCACGAGTCATAAAAGAGCCAAGGTTGCCTACCCTGTCCAAAACTAAGAAACTCATAAAGTTGGAAGCTACCTTGGAGGTCTTTTATCCCAACCTGCTCAGAGCGTCTCAGACCACACGCTTCCCCACTTTTGTTTGAAAACCTGCAGCGATGAAGCATCCACAACTCTAGGAGGCAGTGTGTCCCTCTGCATAAGAGCTCTCACAGCCAGGAAATTCCTCCCAGAGTTCTAGTTTGGATCTCCTCCTGGAAAGATTCCATCTGTTGGTTCTTGTTCTGCCCTTGGGGTACTACGGAGAACAAATCCACACCCTCTTCCTTGAGACAGCTCTGTATTGGAAGACTGGTATTGTGTCTCTCTCCTGAGCTGCCTTTTCTTAAGACTAATCCCTAGTTCTGTTAATTGCTATTCATAAGATGTAACTTCTAAACTGCTCACCGTTTTTTTGTTTTTTGTTTTGGTCTATGGAGATCCTCATTCATCAAGGTTACAAGTTGTCCCAGAGGTGCTTTTCAAAAGGCAACAGGACTTTTTTGGCTTTTTTTCTTGAAAATGTTTCACTTCTCATCCGAGAAGCTTCTTCAGTTCAGTTTGCTAAGGAACTACTTTATTTTCTGGTTCACATAAAACACTGAACCGTTCGTTAGTTCAAAATGTAGGGGTTTTCATAACACAACAAGAAACAACAACAACATCTGAGAACTGAAGAAATTTCTTGGATGAGAAGCAAAATGTTTTTTAAAAAAATAAAATCCAGTTACTTTTTGAACAGCACCTTTGGGACCTCTGTTTTGCATCTTAGAGGAATGAAGTCAGAAAGGTCTCGCTTGATACTAGCCCACGTGAAAAGAATCTTTTTCTTAATGAGACTGAATCTAAATCCCCTTGTATATTCCAAGAGGCTGGTTGTTGCCTTTAAAGCCTTGCATGGTATTGGGCCAGATTCAGTGGTGGGATTTAGCCAGTTCGCACCAGTTTGGCAGAACCGGTAGCTAATTTTTTGTTGCCCAGGCCCAGAATGGACTTCCAGAAGCAGCATCCACACAGAGAACTGGTTGTTCACATATTTGAATCCCACCGCTGGCCAGATTTATTTATTTATTTTATTATTTATTTATTTATTTTTCGGATTTGTATGCCGCTCCTCTCCGCAGACTCGGAGCGGCTCACAACATACAAATAAACAATTCAATATAAATCCGAAAAACATTAAAAATAAACCCCACACATACTGCTCAGTCACACCACAATCAACAATCATCCCCAGGCCTGCCGGCAGAGGTAGGTTTTTAAATTCTTTCGGAAGGCCGGGAGAGTCGGAGAAACGCGGACTTCAGGAGGTAGTTGGTTCCAGAGGGTGGGCGCCACAACAGAGAAAGCCTTCCCCCTAGGGCCCGCCAGACGACATTGTTTCGCTGACGGGACCCGGAGGAGGCCTACCCTGTGCGCTCTCACCGGTCGAAGGGAAGTATGTGGCAGAAGACGGTCCCGTAAGTGCTTGTAGCACGGCCACTCCCTAGTTATTTCTTCCTGCTCTATGAGAGCTGGTAAAGGGGGTGTGCTCAAAGTCTCCTCACTGAGACAATGTCACTTGGTGGGGCTTAGTAAAGATGCCTTCTCTGTTCATAACATCTGCCCCATGGAAAATCCTCCTCCCTTCCCCAGAGATATGGACAACCTCAACCTTACTGGCCTTTCAGGAAGCTGTGAAGACCTCGCTCTTCCTCCAGGCTGTTCATTTGGGAGCTCCGGTGTTTTGTGCTCTAATTACTAAGCTTCGATCATGCTCTTACTATAAATTATAGAGTGCCTAGGAATTAGAGATGTGATGTGGCAGATTCAATTTTAGGTTGCAGCAGTAGAAGAGTGCTTTCCAAATCACAGGAAGTAATAGTCAAGCCCCACTTTGAACACTGCATCCAGTTCTGGGTGCTACATTTTCATGCTGTGCATACCACACATTTTTTTTTAAAAGAACTAATTTATTTTCTGGTTTTGTATAAAACCCTGAACCATTCATTAGCCAAAAAGATAGGGTTTTCATAACACAACGAGCAACAACAACAAAGTCATCCAAATCTAAAATTAGGCACGATGCAGCCTTCAGGCCTGACCTGTTTAAGGACAAGCTGGAATGGAGCCAAAGATGGACAATACAGATGATCAGAGGACTGGAGGAGGCAGAGGGAAGACTCACTTTGAACTGCAAGATAGCAGTAACAATAGCACAAACTTAAATTAAAAGACACTTGCTCCTGGGGAGGAAAGCTATGGCAAACCTAGACAGCATACTAAAAAGCAGAGACATCACCCTGCCCACAAAAGTACACATAGTCAAGGCCATGGTTTTCCCAGTTGCAATGTATGGCTGTGAAAGTTGGACCATAAGAAAGGCTGAGCGCCAAAGAATTGAGGCCTTTGAACTATGGTGCTGGAGAAGACTCCTGCGAGTCCCCTGGACTGCAAGGCGATCAAACCGGTCAGTCCTAGAGGAGATCAACCCTGACTGCTCTTTAGAAGGCCAGATCCTGAAGTTGAAACTCAAGTACTTTGGCTACCTAATGAGGAGGAAGGACTCACTGGAGAAGAGCCTAATGCTGGGAAAGATTGAGGGCAATAGAAGAAGGGGACGAGGGAGAATGAGGTGGCTGGATGGAGTCACTGAAGCAGTAGGCGTGAGCTTAAATGGACTCCCGAAGATGGTAGAGGACAGGAAGGCCTGGAGGAACATTGTCCATGGGGTCGCGATGGGTCGGACACAACTTCGCAACTAACAACAACACATACTACTACATAATGCTTTACCGCAGTCCCAGAGCAGTTTACAAATGTTTATAAATGTCAGCATATTGCCCCCACCCAACAATCTGGGTCCTCATTTTACCAACCTCGGAAGGATGGAAGTCTGAGTCAACCTTGAGCCAGTCAGGATTGAACTCCTGGCTGCAGGCAGAGTTTGCCTGCAATGCTGCATTCTAATCACTCAGCTCCCATGGATCCTGGTGGGTGGCATACGTAGGCAAATAGAATCTGGAAAGTTTCATTTTGATGTTTGTAGAAGGCAAAGACTGGGCTTGATGGTGCTTTCAACTTCATGATTCTTTGAAAAGGGAGGAGGAGGAGGTGGTGGTGGTAGTGGTGGTGGTGGTGGAGGTGGTAGTCTTTGGGATCAGTCATAATGCCAGTCTAGTTTGGGTCTGTAGTTTTTCTGGAGTTATATACCAATGGTACATCATTTAATAAAAAAATCTCTTGTTAAGTTATTAAGGATTTCAATCCTTTTAACCACATCTTTTCTCCATGTTCCATCAGTGTATTACATTCAAAGTTCTCAGTGCATTTTGTATTACCGGTACTCTTTCAATTGTTCTTCTTTCCTTTCAAATTTCAATAAAGGTTTATACATTTTAACAATTACATGTCCATCATTTGTGCATAATTTCAGCTTCACATTTAGTTTTCTGCTGCTTAATTCCAAAATCCTAGCATCTACCTTAAATCTTTCTTTTAACTGTACATACATAAATCATTGAAAAGCAAACCTCTCTGCGGTCAATTGCTCTCAATTTCATTTTTTATTCTTCATGTTCCTATTCTAACAACTTTTGTTTAAGTTGATCATTTTTCTTTATCTACTGTTTCTTTCCTATAAAATAGTTCTTGTACTGAGACTCGTAAAGGTACTTTCGGGCACAGTCTCTGTTTATATCCATTCCATATTCTCAGTATGGCACTGCTAATATGATGGTTCTTAAAATGTACCATAACCTTAACTTTATTGTACCATAAAAGACCATACTATCTGAATATCAAATTGTTCCTTTCTAATTCTAAGATCCTCTGAAACAACTCTTCTCCAGCATGTGGATTACGAATCCACAAGAGGATGGGTTTTGTATCCAGCTCCGCTGCCCGTAGACTAGGACCAAATTTGTTAGCTCCGCCTCCAACCGGGACTTCCTGTCCTCCCAACCGGGCTTCCTGTCTCCCAGTTTTTTCCTAGTCTTCAGCCCGTCAACAGCTAATTTAGCAGGCTCCAGAATAGGACTTAGAATTCAAGTTAGGTTTAAGTTTGTTTTTCCTTTTTACTTTAAAATTGAGTAGATAGGTTGGATTAGACTTCCTTTAGACTTTCCAGCAGAAGGAGGATTTTAATCGAACAACAGAAGGAGGATTCGGAGCCAGACGATCCAGGGGGCCTCCCCGGATCGCTCGGACCACGCGGGGAAGCGGGAAAGAACACCCCAACGCAGACCGCGACTGGAATCCCCTTCGTGGATGAGGATTCTCCCCCGGAAGGCACCCCAGGACCCAGAGAGGCGAGGACCAAGCGGCAGAAGCGGCGACGGATCCGGCGCATCAAACCGCAAGTGGGGGGTGCAGTAGGGGGGAGGAAGGCGCCGCTGAGCTGTTAACCGGCAAGCGGCGTGGAGACCGATCGACAGCGAAAGCGAGTCGAGGGCTCCGGCGGCCATCGAGGACCGCGTGGAAGAGGCGGAAGCCATCTTGAGCAGCCGACCTCGAGGTGTTTTGGCGCGAGGGGCCATCTTGAAAAGGGGGCGGGGCCCCAAAGGGCGGCAGGAGCGGCCATCTTTTTGTAGGCCCAATCTTCGGATTAAAGCCGAGCGCCGAGCAAGGTGGGGGGACTTCTGGATCCGAGTAATCGCGGAACACAGGAGGCCAGCAGAGGCAGCATCCGCTGCCATAGGCAACCGCAAGTCCTGCCACATCTGCGCCTGCTGAGTCAGGCCGACAAGGGAGTCTTTGGAGGGTGTGTGATTTGAAGGGGTTAAACCCTAGGGATAATCAGCCTCGCAGACCTACCCAGAGAGAGTCTGCCTGCCTGTCTTTGCCAGTGCCTCAGTGCAGAAGAGGGTCTGACTCCACCTGCCTGTGGAGCTAAGCCTCCCACTTACTCCCGCTTGTCTGGAGCAATCCATAGCCTCCCAGACGCACGATGGCAGACAGCGCGTCGCCTCAGGTGTACCAAGGCTCAAGCCCCCCCCTTCCTCCCCTAAACGCAAGGCCATGGATCCGGAACTGGGGGGGGCAAGAAGAAGGCTAAAACTAAGCACCTAAACAAGGAGCCATCGAAGGCAGCCGAGCGACAGGCCTTAAGACGGCACCAGGTGCTAGAGAGAGAGTGTGCCAAGGCCCAGAGACTTCAGGCCAGAGAGAACGAACAGGCTGATTTTTCCCAATCCATGCCTTCCACACCAGAGCATGCTGACCATACAGACACGCAGACGGAACTGGAAAACACAGAGCTACCTAGAGGGTGGTCTGAACAGTTACAGACATTTATGCAGAAGGCCTTTGATAAGTTTATGACTACTAAACTTTCCTCTTCTCCTCAGGAGCACAGCAAACAACCAGCGCCTCCGCCTCACAGAGGAGGCGTGTCCACCCCAACCTCCGAGGAATCTGAGGCCTCCTCACAGCTTACGGAGGAGGAACCGGAGGACTGGGAAGTATCGGGACGCCAACTGTCAGAGGATGAAGATGAGACCCCAGAACAGGCCCCAGCCTCAGGGCTGTTCAATTCAGCTGATTTCCGTTCACTCATGCTCAAGATCTGTTCCACCCTGTGCCTGTCAGCCAGGCCAAAGGTGACAAAACCCTCCTGTCCCGAGGAGGAGGAGGAAGGTAAGGTCCATCCGGTGCTACACCCACCAGCGCCGGAGGAGATAAAGGTACCGTGTCCATTAGTATTCCGCACTGCCCTGGAAGCACAATGGACCTCATTGGCTACCACGCCATCCCCAAGTAGCACAGACAAAAAGATTCTAAATGTATGCAATGCCTTAGCTTCCCTCATAGAGGTACCCAAGGTGGATGAGCCACTAATATCTCTCTTTGCCTCATCCGCCATTCCAGGAGATATGGCGGAATCCATGAAGGCCGAGGATAAGAAATTCGAGTTTGCACTTCGCAAGACGCACAGCTCATCAGCCTGGGCAATCAGATCCGCGCTCTCAGCCTCGCTGGCAGCCAGGGCTTCAATCTTGTGGCTTCAGGATCTGCAGGCAAGTCTAACACCAGACCAGGTACGTGCGCACCAAACACTAAACAAGCTGCTGATGGCGGCAGAGTACATGGCAGACACCACCCTGTCCTCTTCCAAGTATTCGGCCAGGGCTATAGGTTACACAGTAGCTTCTAGAAGGCTCCTCTGGCTCAAGACATGGAAGACGGACCTTAAGTCTAAGTGGCGCCTAGCCACCGATAAATACTCGGGATCTAAACTGTTTGGACCCATCCTCGACCCGTATGTAATCGAGGACAAGAATAAGAGAAAGATCCTCGCCCACCCGTCCAAAGGGACGGATAGGCGACAAGAGTTCCGCAGGCAGGGGTTCCGTCAGAGCGGGTCCGGCGATGGGAGGCAGCCCTTTCGCGGGGGGCAGTCCTGGGATTGGCCCAGAAATCAGCGCCCCTCCTCATCGAGTCAGGAGCGCTTCCAGGACCGCCCGGCCGCAGGCAGGGGCCAGTTCCCAAAACGCAATGCCAGAGGCGGGGCGGGGCGACCCTACAGGCGCTCCAAGTGACGCCTGGGACAGCCCCATAGGGGGTCGCCTGGCGCTGTTCAAGGAGGTGTGGCAGGCCACCACAACAGACGCCTGGGTAAGGGACACCGTAACTCACGGCCTAGCCTTAGAGTCCTACGCTCCCCCCCCGAACCAGTTCAGACGTTGCCCAGAGTCAAGAAATCCCTCAAAGGCAAAACTTCTGAGACAGGCCATAGAACATCTGATAGAGATAAGAGCCATAGAACCGGTTCCGCAAGAACAGGAAAGACAGGGGTTCTACTCCATCCTGTTCGTCGTACCCAAGACATCGGGGGGATGGAGGGCAATCCTAGATCTCAAGAGATTAAACCACTTCATAACATACAAAAAGTTCAAAATGCAGTCCCTCAAATCCATCTTGGCCAGCATTCGAAAAGGGGATCAGTTATCATCCATAGACCTCACAGAGGCATACTTACACATACCAATAAGGCAGGAAGATCGCCAATTCCTACGTTTCTGCCACCAAGACAGACACTTCCAATACAGGGCCTTACCCTTCGGCCTCTCGTCGGCACCCAGAGTATTCACAAAGGTGTTGGCGGTGTTAGCAGCACGCCTGCGCAGCCTACCGGTGCGGGTCTTATGCTACCTGGACGACATACTGATCCTGTCAAGGTCCTTACAAGTAGCTCACGCAGACTTGAGGGTCACACTAAGCACACTACAAGAACACGGCTTCTCCGTAAACTACAAAAAGAGCCATCTAACACCTTCCACACGCCTACAACATTTAGGGGCGGTCATAGATTCAGAAGCAGGGTTAGTACACCTCTCACAGGACAGGCGGGACAGCGTTCGAAAGCTCGCACGCACCATCCAGGGGAAGGGGTCAGCCACAATAGTGCAACTATCTCAACTCCTAGGGAAAATGATATCCTGCCTGGGCATCGTTCCATGGGCCAGACTCCACTCCAGAGAGCTCCAATGGTTCCTTCTCCCTTACCAAAGGAAAAGGCAGGCAGCATCCCTCAGAAGGGTCATCCTTCCTCCTCAGGTCCTAGCATCCCTCCGATGGTGGACCTCAACCGCCACGGCCAAGGGAACGCTGATCAAGGAACCAGACAGAATAACAGTCACCACCGACGCCAGCCAGTTCGGCTGGGGAGCCCACTTCCAGGACCAGATAGCTCAGGGCAGATGGACGCCCAGGGACCTGGGTCACAACATCAACTGGCTCGAACTAAGAGCGATCCACTTAGCCCTTCTACAATTCTCTCCCTACCTGGCCGGAAAGCACGTGCTAGTCCTAACGGACAACGTGACGGCCAAAGCACATGTGAACAAGCAGGGAGGGACCAAATCCACAGCTCTCATGAAGGAGGCGCGAGAACTGGGACTTTGGGCAGAGGCGCATCTAGGGTCAATAAGGGCAGAGCACATATCGGGGGAGGCGAACAGCCAAGCAGATTCACTGAGCAGAGCCACGGTGAATCAAGCAGAGTGGAAACTGGACCCGAGCCTGTTCGAGGCCATCTCGAACAGGTTCGGGCGGCCACTAGTAGATCTGTTCGCGTCTCACATGAACAAGCAGCTCCCTCGCTTCATGTCCAGGTTTCCGACCTGGGGAGCAGAGGGAACGGATGCCCTCAGGTGCAGGTGGCCCCCGGGGCTGATGTACGCATTCCCGCCTCCTCCGCTGATACAGGCAGTCATCCGCAAGATCATCCTAGAAGGAGCGGAGGTGATCCTGATTGCCCCACATTGGCCACGCCGGCCTTGGTTCGCAGACCTGGTGGACCTGTCAATTTCACCAGCCTGGATAATACCTCCCCACCAGGTGTCGCTCAGCCAGGGGAAGCTGCAACACCCAGACCCACAATGGCTACAGCTAGCCGCTTGGCACTTGAGAGGGAGGGACTAGCAAGACAGTCCTTTTCGAAGGACGCCATAGAGATCATCCAGGCTGCCCGCCGGCCTTCCACTAACAGAGTGTATGAGGCAACGTGGAAGAGCTTTGTCAACTGGTGCGGCAAGCAAAAGATAGACCCCTTAACGGCGACCATTCCCATCGTCATAGATTATCTGGTAGAAGGGGTTAAGAAGGGCCTAGCCCTTAACACTATTCGCAGACAGGTGGCAGCCATACAAACCGTGATCTCCTGCGACAGCAGGGAGTCATTATCACAGCATCCGGCTGTAAAAGCCTTCATGAAAGGGGTGGCCACAGTACGACCTCCGGTGGTACACCGTTACCCGTCTTGGGATCTGCCCAAGGTACTCCAGGCCCTAACATCTGTTCCGTTCGAACCACTGAGACTCTGCTCACTCCGTCATCTGACATGGAAGGTAGCCTTCCTGGTGGCCATCACATCGGCTAGGCGGATCTCGGAGTTGGGAGCTCTCTCGGTCCGAGCGGACCTGATGATCATTTCAGAGGACACTGTCACATTACGCCTAGATCCAGCCTTCATCCCAAAGGTCAACTCCTGGTTTCACAGGGCCCAGGAGATAGCATTACCAAGTTTCTGTCCAAATCCCTCTGACCCACGGGAACGGCGATGGCACAATTTAGATGTGCGCAGGGCCTTACTCATTTATACCAAAAGGACATCTGCCTTCCGGAAATCGGAGTCGCTATTTGTCTCCTTCCAACCAGCGACCATGGGTCACAGGGTTTCTTCCTCAACCATTGGCAGGTGGATCAGGGCATGCATAGCAGAAGCCTACGGGGCACAGTCATTGCAGGTTCCGACAGGAATAACGGCACACTCCACCAGGAGTGCGGCCACATCAGCGGCCTGGCACACGCAGGCATCGGTGGAGGAGATTTGTAGGGCGGCAACATGGGCGTCCCCGGTTTCCTTCATCAGAAGTTACAGGATAGATCGTTTCGCTGCGGCAGGGGCCTCCTTCGGGAGACGATCGCTACAGCAGGTCATTGCCTCAAATGAGACCTCAGCCTAGACTCCCACCCGGGGGACATGGGAGGGCTTGGGTATGTCCCATCCTCTTGTGGATTCGTAATCCACATGCTGGAGAAAGAGCGTTGTCTTACCTGAACGCTTCTTCTCAGCATGGGGATGGAGAATCCACACACCCTCCACTAACAGTCTAGGCAGATTTGAGTTACAGGAATATGAACAGGAGCCACGAGGACCAAACTACGTTGAAGGAGCTTCGCCGGTGAAAAAACTGGGAGACAGGAAGCCCGGTTGGGAGGACAGGAAGTCCCGGTTGGAGGCGGAGCTAACAAATTTGGTCCTAGTCTACGGGCAGCGGAGCTGGATACAAAACCCATCCTCTTGTGGATTCTCCATCCCCATGCTGAGAAGAAGCGTTCAGGTAAGACAACGCTCTTTTCCTTCATCCCGACTAAGCAGTAGGCTGCAAAGTATAATTTCAAATCAGGCAGTCCCAATTCTTGTTCCTTTACATCTTGAAGTATTTTAAATTTAATTTTTGTTTTTTCCCCCCATTTCCATACAAACTTAGATATATCTTTCTGCCATTGTTTAAATGGTATATCAGTTGTCAACATATGTATTGTTTGAACCAAAAAGATAAAATTTGGCAAAACATTCCTTTTTAGCACAGAAATTCTCCCCAACAATGACAGTTATAGTTGCTCCCATTTTAACATATTCTTCTTGATTTCATTCCATGTCCTAACATAATTATGGTGGTATAATGTTGATATGATGGCTTACGCCCTAGGATCGTGTGCGAGCTGAATGGAGAGTAGGTGGAAAAAGGAAACTGCCATGAGGAGTCAGAGGAGTCAGTCTTGTGAAACAAAGGAAAGGGGAGGTGACAAGATAAGGGAGAAGGAGGGGTTGATAGGTGGAGGAAAGTTGTGGCACAGTTTGAAACTATTGGCTACAAGTGTAACTATGCTATTGGCTACTTGTGTATTCGATGCTTTGTGTAACCACCCACAAGGGAAAGTAATAAAAGGGGGAGGCAGTCTGGGTCGCTTCACCCCAAGGAAATCTGCATGCCCGCGTATGTTCCTGTATTCGGCTATCGTGATCGACCCACCACGGGTTGAGGCACAGTGCGGTGCCTCAGTATAACATACGATTCTTATTAATCATAGTGATATCCAAATAGTTCACTTTTTCTTTCAATATTAAGACCAGTTTTTTTCCCATCAGTTCCTTTTGTTTCTCAATATCCACATTCTTTATCAATCCCTTCTTCATTTGTTAGTTTTAAAGCCAGCTAATAGTCCTTTAGTTTTGGGGGTGTTATTTCTATTCCTTCCTGGCTGAATAGTTTTGCTAAGGCTTAGCCTTGACAGCCATCCTGTACTTTTCTCACAGTGCAACAGGACTTCGGGGGACTTTGGAAAAATTAAATGATCATTCCCCCAGCTCAGCCTTACACTAATGGGGGCAGATTTGTGGGTCTCCATTCATCATCATCATGAAAACTCCCTATACTACTTGAGGTGGCAGTCCCCCTGTTGGTGCTATATAGTGCTTTGAACTTTTCATTCAGTTATTTCTTCTATCTATATTGCCACCATCTCACAAAGCAACTCATGTCAACACTGCTAACATCGAATGTTTTTGCTTTGACAACATATAGAGATGCAGCCATTTTCCTTAACTTGTGTGTTACTCTTAGAGTTAGAATTAGATGATGGGGGGGGAGGAAGAATGTGTATGGGAATTAGTTAGACAGAACAAGATCGTAGTGGTGTATGATTCAAGGTTGTTTGAAACAAGAGATGATAAGAAGTGGCGGATTGGAGATCTGGAGGGAAAGTCTGCATTTCAAACTAATTGGAGAATGTGATTTATGACCGTAAATTAGAGGAGGGAATTGTGCTTTGATACTACTGAATGTTCAGGGGAGGGGAATTCAGATTTTGGCTTCAACTATGTACGTGCTGATCCTATGCCACTCAAATAAAGATTCTTTAAGGTAAACAATGCCTCAAAGTTCTTTGAAGAGTTTCATCTGTCGGAACCATGACAACTCGTTGTGGCTAATAGAAGGTGAGAAACCATACAAAACAATGTAAAGCACAGCAGTACGCAGCAACTGAGCCACTAAGTCCGTCTAAACAAGCATAGCACATCACAGCCTCCCACTAACAAAAGTAGTCCTCAGCGTATGGCCATAATTGAGCCCAAAATTTTTGTTGCTAAGTGAGACAGTTGTTAAGTGAGTTTTGCCCCATTATTCAACCTTTCTCGCCACAGTTAAGTGGATCACTGCAGCTGTTAAGTGAGTAACACAGTGGAAAAGTGAATCTGGCTTTCCCATTGACTTTGCTTGTCAGAAGGTGGCAAAAGATGATCACGTGACCTTGGGATACCGCAACCCATCATAAACATGAACCAACTGCCAAGTGACCAAATTTTGATCACGTGACCATGGGGATGCTGCAATGGTTGTGAAAAACAGTCACAAGTCGCCTTTTTCAGTGCTGTTCTAACCTTGAACGGTGGCTAAACGAATGGTTGTAAATCAAGGACTAGCTGTTCTTTCAAGAACACAACCATGTTTTAAGACTCTTCCTACAAGGGAATATATGACTGACCTTGTAGGATGAGAAGGAGAAAAGCTGCCAAGGAAACAATTGGACATAAGGGGCAGAAGCCTTCAATCGCTTAAGGATTAGAGCAGGGGTCTTCAAACTTGGCCCTTTTATGACTTGTGGACTTCAACTCCCAGAATTTCTCAGCCAGGCATGCTGGCTGAGGAATTCTGGGAGTTGAAGTCCACAAGTCATGAAAGGGCCAAGTTTGAAAACCCTTGGATTAGACAAAGAAAGGAAGTGTCTAATGAATTAAGCAAGGGGTCTCCAATCTTTGCAATTTTAGGACATGCTGGCTGAGGAGTTCTGGGAGTTGAAGTCCACAAGTCATAAAGTTGCAAAGGTTGGAGACTCCTGAATTAAGCAGTTAAAAGTGGTGGTTGGGAAGTTCACACTTTCAGACCTACAAGATTCTGTTAATGTAGCCTTACAATAAAGTAGAATTAGCTCACCTGGTCTTGTTTCCTGTCTAGTTACTTGGGAGGGCTGACATTTCCAGAAGTCTGGCAGGATTGGGGCCAATCCGAGCTCGGGGCACAGTGTCCCAGATGGCAGGGGCAACAATAAAAAATGTTGGCTGTCTGGGTCCCATTGGATGGCATTCATTGTCCAATGGGATCTGCAACATACCTCTAATTTTGGATCTAAAGGGATAGGTAGAAACAACCAGGGGGAGGCAATGCCACAAATACTTACCCTGTGCCATGTAAAGTCCTTAGTGCTCTCTGAGCTTGGTTGATTTCTTGCAGACATTTCATTGCCCAACTAGGTAACATCTTCAGCGTTCTGTGCCATCTAAAGGTGCCCAAACCTTTTGGGCACCAGACACCAGTTCTGTGGAGAGAGTGTGTGTGGTTTTGTGTGCTGCCTGCATCCTGTGGATGGGGCTTTCCTTGTTTGTGTGGACTGTTTGCTGGCATGCCGCGGCCCAGTACTGGACCACAGACCGGGGTTTGGGGACCCCTGTTATAGACAATCATCAGCATTTGGAAGAACATTGATAAACAATGCAGCCTGCAGGACAAATGTGTAACAGGTTCACACTGAGGCACATTCATAACTGCCAACTTGATCTCCAGGAAGTCTTTTGGAGGGCACACACAATCACCTTCACAGCACCTTAAAGCAGCCATGTCAAGAGCAAGTACTTTAAGGTGTTGCTGACAAATACAGTGGTGTTTGCACTTTAGTGCTCTCAAGCTTTGTAGACTTAAGCAAAAGTGTTGCACAGACACTATGCAAGTACAAATATATGAAATTGCAAATGCTAACAAGCAGCCCTTGTGTCTCCTTTGTACAGAATATAAAAACCCTTCCGATTGTGGCAGGAAATGCCAACAGCTTACTACTTTTTACGGCATAAATGGGCAAATTAGGGCCTGGGTGGATCAAATAACAGGATATGGGCCCTTCCTGCTCCAGGGTGTGCTGGCTCCAGTTGAGGCCCAGGTGTGAATGGAAGGAAACTGCTTGGTTTGGACTCTGTTTGGTTGCCTTTGCAGAACTGCTTTCAATCAACATATGCCTGAAGCTCAAGTGACTTTTACATAACTGGGTTTTTCCCCCCACTGCAGGGCAGGATTATCATAAACTAATTATAAATCTGGGTGGGCCATAGAATATGGAAGCAGACCATCAAATTAAATGTAGAAAGAACAAACACGATCATTGGCACGTTTTGCAATCTAGTAAGCCCTATTTTGGTATGGGGAAGGAGAAGGGAGAGGAGGGTTACTTCCCCCCCCTTTGATGAGTTGAATCTTGCAGAAGATAAAATACATTCCATAGCCTGGGGAACCATAGATCTTTTCTCACACACAACTAAGTCATAAACCATAACTGGCTGGTCTGAAGGCAATCCAAACCATCTCTACTATGATGGCTTATGCATATTTTGACTTAAGCCATAGACCTGGAGAGAAGATTACCTGGATCAGTACAGTATATGACTGGCAGGATAGCCTGCACTATGTCTTACCTGGTTCATGGCCAACCTGTTTCTACTTTTACTTGGGAAGGACAGTGGGAGGAGGACTAGCCTGATCTCCCTTGGCCATAAAAAAAAAAAGTGAGAATGTGTTTCTAAGTGTTTATGGCAATTGATTTCATGGTTAAGAATTCCAGGAACCGAGGTCCCAACATGTCTGGAAGGCCTCAGGTTGGGGAGATTTAACACAGGAGCATCTTACCTCATGTTTTTGATTCCAAGGGAGATCATGGGTTTAAAATATAAAGTTAATCCCTCAGACCTTGTAACTTTTATTTATTCAGGTGTTTTCAGTTCTTCTGCAGCAGAGCTGTTAATAATAACTATCCCAACTATCCTTTCCCTCTGGGATCTTAAGTAATTGCTCTGAAAATGTTTCCTCCCAAATGTGCCAACTTGTTGACTGACTAAACTCTAGGCCAAAGTGGAAGACTCTTTCCCCCCTCACTTCTCTCTTGTCCAATGTTCGTTCTTCCTTTTGTTCATGAACTTGGGACCTCCAACCATCTCATGAACCTATCCTGTCTTCTGTCCCACCTGAAACAGTGCGGAGATCTTTATATACCAGTTGCCATTGTGAAGTCCTGTAGACCTCACACCAGGTTCGAATCAATTGCTCTACGCAGTTATAGCATCTTCATCACATTGGGTGTGTCTAGTTTAATGAAGAGAAGGACTCGGGGGGACATGATAGCAGCGTTCCAATATCTCAGGGGCTGCCACAAAGAAGAGGGAGTCAAGCTGGATGGAAACTAATCAAGGAGAGAAGCAACCTAGAACTAAGGAGAAACTTCCTGACAGTTAGAACAATTAACCAGTGGAACAACCTGCCTCCAGAAGCGGTGAATGCTCCAACACTGGAGGTTTTTAAGAAGAGACTGGACAGCCATTTGTCCAAAATGGTATAGGGTTTCCTGCCTGAGCAGGGGGTTGGACTAGATGACCTCCAAGGTCCATTCCAATGACTACTACTATTACTACTACTACTACTACTACTATTTATTATTATTATTATTATTACATCAGAGATACTGGATGGTCTTCCCTAAACTGGATCCCTATTCTTCCCTTTCTCTCTTTGTGTAGCACACAATCCTCGGTGATTAATGCACACCAGAATAACAATAGTGAGGTCTCTTGCTTCCCCAGCTGACCATTTTAGAAAAAAAAATGCACTGGGGGCTGAATAGAGACTTTCTGGGGACTGGCATGTGGATCTGGACCCCAGGCACTTACAGGTAGTTTTCAACTTACAGCCATTCATTTAGCGGCTGTTCAAAGTCACAACACTGGAAAAAGTGATTATAGTCGGTTCTTGCACTTGCAATTGTTGTAGCCTCCCCATGGTCATGTGATCAAAATTTGAGCATTTGGCCACCAGCATAAAGATTGCAGCATCCCAGGATCATCTAATCGTCATTTGTGACCTCTCTAGCCAGGTCAAGCAAAGTCAACAGGGGAAGCTGAATTCGCTGAATTATATGACTGCATAATTCACTTAATTGCAGTGATTCGCTTAACAACGGTGGCAAAAAAGGGCACAACTCATTTAACAACCAGCTTGCCTAGCAATGGAAATTCTGATTTCAGTTGTGATCGTATGTTGAGGAATACCTATATATTTTATAGGTGAGATCTGAAAATGCAGTAGTGCAATACTAACACCCACTGCAGAATTTAAAGCAAAACTGACAGTAAATGTCGTACAATGCCCCCTAGTCCTGCTTGCACAGACAAGACTTGTATATGATTGGAGCTGGGTGGCCGTAATACATTTTTGTACATGGAACATTATCTCTGCCAAGAGAGGGAAGTAATGCAATTTTCAGGTAGAGGGCATGTATTTTCCATCCTGTTGTGCTCTGTGCATCTGCCTGCAGGAATGGGTGAGAGCCATTGCTCTGTATGCTGCAAGAGTCATGCTATAAACTCAGGAGTGCTCACCCTTCCTTGCCCCTGCTTATCCCGGTTCTTAAAAATAATCTGGTTTCTTGGAATCTTGTTTCTTGCTTGTCCCGGAGTGTGACAAATATCCAGAGAGCAGGAAAATTTTTCTAGAGGTGAGATTGTTCAAGCAACAAGTTACCAGTTGCAGCCCAGGGATTCTTCTTTCCATTTTTGATGCCTACTTCTGAAACAGGACACGAGGCACCTTGCAGCTTCCCCATTCTCTAATTCAACCAGTCAATCACATCCTCTCCCATCTCCCAACCCCCTTTATTGCGTGAGCGAAAGGATGGGAATGATGCATGAGAAAAGTCACATGTTCTTCATCACCTGATGTAAGCAGCAGAGCAGAATCTAAGAATTCTGACAGAACATGGAAGAACGATGACAGATAGTCAGTCTTCAGGCACCGGAGATTATTCATGAGGCTAATTGTTGACACAGGGTGACGTTTCATTAGTGTGATGATGACATGTAGTTGTAGATCTCTCCCCCAGGCTGTCCAAAGGATGCTGTTGAAGTTCTTTATCCATGCCTGGGGGCTGCAGAGGATGGATAGGAAGGAAGTGAAGTAGACTCAACCTTATCAAGAATGAATGACTCCAGGTTTTAGGGCCACCTATATCTAGTATTTTCTAGTTAATTTTAAATAAGGTTACACTTAGCCCATCAGAGTTGGTACCAAATCTGAGTGCCTTCTTGGACTTATAGCTCACCGTTGAGGAGCAAGTGGCAGTTGTGGCCAGGAATGCTTTTGCACATACATTTTGTGCGCCCTTTGCTCCTTGCTCCTGCTATTCCACCTCTAAAAATAGTCTGCTCCCTCCCACTTCCACCTCGCTGGGTCCTTTGACCCACCTCCATTCCCATCTTGCACAATTCTACAGAATTATGTGGGGAAAAAAAGATTTGAAATTATAATAGAATGTTATCCAAATGGCAACAAAAATATTTGGTTCTTGATAAACAAACTTCCGAGCTAGAATCAAAGATGTGGAAAAATATCCAGATGTTTTGGAATAAGGTCCCTCTTTGGGGGAGGGAGGGGGAGAGGGTAGATACCAACCTGTGGATGCCAACCCCCACGGGCTCGACATTGAAGGGAGGGGGGAGGGAGACAACAAAGATGACTGGGAAGAATGATGAATGTGTTTGGGGTCTTTTTAAATGCTTTTTAGCTTTGGTTTTAGTTTTGAAATGTTGAAATGTTGTTTTATTTATGCTGTTAGCCGCTCCGAGTCTTCGGAGAGGAGCGGCATAAAAATTTAATTAATAAATAAATAATAATAAATAAATAAAAGCTAGGGCCAAAATTCATAGGCCTGTTCCGGATTATGCAGGTTATTAACCCAGTAGTTGTGCGACTACAGCTATCCCGGCTTCTAGGAAGGATCCACTCGGTTTTCCATTGCAGGCTACTGAAGCCGGTGGAGGGGCCCTCCTTTAGGTCCGTGAAAAGGACACCGGGCCCTGTCACAGAGGACCATTATGAGATTCAAGAGATGTTGGACTCCCATGTTTCTCCTTGCCTTCCAGGTAGAGCCCTGTGGTAGAGGGGGCCATCTGTCAAGCCTCGCGGGCTCAACATTGAAGGGAAGGGGGAGGAGACGCAGATGACCGGGAGGAGGTCAGCAACATCACCGAATGGCTGAGGGGTTCCCCAGCCAGCCTGCTGGACAGCCATTCGGCACGGGAAGGCATAGGGGAGGAAGCAGCGGCAAGGATGACGGCCGGGAGAAAGCCAGTGGTGGCCTTACCTGAACCACGAACACATGCAGCAGCCACTGAACAACTGAGCAGCCGTGTGTCTGAGTGTCCCAAATGGCCAAACAGAGAAGAGGGCCAGAGGTCTGCCTCGCTGCTCTTATCACTAACCACTGGATGCTGATTAAGTGGGTGGGGGTTGGAGTCTGTTGGGAGGAACCTACGGTATGTAAGGCTCTGTGAGGAGATTCCTCCCAGCGCTAACTTTGTTTGCTGTAAATAAATGCATGTCAGAAAGTTCCAGTTGTTCCAGCCACCTTTGACATCTACCACTCATCTTCTGTTGGTACCAGGGCTTGTTAAGGACTCTGACACATTTAGAATGAGGAAGATCAACTATGCAGATCTGTTTCATGGTCTTGAAAACAATGAGGAAGTCTAGAAACCCTGCTTAAATGGAATGTGTGGGGCAAAGAGTCAAAAGGCTCCTGAAATCTGTTTCATTTCCATGTAATGTCTAATATAGTCTTTCCCAACCTGCTGCCTTTCAGATGTGCACCTTCAGAAGAGAACTGAAGACTCATCTCTTCAATCAAGCCGGCCTGGCCTAGATCTCCTCGGGTTTTTTAAGTAATTTGAACAAGGTAGCTAGGGTTTTATGAATGGGATTTTAATTGGTTTTAATGACAGCCTAGGTATTAATTTAATTTAGTAATAATATTTATTATTGTTATGTGTTTTAATTTGGCTGTAAACCGCCCCGAGTCCTACGGGAGAGGGGCGGTATAAAAGTTTGAATAATAATAATAATAATAATAATAATAATAATAATAATAATAATAATAATAATAATAATAGCAAGAGGCTTATAGCAACTCAAATTCAGAATATATGGAAAGCATCAGTCTAGGGCTGGTCTAATATGGACATGGCATGATTTGTATCACAATGATTTGGATATCTCTCCTTGCCTGACATTATCATCTGGCAGAGTAATTGGAAGGGGAACATAGAATCATAAGGCTAGAAGGGACCTTGGAGGTCTTCTAGTCCCACCCCCTGTCCAAAGCAGGGGTTTTTATACCACCCCAGGCAAATGTATGTCTAACAGTTCCTGTATTTCTGTCAGGCGCAAGAATGCAGATCCACTCATGCAGAGTTCAAGCTAACAACTTTATTATATTCTGCCTATTATACAGGAATCTCCCCAGCCTGGCAACAGATAGATAAGGCTCAATTCTGGCTATCTTGAGGCTATGCAAGGGTTCAAGGCTAATTCTATGTTTGAGGCTTCCCCTGCCCCTGGCTGGCTGGGTGTTTTCAAACAATTCCTAAGGGAATGCAACCTTCAGCAGGGAAAATTGTGGCTTCTTTGCCCTTTAACCACTGTGTAATTGGAAGCTACTAGCTAAAAAAATGTTCATTGGACACATATTTGTCGGTGAATCTGAATACAGAGGAGCTTACAGAGAAAATACTCCATCTTTGGATTATCTGCTGCCTGGTCACAGAGCAATTGGAAGCCTGGACCAAGCCTCAACCCTGGGTTAGTTCACCAGGCAGACAGACAGTCATCTTGCATTGGCTGATTCATTTCTCACATAGTTTTAGTCTGAGCCTCAACGGATTTTCTAATAAGTTTCAACAAATCTGGGAGAGTTCTTCAGGGAATGAGCTTTATAAATTAGCATGCTAATTGCTCCCCTTCAATTCAGATATACCGTTCTCAAGGCATCAGCCCTGTTACATAACCAAGCATGTCCACAGCCCCAGATTAGAAATCACAAACTGTGATGGGAGAGGCAAGATTTGCACTTCACGGTGCGTTATGATTATGTAATCACGTTCCAGAAACTTAGCTTTTCCAGTCTTACCACCTTGTCATAAACATTCCAGAGTCAGTGATAAACTTTGCTAAATCCGTGCCAGACCTGCAGAAAAACTGGCACACTTTGATTCTGCAGAATGCAATGGGGGTGGGAGGGGTGCAGGGAGAGAAATGGTTGAAGTAAAAATAAATGACATTTAATCTTGAGGATTTTTTTATGTTACGCCTGGTTAATGTAGGTCTGGCTGAATTAACCCATTTGCGTGGGTTTACCCTAGTTCAGCCTAGCATGTTGTGTGAATGTAGTCACCCTCTGCAGGATTGTTATTGTGTAAAGATTATTGCACAGAATGAAACCAGTTCAGTTTAGTGGGACTTACTAGATGTTAAACAAAATCTGCAGAGATATACAGGCAGTCCTTGACTTACAACCACATTTGTAGTGGAAATGTAGTCTGGAGTCCCAGGAGGGAGGGTCTGCCTCCCAGAGGGCGAGAGCAGCAAAACTTGGGATGTCTGGTAAGCAGAAAGAGGGCAAAGACAGTTCCTCCCTAGCAATTCACAGAGAATATCTTATGTAGTTATGCAGATAGTTGTTTTATTCTGGCAAGATTCTGTCCGTAGGCGAACAAAAATAAAGCAACTAATCAGACGTAACTCCACATGATGTTCCTGGTCCTTGGGCCTGACATCATTTCGGGCTGGAATTTTGGACATTAAGCATAGTCATTAAGCAAGACATCATTGGTGGCACAATGGTTAGAATGCAGGCTAATTAAGCTCACTGCCAGGAGTTTGACCCTCACCGGCTCAAGGTTGACTCAGCCTTCCATCCTTCCGAGGTCAGTAAAATGAGGACCCAGATGGTTGGGGGCAATAGGCTGACTCTGTAAAATGCTTAGAGCAGCGGTTCTCAACCTGTGGGTCGTGACCCCATTTGGGGTCAAATGACCATTTCACGGGGGTCGCCAAGCACCGCAGTCCGCCATTTTTTTTTGGTCGGCCATTTTTTTTGGTCAGCCATTTTTTTCCCTATCGCGATGCGGGCCGTCCTGCGCATGTGCAATGCGCTCCATCGCGCCGTGCATGCACGGTGTGGGCCCGCCATTTTTTTTTGGGTCGGCCATTTATTTATTTTTTTGGTCGGCCATTTTTTTCCCTATCGCGATGCGGGCCGTCGTGCTGCGCATGCGCGATGCGGGCCGGGGTCGAGCGCCGGAAAAGGTTGAGAACTGCTGGCTTAGAGAGAGCTGTAAAGCACTGTGAGTGTATATAAGTCTTAAGTGCTATTGCTACCGGTAGTGCTAATTCAGGTGACTGTATGAATTCTGAGACAGAAGTCTCTGTTTCCAAATCTATTATGTGACTGTACCTGATTTTATGAACATTTTTATCATGGCCGATAAATGAATCACCGTAATCATTAAGTAAATTTGGCGTCCTCCATTAACTTTGCTTGTTGGAAGCTTGCTAGGAAGGTCGCAAATCATGAACATGTGACTGCAGGACACTGCGACTGTTATAAATACAAGCCAATTGCCAAGTGCCCAAACTGTAATGCTGTGACAGTGGGGGTGGTGCGATGGTGTAATTTCGAGGACTGTCAGTGCCATCATAACTTCTAATTGGCATTAAATGAATGATTGTAAGTCAAGAACTACCTGTAGACGGCAGAGGGAATGGCCTTGGAGACAGGAGGAAGGGCCACTACCAAGGCAATAGTCAGATAAGGGGAACTTGATCTCTGACTAAAAAAAAACTAAGAAAACATCTCAGATTCTCCCCTCCCTAGTTCAGGAAGGGGCGGGGGAGAAGGAAGCACATTCGGAGTTTCAGGAATCATTGCTGTTCCAATAAAAAAAGTTTTGACCTATATGATATTGGTTTCTTAGTCTGGTCTACCTTATAGGGCTGGTAAGAGAAGGACTTGGCTATATTTGTGGCAGCAACCAGGAAACCAAGTTCCTGTCTTTTGCTTCCAGGATCCAGAAAGTCAAGAATATTTGGATGTGCCACATGGATGTGCCATGTGATCAAAGGCTGTAGAGAGATGACCTTGGGGGAAATATTCAGGAACCATTACATAGGCAAAAGATATTGAAACATTTCAGAACAATGAGAACTTTTGGAAGCAGCTCAGGCAGGCATCTCCCTAATTCGGAGGAGGAGGAGGAGGACAATCCAACTAGTAAGATTCTGTTACAGCCAATCTCAATAAAAGGAACTATAGCTCAGATGGAGTTGATTTCCTTGTCTGGTCTACCTGATGGTGCTGGCAAAGCCCCCCCCTTTTTTTTACATGTGTGATCAGGATGATCATGGCTGCCATCTTGACCTGAGACAGGTCTGTCTCCAAACTCTTGTCTTTATAGCAAGCCTCAAACCACTGTGTAAAAAGAGATCTTCTCTATCCATCCATTTTACACCTGACTGGCAAAATTCCCTTAATTCTGAGGCATAAAAAATGCACACTGGTTGACGAGGGAACTGAACTAGCTAAGGAACTGTAGGCATTGCAGTGGTTGGGGAATTTTGGGAATTAAAATCTACAGATTTTAAAGCTTTTAAGATTGCAAAACAGCCTTTAAACCAGAGGTCCCCAACCTTTTGTGTACCGGGGACCAGTTCCATGGAGAGAGGTTTTTCCATGGACCGGAGGGTGCATGATTTTGTGTGCTGCCTGCATCCCACAGATGGGGCTTTGCTTGTTTGTGCGGCCCAGTTGCTGGCATGCAGTGGCCCGGTACTGGTCCACAGACCGGAGGTTGGGGATCCCTGGTTTAAACCATGAAACTCCTGGGTTAGGAAAGGCCATCTTCCTGTTAAAGCAGGTATATGATCGAGGTTCTGTCTGTTTTTAATGTGCATTATTTATCAGCTTTACCACGCTGTTATGGTCACATCTTGACTTTGTTTTAACCACATTTCCTGTCAGCATACCTTGACTTAACTGGCCATGACTACATTTGGTTTGTCCTTTCTATAGAGATGTGCTCTATGCATTTTTATTTTCTTGCTTTTCTGTATTTTTTTTCCTCTTACTGTTTTTAAGCCTTTGTGTGCAAGGTGGCTAAATCAAAACGTAAGGTAGGTAGGTAGGTAGGTGAGTGGGTGGATAGTTGAGAGAGGAAATGATCACGCATGAGACTGAGGGAAAAAATGCCACCCACAGTCTTCCAAATGAAAATCTCACGTGACCCAGCCCAGAGGCTGGATCAGAAAGGATCTGACTCTTCTTTCACAACCCAGATGCATCCCTATTGTTGTTTCCAAAGCTATACTGGCAGTCTGTGTTTTTCCTATAATGAAAGAAGTTTTCTGGCCTCCCCGAGGCCTTGGGGCAAGGCGGGCCTCTGAGCCCCACTTCCTCTTCCATTCCCAGCTTGAGTCAGTGCATAAAACTCTGGGCCGATCCCTTTGGAGCGGCTTTCTCTCCGAGCACAGGGATCCAATGCCCAAATGAGTGTGCTGAGGACGCCCATTAATTGACCGCACAAGGGGACCAAAAATAGCTCTGAGCGATGACGCTGTCTGCCTGGCAAATGAGCCAGGCAGGCGAGTGAGTGGTGGGTGGGGAGCCAAGCAGGATGGCATTCCACATCCCATGAAACAGGAGAGCAGCATTTCCGTCTAACCACCGCAAGGAAATCCCAAAGCCACAGCTGAGGGTGCATTTAAAAGAAGATTATCAAGGGCCTCATCACAAAACTCTGGCCATTATTATGGTGATGTCTGGAGTGGGGAGAATAAGAAGAGGTATGTGACAGACGTGGCATCATCTTTGGCTTTCTGGATTTATTTTATTTTATTTTATTTATTTTCCTTGCTGTAGGAGTGTCCCTGCCTGCTACCTAAATGGAAAACATACAACTACAATAGTCGATACTTTAGTATACTGTTTGGGTAATCACTTATCCACTCATGGGATGGGAGTCATAATATTTATCCAGCTACTGGCCTTGTCTGGGCTCAGAGGCAAGCTAAGCACATTCAGGCCTCATTGGGAATGGGATGGGAGACCAACAGGAGATCCTAGGTTGCAAACTAGACTGGAAGTAGAAAAATATCACAGAAAAAGACAATGGCAAAATGTTTCCATACTATAGCTAAAATCAAATCACCCCTGCATGGCTATGTCCGGGAGGAGAGAGATGGATCAAGGATGGAAATGACAAAAGAGCATCACACTGATGTATCGCGATCTCCACCCCTTTAGGATACGCCTTGTGGCATCACACACACACACACACACACTCACTTGGAATCAGGCAGAGTTTGTGGCCTTTCAAGTAGGAGTTTTGTGGCAATTGTTCACGAGAATGTTAGCATGGAGAGAGAGGAGAAGGTGCAATTAGAAATGCTAAAGAGTGGTAGGAGAAACATGATGAGTAAGGCTAACTACAAGAAAGACAGAGAATGTGGAGTTAATTACAAAGTTAGGGACAGGGAATTCATATTGGGAAAAGAGGGGAAGAAACCTGGGAAGCTAAGGTGTTTTTGTGACTTTGCTCATCATTCCTTAGCTAGTTTTCTAATACTGCCTTTCCGATTCTCCCTGTTGGAAGTGGTAAATAATAGGCTTTCTTCTGTAAATCTGTTTCTTCCACTGTTCATAGTAACTTTTATTTTTTTCCTTTCTTTCCATATACAGTTTCACTTGCTACTCTGGATACTTTCGTCTTTGTAGGAACTATAATACTGCATCATTGCATTCTGAGATTAGGCCTCATTTCCATTCTCAGAGTTCTAAGCAGTTTATGGAGGCAGAAGAATACAGATAGTCCTTGACTTACAACCATTCATTTAACAACCATTTGAAGTTACAACGGCACTGAAAAAAGTGACTTATGACCAGTCCTCGCTCTTATGACGGTGGAAGCATCCCCTTAGTCATGTAATCAAAATTCAGGCGCCTGGCAATTGGCATGTGTTTATGAAAGTTGCAGTGTGCTGGTATCACTGATTGCCCTTTGCCACTTTCCCAGCCTGCTTCCAACAAACAAATTCAAATGGGGAAGCTGGATACGCTTAATAACCATGTGACCCAAGGTCCTGTCCAACCCTATAGCAATAGCAATAGCACTTAGACTTTGTTAGCCCTCTCTAAGCGGTTCACAGAGTCAGCATATTGTCCCCAACAATCTGGGTCCACATTTTACCGATCTCAGAAAACTGGAAGGCTGAATCAACTTTGAGCCAGTGAGACTCGAACTGCCGAACTGCTGGCAGCCGGCAGTCAGCAGAAGTAGTCTGCAGTACTGCATTCTAACCACTGTGCCAGCAGGGCTCTTGTGATTCTATAATTCTGTGATTCCCTTAACACAGTGGTTCTCAACCTATGGGTTGCAACCCCATTTGGGGTCGAACGACCGTTTCGCGGGGGTCGCCGGACACCGCGGTCCACCATTTTGTGTTTTTTTGTGGGTTTTTGTTTTTTTTCTCGCGCGTGCGCAGCGCATGCGCGGTTCGGCCCATCACGGTCCGCCATTTTTTTTCCATCACGCACGCGCCGCGCATGCGCGGTTCGGCCTGTCACGGTCCACCATTTTTTTCCGTCGCGTGTGCGCTGCGCATGCGCGGATTGACCCATCGCGGTCTGCCATTTTTTTCCGTTGCGCGCGCGCTGCGCATGCACGGTTCGGGCCGTCTCGTGCGCGCCACGCATGCGCAGATCGGCCCGTCGCAGTCCGCCATTTTGTTTTTGGGGGGTTTTTTGTCGCGCGCACGCCGCGCATACACAGATTGGCCCGGCGCGTGCACCGGGATCACGCCGCGCATGGGCGGGGCAAGTGGGGTCTCAACCTGAAAAAGGTTGAGAACCACTGCCTTAACAAATGCAGTGATTCACTTCGCAACCATGGCCATAAAATTGAGCCTGACTCACTTAACAACTGCCTTTGCAGAAATTCTGGTCCCCATTGTCGTAAGTTGAGGACTATCTGTATGGAGCCAGGTCAGAGGAGAGCTACCAGAAGGGAAATCCTATGTAGACTACCAAAAGGGTCTCAGCATACTTAGCATGCAAAAATGAGGAGTTATATGATAATGGTGTACAACTATTTGAAAACAGTAGTCTGCAAGAACAGGCGGGTGTTCAACCAGAGAAAACAAAGATGGTGATTTAAAGAACTGTCCCCTAGGAGGAGAACAGGGATTATTCTCTATTGCTCTCTGGGGCAAGATCCAAATTATAAGGAGGATATTAGGAGAAACTTCCTGAACATACAAGCTGTCATGCAACAATGCAGGGATTTCCCCCACTGGAGATTATCCAACAGGTACCGAATGACCATCGACTGGGGGTCCCAAAAGTGCTTTTCAAAAGGCAACCGGACTTCCTTGATCATTTTTCAAGAAGCTTCTTGGATGAGAAATGAAATGTTCTCTAGGAAAAAAAAACAAAGAAAGTCCAGTTGCCTTTTGAAAAGCACCTCTGGGACACCCATGACCTGGATGATTGAGGATCTCCATGGACATCAACTGGGGATAGTTTAATAGCAGATTCTTGCACCAAGCAGGGGATGAAGGAGATGACCACCCTTTCAAAAACAGAAGTCTGATTTGCTGAAGTCTTGCAAGATCTATATCAGTGATGGCGAACCTTTTAGAGACCAAGTGCCCAAAAATCCCTCGCCCCGCCTGCCCACAGGACCACTCACCGCTTCCAGGGCCCGCCGCAGATCGCCCAGGCAGCCCAGCAGCGCTACCCTCTGCCCATGCCCTGCAGCCACACCCTCTGCCCATGCCCTGCAGCATCAACTACATGATGGAGTATGAGGGAAGAGTCTTGTCTACGCTGCCTGGCTGCCATGTCCTTGGCTGCGCTGCTCCGTGTGCTCCGTGTGGGCCATGCTCCGTGTGCTCCGTGTGGGCCATGCTCAGGGGCGACTCTCCTTCAGGGGGGCTGCTGGTGAGGAGGGGGTCACGTGGGGAGGCAAGGCTGGGACAACGGCACGTGTGCCCTTAGAGAGGGCTCTGAGTGCCGCCTCTGTTACCCATGCCATAGGTTCGCCACCACTGATCTATATGAATCTTGAATGAGGTCCTGGGGATCGATAGAGTGGCACCTTCATACGGTAGTATTGACTATAGCTTTCTAAATGGGAAGAAAAAGGGAAATCCTATGACTTGTTGATTAAAAGCATCCATAGTTTCATTTTATCATGAAAAGAACCTGGTTTACTATAGCTCATGTAAAGCTGTGGGGGAATTTGAGGAAGGGAACAAATCAACTTTCTAATTTCTCTTTGCTCCAGTTATGTATTGGCCAAAACTGGTGAAATGTGTAAAGAGATTCAGGGAATGTTTAGGACATGCTTTAAGTAGCAGGATGCTATTATTCTGGTGAATTAGTTGCATACACACATACTATTTAACCTGAAAAGGGCTTCCTGTTGCCTGGCTAAGGCTGAAAGTAGCTGCAGGCAGTCCTTCATAGCATGTCCTCTCTCTGAAACCTTATTTACTTCCTCAAAGCAAAAGCAGTGAACTTTCTAGGGTAAAAAACGAGAGCTGGACTTTGATCAATGTATTTTTTTAAAATGCTATTTTATATTTACTGAAATTTCAACATCCAGTTTAACCAAATGTCATACTTCCATGCCCAGCTCAATTTGAAATTTTGCTTCCTTGCTTATAACTCCTCTTTGGTGGTCAGTGAATTGTAAAAGGTGTGAAGGCACACCTTGTCACAAACAATGGCTTCATGCATGCAACTTGTGTTGCTCTGTTTTCGTGATTCTATCATTCCTCCTTGTCTTTTCACAGACGTATTTGGATCCCAAGAAGCAAAATGTGACTAGCCATAATTAAACCAGCAACCTAAGGACAACTGTTTTTGGTTCTGCAATCCTCTCTCTACCCAGCTGAACTATCAAAGAGTCTGAAAAAGTAGCTTTTCTTTCTACTTTTAAATTTTTACTGGTTAAAACCAGTAAGAATGTTTTGAACATAGTAGAGAAAATAAATTTAAATCAGAATTGTAAACAAGATTCATGACGAGGCAACCAAGATGACCAGATAGAAAAAAGCATGATATTGATGTGATTATTATTGGTAGGAATTTTAGAAAAATCTTTATATTTAATTGTTACCTATCAAATTAAAAGAATTATATTAATTTAAGGTTGCAAAGAGAATATTATTGGAAGAAGAGAAAATCAAGCAAAGCTATTATGTGGACTTTAGTGATTATTTTGTAAACATAAACCCAGACAACACGCTGTTTACCAAATATCAAGGTGTTTATGTTAAAAAATCAATAAAATATGTATTTTTTTAAAAGTTAAATTTTGTCTAATACTGACAGCACAGGTTGTTCCTTATTTTTATACTATGACCTTGACTTTGATTGCTACTGTTTATTAGTTTCGTGAGCAAGTAGAGTTTTATATGGTACATTGTGATTATTTTTTATACTTAGTGTTTAGTGTTATGTTAGGAATTTGCCTCAAACCAAAGGGATGGGATGGGATGGGATGGGATGGAGAGAGAGGGGGGGGAGAGAGAGAGGGAGAGAGAGGGAGAGAGAGAGAGAGAGAGAGAAGTGTTGAAAAATCTTTTATGACTGTAATTTTCCAATGGCTGCTTCAAAAGAGGTTCCTCAGAAACAGAAGATGTCCTTGGAAATAAAATATGCATAGTGAAACTATTTTTGCAACAGCTAATCACAAGAAAATATCTATTAAATCTTAATTTCCATCATGGGAATTCTGGACTGAATGTGTTGTGGTTGAATGTGTTGTTGACTATAATTAAAAACCAATCAGTATAATTTAGTGAAGATATTTAAGACTATACAAATATGAGGCAATCATTGCTTGTATTCAACCCTCCAATCAATATGCTGTAGGCTATGATAGAGGTCTTAAATATTTAACAGTGATGGTTAATTAGAGAAGAGAGTTGCTCATTTGGGTAAGAATTGACTTCTTCTGATTGGTCATTAATTATAGTTTCATGTTTGGACATTTGGAACAGATAGGTCTGCTTGATAACCCATAGTTATTAGTTGGATGGGAGGCCCCAGGTAATTAAATAAAAACAACAATGACAACAACATATTCAGTCTACATTTTCCATCATGGTGCTAGCCCTACAAGTTATACCAGATTGAGATCAGTGTCATATAGGCCAGAACAAGTTTTATATTGTAGCAATTGTAGCAAAAAAATCTTGCAAGCTTGAATGTGCTTTTCCTGTCACTTCATCCTTGTGTGAACTAGAAAAAGCATGTTTTCTGTGACTTATGCTTTCATAGCAGCTCTTCTTCCTGTTCAGAAAGATGTTGAGACTCTAGAAAGAGTACAGAGAAGAGCAACAAAGATGATTAGGGGACTGGAGGCTAAAACATATAAGAAACGGTTGCTGGAATTGGGTATGTCTGGTTTAATGAAGAGAAGGACTAAGGGTGATGTGATAGCCATGTTCCAATATCTCAGGGGCTGCCACAAAGAAGAGGGAGTCAAGCTATTCTCCAAAGCGCCTGAAGGCAGGAAAAAGAAGCAATGGATGGAAACTAATCAAGGAGAGAAGCAACCTAGAACTAAGGAGAAACTTCCTGACAGTTAGAACAATTAACCAGTGGAACAACCTGCCTCCAGAAGCGGTGAATGCTCCAACACTGGAAGTTTTTAAGAAGAGACTGGACAGCCATTTGTCTGAAATGGTATAGAGTTTCCTGCCTGAGCAGGGGGTTGGACTAGATGACCTCCAAGGTCCCTCCCAACTGTATTATTATTATTATTATTATTATTATTATTATTATTATTATTATTATTATTATTATTATTATTATTATTAATCATTGCAGATGTTCAGACTGGATCTGGCATTTTTGTCTACCTATCGAGTCCTTACCAAGGACCTGGGATAGGCAGATGTGGATGTTTGATGGTATTACAGATATCGTCGCAGGATGGAAGCAGTTCCTAGTAAGGCCGCCATTTGCAATTGACTAATGGCAAATTTGTCAATGCCAATGGTGTTCAAGTGGTGCTCCAGTTGTTTTGGGATTGCACCCAAAACTAATATATTATTATTATTATTAATTATTATTATTATTAATTATTATTATCTGCTTTGTGAATTCTTGCCTTAATTTTGTCCCAGCAGTCACTAACGTAAGCTTTTATTAAAATACTGCTTGGGGAGAAATGGAAACCACAGAGTGCAGCATTTGGCTCCCTCCTTTCAATTTTAACCAGCTCACGGCCTTACTGTGTTGAGAAGAAAACAGTGGTGGAAGAAAGGTCTAATCCCAAACTCTTGTTGCTTTTAACTGGCAATTGTGAGATTAGAACATCAGATCCGTTTCATGTGGAACGTTTGCTTTATCCATGAATTATGGCCAGAGTCCATCCAAACACAATGTATAAAGTGTAGTGCTGTGATGGCGAACCAATGACACACATTTTGGGTGACACGCCAGCATTCATCAGCTCTTGGCAACAACTCTTCTCAAGAGTACACCCTATTCTTCCACAATTTTCAGAGATGCACCCAGTAGAAGTCGCCTGAAAGGATTGTGATCTCATGAGGCCTGTGAAGCCTCTGAAAATGAGTTTGTTTTATTTGCATTTCATTGTTGTGATTGTTTGACATTTTTTATGTACTGTATAACACCATACATGATTACACTGCATTGTTTTTTTTAAAAAAATAAATGACTATGTAAAGAATTGTTTCTCTTTTGTTTGTGTGTGTGTGTGTGTGCGCGTGTGTGTGTGTGTGTGTGTGTGTGTGTGTGTGAGAGAGAGAGAGAGAGAGAGAGAGAGAGAGAGAGAGAGAGAGAGAGAGAGAATCAATTTAGCCATTTTCCAAATATTTGACACAATGAACCCCAAAGGTTTGGCATCAATGGAGTAGGGCTTCCTTTCAAACCTCCTCCATTTTTGTAACAATCTCTTCTTTCGCTGGAACCCAAGACACAGACTGACTAATCCCACTTTTATGAGCACAAGGTTTATAAATTATAAACCAGAAGGACAGCTATTCGAGGCACGATAGCAATAGCTCTTGAGGCATGATAGCAATAGCACTTAGACCAGCGGTTCTCAACCTGTGGCTCGTGACCCCATTTGGGATCGAACGACTGTTTCACGGGGGTCGCCAAACACCGCAGTCCGCCATTTTTTTCCCCATTTCCCCTCGGCCGTCACGTGCGTGCCGCACATGCACGATTCAGCCTGTCACACCACGTATGTGCGATTTGGGTCGCCGCGCGCGCCGCGCATGTGCGGTTCGGCCCGCCGCACCGCGCATGAGCGGTTTGGGCTGTTGTGCGTGCTACGCATGCGTGATTGCCCCGTTGAGCTGCGCATGTGCGGTTTGGGCTGTCGCACGCCGCGCATGCGCGGTTCGGCCTGTCGCGTGAGCGCCACGCATGCACGATTCAGCCCGTCGCGCTGCGCATGTGCAGTTCGGGCCATCTCGCGCACACAACGCGCATGCGTGGTTTGGGCCATTGCACCATGCATGTGCGTTTGGCCATTGCGCGCACGCGGCGCATGCGCGGTTTGGCCTGTCGCGCAGTGCATGCGCGGTTTGGGCTGCCGCGCCGTGCATGCGCGGTTTGGGCCGCCGCACTGTTCATGCGCGATTTGGCCTGTCACGCCGCGCATGCGCGGTTCGGCCCGTCGCGTGAGCGCCACGCATGCACAATTCAGCCCATCGCGCTGTGCATGTGCAGTTCGGGCCATCTCGCGCACGCAACGCGCATGCGCAGTTCGGGCCGTTGCACCGTGCATGTGCGGTTTGGGCCATTGCGCCGTGCATGCGCGGTTTGGGCCGCCACGCTGTTCATGTGCGTAGCAGGCCGGGGTCACGCCGCGCATGGGCGGCGCAGGTGGGGTCTCGGCCTGAAAAAGGTTGAGAACCGCTGACTTAGACTTATATACCGCTTCATAGTGTTTTACAGCCCTCTCTAAGCGGTTTACAGAGTCAGCATATTTGCCCCCAACAATCTGGGTCCTCATTTTACCGACCTCGGAACGATGAAGGCTGAGTCAATCTTGAGCCAGTGACAATTGAACTGCCAAACTGCAGGCAGCCGGCAGTCAGCAGAAGTAGCCTAAAGTACTGTACTGCATTCTAACCACTGTACCATGCCACCATCTTGATGTAGCAGTTAAAGGTATTGGGCCAGAGATTGAGAAATGGTGAGTCTCAACCTTAAGGCACAAAGTCAGTTGGGTGATTTTGAGCCAGTTGATCTCTCTCCCTGTCCCTGTCCCTGTCCCTGTCCCTGTCTGTCTGTCTGTCTGTCTGTCTGTCTCTCTCTCTCTCTCTCTCTCTCTCTCTCTCTCTCTCTCTCTCTCTCACACACACACACACACACACACACACACACACACACACACACACACACACACACTGCCCTAGGAAGAAGACAAAGGAAAGCCACTTCTAAAAATCGTGCTAAAATTTGTCAATGCGATTGCCAAACAAATCTGACTGATGGAACATGCACATATATCTGGTATGAGGAATATAACCTCATCACCTCCTCTCGCTAGCTGGTTGGCCATGAGGAAAGTTGTACTCCGTGAACCTGAAAGGCATTGGGTTTCTGGCTAGCTGACATAACAAAAAGGTTATTGATTTAGCCAAGGTACATAATTCCCATCCCCACAGTAAAATATTTGTTTCCTCTGTCACTAGGAGTGTTTTTCAATGACATCACCCAGATAATCAGATTCCTTTCTGCTTGCCTTTTCTCCTCATCATTAAAGGTTTTCTTCTTCTTCTTTTGGTGTTGTGTCTGATGACAAAGAATCCCAAAGAGATTGGCAGAATCGTCCACTTAAAAAACCCTTTTGGAATAAAAATGGTGTAAAACCCAGAATAAACGCTCAAAGACACCAATCTGGATGACCATGTGAGGGTTAGGGTTAGCAGATGTCCAGCAAAAGGAGAACATGTCTTTTGTATCTTCGTGTCTCCTATGTGGCAGGCGTAGCCTGAAAAATCAAATATTGTTCCAGGTTTTTTAGTATTTTGCTTTTGTTTTTAAGGGAGCATTTTCACAACAGCAGTGTCAGTCCTTTGAGGTAGTCTAGGTAAGAAATGAAAACCATGAATTCTACCATTACATTTATTTATTCATTCATTTATTCATTCATTCATTCATTTATAATAGCATTACCTTTATTTTTTTATTTTTTTATATTTAAAATTCCTTTATTAAAACAATCAGCATTGAACATAAAAATCTTTGTATGCATCAAACATCATAGCATCTGATATACAACACTAAGTATTATTCTTTGTAAACGTCTGGTTTGGTAAACATTTTTCACTCCTCACATCAAGCATTACCTTTATTGTAAGGGTACAATAAGTGTCTGAAAGCACTTCTCCCCTCCTTTATTTTTACTCTCCAGAAAGACAGGGAGGGTCCCTTCTAAGAAGCGTCCCACACCTCTATTCCTTCAGTGGGTTGAGATGTCTTTTGTCTAACCCTTGTCTAGGCTGTGGCTGTCCCTCCTGTCTCCCAGGGTTATTCTCACAGTCCATTCCAAGTAGTCATTCAAACCTTTGTGTACTGTGACGTTAGAAATTCTTTGTTTCTTTCCTTTCCTTCCTTGTCCACTGGAGACTCAACAGTCTACCTTTATTTATTTCCTGATTCCAGCCATGGGCTTTAGTTCAGCCCCTTCAAATCTACGATCTCTGTAGTCTGTAGATCACATGACTCTTCCTAGGTTTCCATGGTAACATTTGAAAAGCACATCATTATTTTTTTTATTACAAATTTTATTTATAATACAGTTAAAAACAAACAAACATTGGATTTAATGTGACATTCCAGTATATACATTCTTATCAGATTATTCCACTTTTTACAATCCATTTTTCATCTCTACATATACATCTAAGATTTATATACAATACTTAAATAACATATATTTCTATCTTAACATTCATCTTTAATCCCAACTGTCCTCTTCAAATTCCTCCAGAGGTAAAATTTATCCCAGGTTTCATAATAAACTGATCCACATTTATCTTTTAATATCATTGTGAGCCTGTCGATTTCCACATCATTGTTGATTCTGTACTTATCACCAGCATATACAGGTAGTCCTTGACTGACCATTTGTAGTTACAACGGCACTGAAAAAAGAGACATGACCATTTTTCACACTTAGGACCATTGCAGCATCCCCAGGTTAATAATAATAATAATTAATAATAATAATAATAGAGTTGGAAGGTACCTTGGAGGTCATCTAGTCCAACCCCCTGCTCAAGCAGGAAACCCTATACCAGTGGTGGCGAACCTATGGCATGGGTGCCAGAGGTGGCACTCGGAGCCCTCTCTGTGGGCACGTGTGCCGTCGCTCCAGTCCTAGGCCTTCAGCTGGGTTTTATAAAACCTTTTCGCTTTAGGCCTCTGCCGCCGTGTGCAAAAAAAAAAAGTTCAATCGGTCAGTTTCAACTTCTCGCGGGGAAAAAAAAAGATCTTGCAAAGTTGGAATTGATTGATTGAACTCTTTAGTCCCACCCAGTCTGCCGTTACCAGTGCGGCCACGCCCAACCAATGAGCCACACCCAGCCAATAGGCCACACCCACCCGGCACTCGACGATGCATAAGTGGGTTTTGGGTTGCAGTTTGGGCACTCAGTCTCTAAAAGGTTCGCCATCACTGCCCTATACAGTACCATTTCAGACAAGTGGCTGTCCAGTCTTTTCTCTCTTGCTTCTCTCCTTGATTAGTTTCCATCTGTTGCTTCTTGTCCTGCCTTCAGGTGCTTTGGAGAATAGCTTGACTCCCTCTTCTTTGTGGCAGCCCCTGAGATATTGGAACCACGTCCCCCCTCGTCCTTCTCTTCATTAAACTGGACATACTGAATTCCAGCAACCGTTCCTTATATGTTTTAGCCTCCAGTCCCCTGATCATCTTTGCTGCTTTTCACATGATTAAACTTCAGATGCTTGGCAACTGACTTGTACTTATGACAATTGCAATGTCTTGGAGTCATGTGATCACCTTTTGCGGCTTTCTGACAGGCAAATGTCAATGGGGAAGCCAGATTCACATAACAACCGTGTTACTAACTTAACACCTGCAATGAATCACGGAACAACTGTGGCAAGAAAGGTTGTGAAATGGGGCCAAATTCACTTTACAAATGTTTCACTTAGCAACAGAAATTTCGGCTCCATTGTGGTTGTATGCTGGAGGACTACCTGTGGTTCTGAAAATTAAAATACGTTAAAAAAAACATTGCTACTGAAAAACCAGTCTTTCATAACTACTCCACATGTTCCCCAAATATCCATGCCAGTACTGTGCCCAAAATGTAATCCATTTAATAATACGTTCTTTAACCTGTGCAGCTTCTGTATCATATTTTAGCAGGAGTTTATAAATTCTTGCGGTTACATGTTTGTCATCTTCGCATAATTCTATTTCAGATGTTAGTTACTCCCTCCTATTCCTCCTTATTTCACATCATTTTCAAATTGCGCCTTTATTTATGCATAGGCAAGCCAGGTCAAATACTTAGTCTTAAGTATAGGTTTTCCACTTAACAAACATCAGGAAATCCTCATAATTTAACCATTTTTCATGGCTATTGTGGAAAGCTTATTGAATTGAGGTATACACTGACAATTTCAGAAACAACCTTTTCTTGTGTTTATTCCAGAGTTTTAATAGAGCATCTCTCATATAATGATTTTTAAACCCAGATATGATACCTCTGTAGAATAGGATCCCCAATCCCTGAGCTGTGGTGCAGCACTGGGCCGCAGCCCACCAGGAACTAGCCCTTGCAAGCTAGCGAAGCCCCCTTCATGCACCCATGAGATCCAGGCAACTTGGGAAACCACGCTCCCCCAATCCGTGGAAAACCCCACCCACAGAATTGGTCCACAATGGCCAAAGGTTTTGGGGCCGCTGCTGTAGAACATATCTGAGATTGTGTCCAAATTTAACCATCTTCTATTCCTCAATAAGATCCACTCCAACAACAACAATAATAATAATAATAATAATAATAATAATAATAAAGTTGGAAGGGACCTTGGAGGTCATCTAGTCCAACCCCCTGCTCAGGCAGGAAACCCTATACCATTTCAGACAAATCTCTTCTTTAAAAATTCCAGTGCTGGAGCATTCACTGCTTCTGGAGGCAGGATGTTCCACTGGTTAATTGTTCTAACAGTCAGGAACTTTCTCCTTAGTTCTAGGTTGCTTCTCTCTTTGGTTAGTTTCCACCCGTTGCTTCTTGTCCTGCCTTCAGGCGCTTTGGAGAATAGCCTGATTCCCTCTTTTTTGTGGCAGCCCCTGAGAATTAACCAAACCAGTCTTTCTGTAGCTGGAAAAAATAATTTCATATGTATGTAGGCCTAAAATGCTTTTTTTTTTTACTGTTCACTGATTTTTGTTGCAGATGCCAAGAAAACGAAACCGTCAATTTGTCCTCCTTTCCAATTGTTCGTGTCCTTCATGGCCTGTTGAGATATCTGGTAACTCAATGTTAGGGTGACTTAATGGCTGGTTAAGATCAGTTTTTCTTTCTTTTTATCGTGTAATGCACAACCCACGTTTGGGCTAATGCATGGCAAAGGGATAGGAACAAGAAACTTGCCAGTGATGGCACGTGGAACATAGCAAGAGATGATGCCACTGAGGACATGGTTTCAGGGTATCATGTAGCAAGGAGCTTCAGATTTACGTCACTAGAGTGAAAAGGTGAACATCACTCAACAAACAGGAATGTTTTATGATGCCTGAGTCACAGTCTCTTCCTAGTCTGTCAAAAATTGGGACTGGCTATCATCTTTTCTTTTTAATTAGTTTATAATATAAAATACAAAAATACAAAGGAAAGTAGTAGGAAAGATAGGGGAGGGAAAAGGGAAGGGAAAAGGGAAGGGAAAAGGGGAAAAAGAAAGAAAAGGCATTGACTTTGGTGCAGTAGAATAAGATAATAGCATCAAACCTCAGCTTTTAGTTTTACATAGTAGTATAAACTACTCAATTCTATAACATCAAACCTATCTAATTGATAAAACCCAAAATCAAAGTTTCATTTTTCCCCCACCTCAAGCACAAAATCCAGAAGCGGTTTCCAAGTAAAAACAAAAGTAACTGTGTTTTTTTTTCTTGAACCAAAGCAGTCCATTTAGCCATGCTATCCTCTTTTCTTCAACCATACAGGGCATTTTTGTGATCTGTTCAAGAAGTTCAAGGGTGAGTTGAATTACTTGGAGCTCCGATGTTTTAAGTGATGAAGAACAGATACTGAAATCCAAAGTTGGCATTTGCCTTTGACAATATTGACCTTGAAAAAACCTGGGCTAAGGTTGATAGCAATAGCACTTAGACCAGCAGTTCTCAACCTTTTTCAGGCCGAGACCCCGACCTGCTCCGCGCATGCGCGACGCAACGGCCCGAACCGCGCATGCGCGGCGCAACGGCCCGAACCGCGCATGTGCGGCGCAATGGCCCAAACCGCACATGCACGGCGCAACAGCCCGAACCGCACATGCGTGGTGCGATGACCTGAATTGTGCATGCGCGGTGCGCACGCGACGGCCCGAATCACGCATGCGCAACGTGATGACCCGAATCGCGCATGCGTGGTGCGACGACCCGGATTGTGCATGCGTGGTGCGCGTGCGACGGCCCGAATCACGCATGCGCAGCGCAACTACCTGAATCGCGCATGCACGGCGCAACGGCCCAAACCGCACATGCGTGGTGCGACGACCCGAATTGTGCATGTGCGGTGCGCGCGCGATGGCCCGAATCACACATGCGCGGCGCGACGACCCGAATCGCGCATGTGCGGCGCGGCACGACGGCACGAATCGCACATGCGGGCGCGATGGGCCGCATCGCGCATGCGCAGTGCTACCTCACGCATGCGCAGTGCTGCCCCCTGCGCCGGCCGAGGGGAAAAGGAAAAAATGGCGGACTGCGGTGTTTGGCAACCCCCGTGAAATGGTCGTTCGACCCCAAATGGGGTCGCGACCCACAGGTTGAGAACCGCTGACTTAGACTTATATACCGCTTCACAGTGCTTTACAGCCCTCACTAAGCGATTTACAGAGTCAGCACATTGCCCCCAACAATCTGGGTCCTCAATTTACTGACCTCGGAAGGATGGAAGGCTGAGTCAATCTTTAGCTGTTGAGAACTGCTGGCAGTCAGCAGAATTAGCCTGCAATAGTCATGGTTCCGACAAATGAAACTCTTCAGAGAACTTTGAGGCATTTACCTTAAAGAATCTTTATTTGAATAGCATAGCATCGGCACTAACATAATCGAAGCCAAAAACTGAGTTCCCCTCCCCTCAGCACATCAAAGCATCAATTCCCTCCTCCAATTAATAGTCATAAATAGGTATCAAAGCACAATTCCCTCCTCCAATTAATAGTCAGAAATCACATTCTCCTGATTAGTTAAAATGCAGGCTTTTCTTCCACACCTCCAGCCAGGCCAATTCTTATCATCTCTTATTTCAATAATCTTGGTTCACACACTAGGTCCAGTATTGTTATGTCTAGCTAAACTCTCATGCACATTCCTCCCCCCTGTATCATCTAACTCTAACTCTAAGAGTAAAACAAAAGAAGAAAATGGTTGCATCTCCCATCTGTTGTCAAAGCAAAAACATTTGATGTTAGCAGCCTTGATAGCAATACTGCACTCTAACCACTGTGCCACCACGGCTTAAGCAGAGGATCTGGAACCAAAGCATTCAAAGTATCCCATCCCTGTTAAAGCACAATCTCTCCCTCGTCCTGGACAACCTCAAGATTTTTTCCCAACATTTTACACGTCCCAAATAAAAGACTTTTCTCTGTGGCCCAAACTTATGCCTTACCCTTAGAATGATGATAGGCAGATACAGGGAGTCCTCGACTTACGACCGTAATGGAGCCTGCCCGAGTCGTGACAGTCCCAAAGCAAGTCATCATGTGACCAACCCAATTTTATGACTTTTTTCTGGCAGTCATTAAGCAAATCAGCATAAGCATTAAGTGAATCCATAATCATTAAGTGGCCCTGTTGTTCAACAGGGGGCATTTTTGCCAGAAGTAAAGACCAGTTTTCAGCAAAAGTGTCATAAATTGCAGTCGTGTGACTGGGGACACTGCAAACAGCTGTAATTGCAGGCCAGTTGCTGAGTACCCAAAATGTGGCCAGGTGAATACCGGGGGAGGAGGGAGTAGCTATCAGAACTTCAGAATTGGTTCATAAGTACCTTTTGGGGGTCCATTGTTACCTCAGATGGTCGCTAAGTGACTGGTTGAAAGTTGAGGACTACCTGTATATTAGCCTCCCTTATCAAAACCAGACCTGTACATACTCCAGTATAGAAATTGAAACTGTATGACATACTCTGTTGACGTCCCCATTGTATCTTTCCTGGCGAACAGAACTCAAATAGCAACTGTCAGAAGATTTAACTGTTCTTATGATTGAGGAGTGACCATTTTCCTTTTAGGTGACCAATTTCCAAATAATAGTAATAATAATAATAATAATAATAGTAATAATAATAATAATAATAAGATAAAAAATAAAAATAAAATAATACAGTTGGAAGGGACCTTGGAGGTCATCTAGTCCAACCCCCTGCTCAGGCAGGAAACCCCTACGGCGTTTAAGGGGTGGCTTGATCGAAGTGTATAAAATCATGCATGGGATAGAAAAGGTGGATAGAGAAAAATTCTTTTCTCTATCACACAATACCAGGACAAGGGGGCACTCCCTAAAGCTCATAGCTAAGAAAGTGAGGACAAATAAAGGGAAATATTTCTTCACCCAGAGGGTCGTTGATTTATGGAATTCACTTCCAGAAGGGGTTGTGACAGCTGTCAGCCTTGACAGCTTCAAGGCAGGGCTAGATAGATTCATGGATGCCAAGTGTATCGGTGGTTATTAAAATGGATGTCCATGTGCCGCCTCTATGTTGGTTGAGGCAGGCAGGATTCCCTTGAGTACTATTTGTGGGGGGTCAAGGGAAAGGGAGGGTTTTGCCTTCTCTTTCTGCTCAAGATCCCCTTGTACAATTGGTGGGCCACTGTGTGACACAGAATGCTGGACTCGATGGGCTTTGGCCTGATTCAGCATGGCTCTTCTTATGTTCTTATGTACACCATTTCAGGCAAATGACTGTCCAGTCTCTTCTTTAAAACTTCCAGTGTTGGAACATTCACTTCTTCTGTTGGCAGGTTGTTCCACTGGTTAATTGTTCTAACTGTCAGGAAGTTTCTCCTTAGTTCTAGGTTGCTTCTCTCTTTGGTTAGTTTCCATCCGTTGCTTCTTGTCCTGCCTTCAGGCACTCTATTATTTATTTATTTTATCAAATTTCTATGCCGCCCCTCTCCTAAGACTCGGGGCGGCTCACAACAACAATACAGCTACATATAAAAAATTAATAATAATGATAACATCCAATCCAAAGATCCATACATACAACATGCAAACACAATCAAATACACAATCAACGATGGAAGCACATTCCTTGGCCCGGGGGCAGAACACAGTTCATACCCCCCAAGCCTGTTGGCATAAATAGGTCTTCAAAAGTTTCCGGAAAGCTAGGAGGGAGGAGGCAGTACGAACCTCTGAGGGAAGCTGGTTCCAGAGGGCTGGGGCAGCAAAGTAGAAGGCCCTTGTCCTAGGACCCATCAGATGACATTGCCTGATGGACGGGACCCGTAAGAGGCCAGCCCTATGCGCCCTAACCAGTCGCTGGGATTCATGAGGCTGAAGACGGTCCCGCAATTAACCTGGTCCATTGACATAAAGGGCTTTATAGGTCATAACCAACACTTTGAATTGTGTTCGGAGACCAATTGGCAGCCAGTGCAGCTCACGAAGGGCTGGAGTGATATGAGCATGTCTTGGAAGACCCAAGACAGCTCGCGCGGCCGCATTCTGGACAACCTGCAGTCTCCGGACATTCTTCAAAGGTTGCCCCATGTAGAGAGCATTACAGTAGTCGAATCTCGAGGTGACAAGGGCATGAGTGACTATTAGGAGTGACTCCCGATCCAAATAGGGTCGCAACTGGCGCACCAGGCGAACCTGGGCGAATGCTCCTCTCGCCACAGCCGAAAAATGGTGTTCTAAACTTAGCTGTGGATCGAGGAGGACACCCAAGTTGCGAACCCTCTCCGAGGGGAACAAAATTTCTCCCCCCAGGGTAATGGACGGACAGTTAGAATCGTCCTTGGGAGGCAAAACCCATAGCCTCTCCATCTTGTCGGGATTGAGCCTGAGTCTGTTGGCACCCATCCAAACCTCAACAGCCTCCAGGCACCGGTTCATCACTTTCACTGCTTCGCTGTAATCATGCGGGGTAAAGATATAAAGCTGAGTATCATCAGCATACTGATGACAACTCACCCCGTGTCGGCGGATGATCTCACCCAACGGCTTCATGTAGATGTTAAAAAGCAGAGGTGAGAGAACAGACCCCTGAGGCACTCCACACGGAAGAGGCCTCGGAGCTGATCTCTGACCTCCTGCAAACACCGACTGCGACTGGCCAGAGAGGTAGGAGGTGAACCACCGTAAAACGGTGCCCCGCACTCCACACCCCTATTTAGAGAATAGCTTGACTCCCTCTTCTTTGTGGCAGCCCCTGAGATATTGGAACACTGATATCATGTAACCCCTCGTCCTTCTCTTCATTAAACTAGACATACCCAATTCCAGCAACCGTTCCTTATATGTTTTAGCCTCCAGTCCCCTAATCATCCTTGTTGCTCTTCTCTGTACTCTTTCTAGAGTCTCAACATCTTTTTTACATCGCGGTGACCAAAACTGGATGCAGTATTCCAAGTGTGGCTTTACCCAGGCATTGTAAAGTGGTATTAATACTTCACATGGTCTTGATTCTATCCGTCTGTTAATGCAGCCTAGCACTGTGTTGCCTTTTTTGGCAGCTGCAGCACACTGTTGGCTCATATTTAAGTGATTGTCCACTAGGGCTCCGAGATCCCTCTCACAGTTGCTACTATTGAGCAAGGTACCCCCTATACTACACCTGTACTTCCAAGAAGGTTGCAAAATTCTTATCAATAGCTCTAGTGGGATAAGTTTTTTTTGGCGGCTTCTGTACATTATGAACTGTTTCGGGCTTTTAATCTGCAGAATTTGAAATATTTTTAAGATAACATAACTTTATTGTCATTTTTTTACTCTTGGCACAACGGCACACATCAAAAATGAAATTTAGTTGCCTGCTCTCAAAGTGAAACACATACATGACACACACCTAACCATACTATGTACAACGTATGTATAGACCCACACCCCTACATATACACAACAAATATTAAATACTGTCCATCCTGAATATATAACGGAAGGAGGAAGCTTGAGAGTTCACAAGGTTAATGCTCTATGGAATGAAACTATGGCTGAATCTGGATGTTCTGCTATGGATACCACGAAATCTCCTCCCAGAAGGTAACAAGGAAAACAGGTCGTGAAGAGGATGTGTAGTGTCCCAGATGATCTTACGTACCCTGCTCAAGCAACGCTTCTGTGCCATGTCCTGGATGGGAGGGAGGGAACTGCCAATGATTTTTTTCGGCCATCCTCACCACTCTCTGAACCGCCTTCTTGTCTGAAGCAGTGATGCTTCCAAACCAGACTGATGCTGTATGACAGGATGCTCTTGATTGTCCCCCTGTAGAAAGTGGTCAGGACAGGGGAAGGAAGATGTGCTTTTGTCATGCGACACAGAAAATGCAGGCGCTGCTGTGCCCGCTTCACCAGTTTCTCACTGTTGAGCGACCAAGCCAGCCTACTTGTTAGCTGCACACCCAGGAATTTCATGCTGGTAACCATCTCCACATGTGAATCATTAATGCACAGAGAAGTGTGGCTGTGCCTGCCTTTTCTGAAATCAGCAATGATCTCTTTGGTTTTTCCGGTATTTAAAACTAGGCTGGTTTAATGATAGGTTTTGGACCATAAATAAAAACATGATAAAATTCCATTTGCTTGTGGGCCAGAAGTGTGTCTGCTAATAATGAAAGAAACAAATCTCCCAAGGACTCAGTGGACAATATAGAGTGAGAGGGAGGGGGTCAGTGTCTTCTCCAAAGCACCTGAAGGCAGGACAAGAAACAATGGATGGAAACTAATCAAGGAGAGAAGCAAACTAAAACTAAGGAGAAACTTCCTGACAGAACAATTGATCAGTGGAACAACCTGCCTCCAGAAATTGTGAAGACTCCAACACTGGAAGTTTTTAAGAAGACGACCATCTGTCTGAAATGATATTGGGTTTCCTGCCTGAGCAGGTGTTGGACTAGAAGACGGCCAAGGTCCTTTCCAACTCTGTTATTTTCTCATTCTGAATGAATATAAATTGCCCCTCATCTGAAGGAATAAATAATTCTTGTCAGCCTTCCCTGCCTCGGTGACCTTTCCAGGCTTAAAACGGGCACCCGGATCCGCCTCCGGGCGGGTTCGTGCCCGGCTTCCCCTACGCTCTGTCCGTGGCGTTCTGTCGGCCCTGCGCTGCGGGGTGCAGCCGCCCTTCTTCCGCGGGGTGGCTCGTGCGTCGCCGGGCGACCGTCCCTCCCGGGCTGTGTCCTCGCCACCGGCGTCCGCCCGCCTCTCCGAGAATTTAAAAAAAAAAATAATAATAATTCTTGTCAGCCTTACTAAGTAGGTTAGACAGAAAACACATTCAGATGAACAAACCCTACTTTGTTATAAAGTCAGATTAACAGAATCTTGCAATCTTGCGGTTTAAAATTACTTCTTTCCCCTCTCCTAGTCACCTTTACAGCATCCCAGGACTAAAGAGGGTCTCTTTTGAGCTTCTTGCCACATCCACATTCCTCCTGTGGGACTAGATCAGGGCTTTTCAACCAGTGGTATGGGTACCACTTGTGGTACATTGGAACCTGGCAGATGGTATGCGACCATCTTAGAAAAGTGGTAGCGGGGGAGGGGAATGAGCTGAACCGGTGATAGCTGAACCTGAGCGAGAGATGTCTGGAGCTGTAGGGCCCAGAAGAAGCGCCGATCAGCTGCAATGTTGCAGCATCTCCAGGGTCTTGTGAGTTACATTCAGATGCTTGGCAACTGATTCATATTTATGATGGTCACAGTGTCCCAGGGTCATGTGAAGTGACCAAAACCTGCTGCAACCACCCAGCAGATGGGTGGAATAAAAACCAAATACCCCCACCCCACCCCACCCCCGCTGCCAATCCTCAACAGAAATGCTCACAACAATGAAAACCTCGGACAGGAGGAAGAGCATGGCCGGGAGGGCAGGCAGGTGTCTTGCTCGGCTGTGGCTTGTGGGGCATTTTTTTCAGTGCCATTGTAACTTCGAACAGTCACTAAGCAAACTGTTGTAAGTTGAGGACTACCTGTACTTTATCACTTTTTTCCTTTTTTTTTGGTCATCAAGTTTTTGACACCTTGCTAGGCGACTGGTGGTACTTGGATATTGCCATATCCTAAAAGTGGTACAATGGGTGAAAAGGTTGAAAAGCCCTGGAATAAGCTACCTATTATTTGATCGTTCCCTTGTCTATGTCTTGTTGCCTTGTTTCCTAAAGTCATTCCCACATATCATTACAGTTCCTTAACCAAATCTGAGATTTCAAGCCTATATAGGTAGTGATTCACTTACAACCGTTCATTTAGTGACAGTTGGAAGTTACATCAGCACTGAAAAAAAATGACTTATGACCGTTTTTCACACTTAACACCATTGTAGCATTCCCGTGCTCAGGTGATCAAAATTTGGACACTTGGCAACTGATTCATATTTACGACGGTTGCAGTGTCCTTGGGTCATGTGATCCTCTTTTGCGACCTTCTGACAGACAAAGTCAATGGGGAAGCCAGATTCACTTAACAACCCTGTTACTAGCTTAACAACTGCTGTGAATCACTTCACAACTGTGGCAAGAAAAGTCGTAAAATGGGGCAAAGCTCATTTAACAACTGTCCCGCTTAACAACAGATGTTTTGGGCTCGTTTGTGGTTGTAAGTTGAGGACTACCATGTATGTGGCTTTTAAACTTTGTTTCCATGAACACAAAGACTTTTATCATGAACAGAGGGATGGAAGAGGTCTACAATGCTTTTGTCCCATGATACTTCACACAACATATTAATCTTTGGAGCCATGTCTGATTCCTGTCTATGGACCATCAATACAATGTGCCATACACCAGGGGTGTTCAAACTTGGCCCTTTTATGACTTGTGCCTGGCTGAGGAATTCTGGGAGTTGAACTCCACAAGTCATAAAAGGGCCAAGTTTGAAGACCCCCTCCCATACACCCAAGAAGAACATAACCTGAGGATCCTCGTGTGGCCTCAGGCAACGTTGCATGGAGACCCCAGAGACTAGAGTTGAATTTGTAACAGAAGGGAAAATGCATGTCTGTATATAATTTAAACTGATTAAATTTAAATATACATGAAGTGAGATCAGTGTACATCGATATTATTTCTTGGACTGGAAAAACTTACACAGTTTATATGGCTGCCCATTATACGTGCCTAACTCTGGGCGTCTAACAACAATTCGCAGTTCACAAGAAAACAAGGTAATAAAACCTCTATAAACAAAATAACGAACACAATTGTAATAATAACACAGTACACTGAGGCATCATATAACCAACTCATAACACAAGCCACACCTATACTAAGCTTGTCTAATTTCCTGGCCTGACATCTGGCGGAAAAAGCATATTGCTTTCTGGAAAGTCAAAAGGATCCCAATCTCAGGTTCTCTGGAAGGTCAGGTAGGCCTGACTCCCCCTTCCCCCTACCCACACACACATACACTCAAGCACTGGTTTGGTTGTAAATATGTATGCCCACACCAGTTGCTAACAGGGATATTTTAGAGACCATCCTTCCTATCTTCTCTTCTCTTCTCTTCTCTTCTCTTCTCTTCTCTTCTCTTCTCTTCTCTTCTCTTCTCTTCTCTTCTCTTCTCTTCTCTTCTCTTCTCTTCTCTTCTCTCTTCTCTCCCTCCCTCTCTCTCTCCCTCTCCTCTTCCTCCTCTCCTCTCCTCTCTTCTCTCCCTCTCCCTCTCCTCTTCCTCCTCTCCTCTCCCTGTACTTCTCCTTCCCCTCCTCTCTCCTCTCTCCTCTCTCTCCCTCTCCTCTTTTCCTCTCCTCTCTCTGTACCTCCCACCCCTCTCCTTCTCTCTCTCCCTCTCCTCCCCTCCTCTCCTCTCCCCCTCTCCCTCTCCTCTCCCTGCCCTCCCCTCTCCCTCTCCCTCTCCCTCTCCCTCTCCTCTTCTCCTCTTCTCTCTTCTCCTCTCCTCCCCTCTTGATTGGGGGAGGAAAAAGAAATCTGGGATCGCAGTTATGTTCTGTAACATGACATCTTCTTCCAGTCTATGTGGAACAGTTTTTCTCAACCTTGTGAACTTTAATTCTGGGATTTCAACTCCCAGAATTCCCCAGCTCAGAAGAAGAAATAATGGAGGGCAGGCAGTCCTCAACTTACAACAATTCATTTGAAGTTACAATGGCACTGAAAAAAAGTGATTTATAATAGTTTTTCACACTTACAACTGCTGCTGCATCCTCAGGGTCCCATGATCAAAACTCAGACCCTTGGCAACTGACTCATCTTTGTGTGCTTGCAGTATCTCAAGGTCATGTGATCACCTTTTGCGACCTTCTGACAAGCAAAGTCCATGGGGAAGCCAGATTCACTTAACAACTGCAGTGATTCACTTAACAACTGTGGCAAGAGAGCTCATAAGGGGGCAAAATTCACTTAACCAATGAGAAATTCTGGGCTGAATTGATTGTAAGTCGAGAACTAGCTATAGTAGAACCGGCCCAAGGTAGGCCTAAACATCTACTTGCCTTCCATCTTTTTCTATGCATATCAGAGGAGAAACCTCAGCAAGAATTGGAAGCCCCGCCCCCAAACCTAAAACACCGCTAGTGAAGATGAATCAAGAGCTGCCTTCCCCAACCCGACTGCCCTCCCCATGTATAGATTTCAATATAGAGAATTCTCTCCAGCTGGGGAATCCTGGGAGTGTCAAAGTTCACTCATCTGGAGGGCAACCAGGTTGAGAAGTCCTGATCAAGAGCCGGATGTGAGCAAAACCAACCCAATCAGCTCTGCCCTGGTAGTCTGGGAAGGCAGTGTCTCCGCCAAAGATAACATCAGGATTACAGACAGTCCTCTGCTAACAACTGTTCATTTAGCAGCCGTTCAAAGTTACAAATGTCACTGAAAAAAAGGGGAGATAACTGGTCTTCACACTTCATGACTGTCGCAGCATCCCGACGGTCAGGTGATCAAAATTTGGGTGCTTAGCAACCAGCATGTATTTTACAATGGTTGAAGCATCCTGGCCAGTGGTGGGATTCAGCTGGTTCACACCACTTTGGCAGAACCGGTAGCTAATTTTCAGTTGCCTAAGCCCAGAATGGACTTCCGGAAGTGGCATCCACACAAAGACCCGGTTGTTCCCATATTTGAATCCCACCACTGATCCTGGCCAGCTGGCTTCTGACCAAGCTATGGATGGATCCGGATTCGCTTAATGACCTTGCAATTCACTTAGCAGCCTCACTTAACAACCGTAGCACAGGATGGTAATAAAATCGGGCCTGACTCACTTAAAAACTGCCTTGCTTAGCAACGGAAATTCTGGTCCCCACTGTGGCTGTAAGTCAAGGACTACCTATACTGAGAAGAGGATTGCAGGAAGAAAGAGGGGGATTTGGGAAAGGGGTTCAAGGTGTAAGAGGGGGAAAAAAAATGATGAGACGCTCATTGCAACAGCAGGGGATGCCAAAGAAGGGAGCAGGTTTGGAAGAGCAAAAGTTGGTTGCTTCTAACAGAAACCAGGAAGGCCAGAAAACAGAACTAAGGAGCAAAACACTAGAACGGTTTAAGGAGCTCTTGTTCCAAAGAGAAAATGCTATATGCTGCTGAGTTGCATGCTCTTCAGCCTACTTATGAATTCAGAACAAAGTATAGGCAGAACAAACAAGATAGCAGCTGCCAGATGGCTGGGGGAAACACAAGAATTTGACAAGGGAGGGGAGAAGACCTACCTTAGGTGGGGCTTGTCGGTGGTGCCATCAAATGTTCCTAGAACGATATCAGATTACACTGCAGGGTGTAGCCACAATTCTCGTCACTTCTGTTTCTTGGTTGATCAGGGGCAGTTTTACCTGATGGGGAAGTCTGTAGCTGCAACATTATTTTTTTCAGAGGTGTAATTTCACACACACACACACACACACACACACACACACACAATCTCAACCTTGAGCTTGGGGTCTTGCCGTGCCTGATGTCCTCCAGACAGCAGCTCCCATCACTCAGAAACCACAGTGATTGAGGAAAACATAAGAACATAAGAACATAAGAAGAGCCATGCTGAATCAGGCCAAAGCCCATCGAGTCCAGCATTCTGTGTCACACAGTGGCCCACCAATTGTACATGGGGATCTTGAGCAGAAAGAGAAGGCAAAACCCTCCCTTTCCCTTGACCCCCAAACAAATGGTACTCAAGGGAATCCTGCCTGCCTCAACCAACATAGAGGCGGCACATGGACATCTGTTTTAATAACTACAAAACAACTTTGTAGCATCTCATTCATGACTTCCAAGTGAAAAAGGGAAGTTTCATCCGGCCAGTTTCATTTTTTTCCCCTAATCGTTTCTGTTTTCCCTAAACCCAATCGCTAGAAGGGCCGGTGAGATAACGTTCAACAGAAGAATTCTTTTGAAAATAGTTCTTACAACAAATGAAAATGTTGGCAAATCTAGAAATGTTGGGAATTGTCGTTCCCAACACATCCGAAAGGCGCCAAGTAGGGCCAGGAGCTCTGGACACACATTCTTTAATGCTTCAGAACGTATCTCGGGAGCCACAACATCCGAAGGCACGGGGTTTGCCGTAGAGTTGATGTTGAGCGTTTCTTAGCAGAGCAATTGAGATCGGTGGAGGAGACTGGAGCAGACTTGCAAAGCTCTGGGACGCAGGAAGAGGATCAGCTGACCCTCGCAGAGGTCAGAAAACAAAACAAAATGAACCCGAGGCTCTGCACACCTCACCCTGCCCACAGCTGTAGCTTATCACAGGACGTGATATTTTCTAACAGCAAAACAGACTTGTCTTCTACCCCAGCGGCAGTTCCTGCCTGCCACATTTTGGCACAAGTCCCTGGAGTGGAAGAACTGGCTGGTTATGCAAGGCTGTTTACCTGTAGCTGGACAGATGCTCCTCCCCAACCTGCCTCTGGTCTCCTCCCTGCCTATATAGTCTGAGGTATTGAGCTGGCATCAGAACACAGAAGCCAAAGGATGACACAGTCGTGCACCATGGAAGGCAAAGGGCTGGTGGCTGAGCTGCAGAGAGCAGCTATCTGCCCGGCCTGCAGGGGTCACTTTAAGGACCCAGTGATCCTCGATTGTGACCACAGCTATTGCCGGGCTTGTATCACTCGCTACTGGGACGAGGAGGCCGCAAAGGGAAATCGGGTGTTATCTTGCCCCCTGTGCAAGAAAGTCTTTGAGAGGAGGAACCTCCGCACCAATGTGAAGCTGGCTGTAGAAGTCAAGATCACTCAACACCTCAATGCCAAGACAGCCCAGGTACCCCTTGCCCCAAAATCCAAGCGCCGCCGTGGAGGGTGGAGACCCACAACCAGCATCCAGAAAGAAAAGGTAAGTCATGGGTGAAAGGCTCAGCTGCTCAGGGGAATGATAGTAAAAGGATCTCTGATCATGCACAGTGTGTACTGCATATGCACCTCTCCCCATTAGATTTGGGTTTGGGGTTTGGAAGTTGAATATACAGTGTGGGATATTCAGGTAAGTGTGTACACCAGAATAATTTTATCTCAAAATTGTACTGAGAAACAGGCTTTTGAGATATATTTGTTAGAATTATATTTCTTTCTCATCATTTTGCTATGATGCTTTGTTGTTATCAAAGCCATACACAATTTCTACTTCAAGCCTTCTCCTTCATGTTGTATGAAGCCAGCCACAGAAATTTAGAGGTTTATATCCCTTTAAACAATGGGAAATTAGACACTAATTTAATTTATGAAGCTTTTCTCAGCACCAGGACTCAACGTAGAAAGGAAAATGGGCAAAAAACCTCAAACAAACCTTTACCTGTTGTCCCGGTACTTGGAGACATCTTCGCAGCCAGATGTTCTCCAGGTATATGTGATCTCATATGCCTGCAAATCCTATGAAGGCTAGAGGTGATCAGAATTGTATTTCTCACATCTGAAAGCACCAGACTGGTAAAAAGCTGGTAAGGGAGGAAAACCTCCAAAAAACATGGATGTGTTCTGCTTGTTAGATTATGTGTGAATGAGATCATAAAATTAGATTCTTGCTAGTATCATGAAGATGTCTGTTATTTCCTCTCATGGATGCTGATGCAAAAACTGAATTTGTGCTTATGAACCCAACTAAAGAAAACATACATCAAGACAATTATGCATCACCTGATGTTCTCCAGATGTGTTAGACCACAGTCCCATCCTCTGCTGAGTCAGTGTTGCCCTTTGTAATCCACACATCTGGAAAGTTTCAAGGGAAAGCCAAGGTGGTATTATCATGATGATGATGTTGATGATGATGATGATGATGATGATGATGATGATGATGATGATGATGACACTTCCTTGAATATAACAAGGCAAAACATTAGTGGATTTACTCATTTGATTGATCTTACTTTTCCACCAAATTTCAAAATGGCAAATTATCAACCCAGATACAAAATAAAAAGTTGAAAAAACATAAATGAAGGCCAAAGAGAAAATCAATTCACAAAATTATTGACTATTTGTGGGCCTCACGTGTGGCTGCATTTGATGATATGATGGGTGGAAATCTGGGTTTGGATTTCTTTCAATTTCAGTGAATAGGAGATACGGGAAAGGCATGCAATTGGGAACAGGGGCTGGCTTTTCTCTTCTACATTGTATTTTTGCTGAAAATACTCTCCAAGCTGCTCATGAAACTGCATAGACCAGATCAGGTTTTCTTTCTCCAAAGGTTGGAAAAACTGTAGCTTAACACTAGAGCTCCTGCTTTACATGCAGAAGATGTCAGGATGCCTAAGTAAAAGCCAGATTTAGAAGGAATGGAGGAAAATCATTTGGTTCCTTGGGGTTAGGATGAACTAATGGCAAAGACTACAAGTGCTACCCTGGGCTTCTCGGAAGAAAAGTAGAGTAAAAATGAACTAAGCAAGTCTCTTTTAATGAAGGGATAGGCAAACCGATGTCCTCCAGAGGTAATCAACTACTTCAAAATGACTGGAATACCTCAAGTTTCCTATCCTTGTTTCAGGAAGCATGTTTCTCTGTCCACATTGTGCCTCCTGCATGTTTCATTTTTAGCATGGTTCACATTGTTTCTGCAATGTCTTCAGTAAAGTCATGTCACAATCCTGTGACAATCATGAAGTGATGTGAGCTTTTCAACTGGCTAGTAATTATTCTACCACATTATTCTGCAACATTTTTCACAAATCAGCGTTGCCATCTTTAAGGTGACCAACCGTCCTCCTTTAGGGAGGACAGTCCTCCTTTTGTGAGTTCTGTCCTCCCTCGAAAAGTGTCCTCCTACATGTCCTCCTTTTTGATATTTGAAGACTAATCTGCATGGCTTTTTTCCCCCCTCATAGAACGCTCAGAAAGGCGTTCCAGCACCTTTTTTTGATGGTTTTTTTTTTCTACTTTTGCATGAGCTGTGCTACTCCCCCTATTGGCTTTCGAAAGCCAATAGGAATTGCTACTGAGTGCGCCAAAACACCCGGCTGGCAAACTTTGCACATGCAAGTTGTCTGTATTATTGTTGTTGCAGTGAATAAAATGTTTCTTTTATTTATGATATTTTTTCCTTCAATTTATTTGTGTCCTCCTTTTCATTGTAAAAAAGTTGGTCACCTTACATCTTACCCTACTGGTGTTGAAGGCACAGGAACACAGTCAAAGCAAGAGGTTAGCAATGCTAAGACTACTTTAGATAGATCACCTAGAAAGAAAATATCCCAACAAGTTGCAAAAGAAATGAGTAGAATAGGCATTTATGGAGCAGTAGTACTAAATATTGTTTAAGACAGATCTTGAACTAGAACTGCAGGTATCTGAGAAATGAGGTCTGGCTTATATTTATTCATATGATTGCAATCCGAGATGCATGCCTCAGTGGGAAAAACTTTTACAATTGTGAAAATAAGAATGAACAGAGATCAACAAGGATCATTTGTGGTTAGTGAAGATGGAAGAAACTGATTAATACACCAAAGAAGGTAAATAGAAGAGGAATGATTGCCAGAGCAAAAGGGAGAAAATATATTTAAACAATGCAGAATGGACATCTATGTGTAGATCTTTCCAGAGTCATGTTCAAATGTTCTTTCTTCTGTTAATAATATAATATATACATAACATAATGAAGTCAATGCTGCAACTGCACAGAATTAAAAGAATGATTTACGTTCTTGCACAATGATATGTATGTGCCCCAGCAAGGATTTATGGATATGTAAAGTCTGCTCTTAACTCATGTTCCCTGATGTAACCAGTCTATTTGCATTGGTGATGAGCTTAGTTTGCTTGCCAATCCAGGTTTCATTTACAACATTCTTTCATCTTGATTTCTACGTTGGATTTACTTTTTCTTGAAAGGGAAGCTCTGGCAACCTTCAACTTGTCAGGCCACCTGACAAGATAATGACCTTCTTGATCATAAGCTTAATAAAATCAGAAAATGGCAAAGAAGGCCCATTGGAAAGAGAAAGCCAACTGGCCGTCACCTTGAGTTATAATGGAAGGACCTTGTGCTGTAAGAATGGCCTTCATCTGATTCATCTTCTCCTGACTAAACCAGCCGTATCTTATCTGCTCTATTCACACATCCTTCCTCCCATCTTGCTTCACCTTCTCCTACATGGCTAAGGTGGAGGCTGGAGAAAGAGCTGCTTTGTAGTTCAAGGCAGACTAAGTGTCAGGGAAACCTGAAGGGAAGGTAGGAGTTGCAAGCTAGGGATGGTGACCTAGCCGAAACTGAGCTGTTTTCCAGAGAGAGCAATTGGATATTGTCATTGTCTTTCTCACTTCTTAGCCATCCCAGCTCTAGGTCTGCCTTTCTAGGGATAAGAGTCAAGCCAGCTGTCTGGCCCCAGTTTAGCCAATGTTTTGGTCATTATTTTATTGATGCATGTAAAGATTATTTATCGGTATTTTTTGTATTTTTGTGATCTACTTTGTAAGAGTTGCAGTGCTGTGGGACAAGCAGCTCCAAGGCCAGTCTGTTTATTGAGCATTGGAGTCAGTTGTCCCAAGAAACAGTAGGAGCTTGCATTTTCTAGAGGAATAATGTCACCCATTGTTCTTTTGCTGAGAACAAAGTATTAAATTAGCTTTGCTTTTGAATATTCATCTTTAAAACTTGAAAACGCAGTACCTTCATATTATTAACAGCTATCCCATGCTTCATAAACTTAGGGTGTCATAAAAAAACCATTTTATAGGTTGCCTAGCTAGCTATTCTGTTGGGTAAGAGGATTGCCTCATGCCTGGAAGGAGATATGAAACCTAGCCTTTAAGTGCTACCCTCTACATCACACTTTATTCTCCGCTTCTTGATTAAATTCTTTGTTCTTTCAATCCCCAAGTGGGGATCATGAACAAGGCACATAATTTGGAGATATTTAGGGACAAGAAATCTGTTGAAGGTGTTGAGGATTTTGAGCCTCTTATAGGATTTTATCTTGTGTGTCTGGTTATACATTGGGGTTTTCCCCTTGTTTTCCTTGTTTTTTACTATTTTAATGCTGCACACCACCCAGTGTTTTGGAGTTGTATGGCCTTCTAAATTGCTTCCTTAATCAATTCACGATAAGGTTCTTAAAATACCAGTTTTGCAGTGAGGTTCTACCACGTGTTTTGCAGCTCTCTGTGGTTAATTTTTTTAAAGAGTATCTCCTTATCTGTAAACACTGTCCATTACCTGAGCTTGATTCAAAGGAAACTTTCTTTTTATTCCTTCCTAGATCAAGGGTGGACAACAAGTTGCCTTCCAGACATTTAACTCTAAATCTCTCCATTCTAGCAGAAATGGAAATTGTCCATTGCCTAAACCCTGTCTTTAGACCTTGGTTTATAAAGAGGTTCCACAACTTCCTATTGCAATTATTTTGCTACAAAATAAGTACAAACACCCCAACTGCTAATATTCATAGATGGGGGGGCATTTGCATATAGAAGGTTCTAGGTGACATCCCTGGAATCTCACCTTGAATGAGGTCAGGTAGAAGGCCCAAATGATTAGATTAGATGATTAGATCAAAACCAACCAAAAAGAATGCTGTCAGTTATACAAGAGTCAAAAATCTCTTCCCCCGTAGTGGTCTTTTAAATTGGGTAGAGAGACTTATTTATAGGTTTTGTGTGGTTTGTTTGAATCTTAGCATGTTGTTTGGATGCTATTACTGTGGTTTATAAGCCAGGATTTGTGGTTTACCATAGGAAAATTGTGCTTTTAGCCAAATTGCTGTTCAGGAAACCATGGTGCAGCACAATATGTGAATCCTATCAAGGTATTACTGAGGTTAATAACATGATGGGTTTCTCTCTAGCTTCTAAAGGTGGGAAAGACAAAAAGCCGACAATGGAAAGAAATAATATGGAAAGATAGATGGTAAAAACAGCATGATAAAATAGCATGTGCAAAAAATTCATCTAAGGTTAGCATTCCTCCTGATAATGACTAATTTCTCGATCAGGCTGTCTGTCCTAGAGATGTTCCACATATCTAATACTCATCTGCCAATGGTGGGGGGGCAGATGCAGTGGTTTGGGGCCATCTCTTGACAAAGAAGGCCAAATATATTAGCTGCTTTTTTTTTAAGGAATGGAATATAATTTGTACAGATGGCTGGATTCAGTTCAGCAGAGGTTTAGGGTCAGATAGGAGATTTCAGGAAGGAATGAAGACAGATGTATCAACTCAATGGCAGAAACACAGAAATTTGAAAATGGGAATTTGAGCACACACACACACACAAATATGGAAATAGTAATGGAAATTAGGAAAATTGCAGACTAGGAGTCCCCAACTGTAAGGTCCTGCCTCAAATAATCCTCCCAAGAAAGCAAAACTCTTGAAACAGGCATTATTGTCAAAAAGGAACTTTTATTGAGAGGCAGTGATAGTAAGAAAGTAAAGCAAGATCTGACGTTTTTCCATGCAAAATGTTACATTTGGGGTTCAATGAGCATATTTGGAATTTCGAGATTATGCAATAGAAGCCCTTACCTATAAATGCCTGTTGTTAGGAATGAAATCATTTGCAAAACACTGATTTATCAGAATTATAATTGCCACCCTGGTAGCCTGTAGCTAGTCACAGGACAATCCCCATCAACCTTTTTTATTTTTTATTCTTTTCCGGACAGGAAACACATTCCCAAATAAAACAATGGAGTATAGCTATCCAGCATTATTATGGGCTAAGCTTATAGGGTCCATTTGGAGATTGAAACTTTTGGGAAATATGACTTCCTGTAAGATGTTAAATGAAGAGGGGGCCTGATGAGTGACAATGGAGTTGTTACTAGGCATGCTGATGCTCCTGGCCATTACACTGAACATCCTACTAGAGGTTCAGTACCTCAACAGCACACCAGGTTGGACCATTGGTGGGATTCAGCCAGTTCGCACCAGTTTGGCAGAACCCATAGCTAATTTTTTGTTGCCCTGGCCCAGAATGGAATTCTGGAAGCGGCATCCACACAGAGAATCGGTTGTTCACATATTTGAATCCTACCACCGGGTTGGATTTATCTATTCCAGGAGAACCAATAGGTAAAGCTGTTTGGTGCTTACATTTTCAGCAGTCCCCGCACATTCCTGCTCAAGATGGTGTCTAATTTCAATAAATCAAACCGTACAAATGCAAAGTTACCTTCCTGCCAGGGATTTTGAATAATCTGACTTGATAAGCCTTAAGCACAGCATGATATTATTTCTAATTAGAGTCTCAAAATAGGCCAAAGGTGTTCTTTCCTATTTCCTATTTATGAAAATGTTCCTCCCTGAAAAGTAATATCAGGAAGAGATCTTTGCATGTAGTGAAGGCACTGTTGGATGTATACATGTAGAACATCTCTATTGCCAAAGAGACAAGAGTTGATGGAACTCATGGATAGGAGTTTTTCTTTGGATCGCCAGTGTTTATACTAACCACCTTTCAATATTAACCGCCTTGTAGTTTGTCTTTCCTCCCTTGGGATAATACCTATAACTGCATCTTATCTGTTTCCTCTGAACACTCCAAGAGATAACATATCATATGGATTTCACTATAATTTCCTAAGCAGAGATAACAGCCAGCAGGATAAACGAGAAAACTTTTGCAATAGATGAGCTGCTATATCAAAACATGGCCCCTTGGTAACACACGTAAGATGTCCAAGTTAAACACAAGCAAGATATGAGTTTGAATTTACAGCAGGAACGGAAACAATAGTTCAGAAAGTTTATTTATTTCACATTACGCTGATACAGGGTGATCAGAAACAAATCTCATTGGCTAGATTTGTACCATAGAGGAAACTAGATTATCTCTAGATCTCTTCTATTTCCACCCTTAATTATGACTGGAATACCTCAGTGAAATTCAACCCATTTTCCCACACAATTTGGATGGTTTCATCTTGGGTTGCTATGGGACTGTGTTAAGCCTCCCATTTCTCACTGCAATGTATAAAAGTAGCCATTCTGTGCTGTACTGAGCGGTGTGGGCAGGACGGGGAGGAGTGAAAGGATGTCACCTTGCAACCTTGCAAGGATGTCACCTTGCAATACCACTTTACAACGCCTTGGTAAGGCCACACTTGGAATACTGTATCTAGTTTTGGTCACCACGATGTAGAAAAGACATTGAGACTCTCGAAAGAGTACAGAGAAGAGCAACAAAGATGATTAGGGGACTGGAGACTAAAACATATATAGAGCAGTTGCTGGAATTGGGTATGTCTAGTTTAATGAAGAGAAGGATGAGGGGGGACATGATAGCAGTGTTCCAATATCTCAGGGGCTGCCACAGAGAAGAGGGCAACCCAAAGCACCTGAAGGCAGGACAAGAAACAACGGATGGAAACTAATCAAGGAGAGAAGCAACCTAGAACTAAGAAGAAATTTTCTGACAGTTAGAACAATTAATCAGTGGAACAACCTGCCTCCAGAAGTTGTAAACGCTCCAAGACTGGAAGTTTCAAAGAAGAGATGGACAACCATTTATCTGAAATGGTATAGGGTTTCCTGCCTAAGCAGGGGCTCGGACTAGAAGACTTCCAATGTCCCTTCCAACTCTTCTCTTCTCTTCTCTTCTCTTCTCTTCTCTTCTCTTCTCTTCTCTTCTCTTCTCTTCTCTTCTCTTCTCTTCTCTTCTCTTCTCTTCTCTTCTCTTCTCTTCTCTTCTCTTCTCTTCTCTTCTCTTCTCTTCTCTTCTCTTCTCTTCTCTTCTCTTCTCTTCTCTTCTCTTCTCTTCTCTTCTCCTCTCCTCTCCTCTCCTCTCCTCTCCTCTCCTCTCCTCTCCTCTCCACCTAGAAAGAAGATGTAGTGGGAGATAGAGTAACACCAGTTCTTGTATGTTCCTCTCATCTTCTGGTCCTGTAATCTGTCTCTCTGTCGCCTGTGCCCAAGAGATGAAGAATAGAGAGTGGATTAAAGCACTCTGTCTTTCTCCCATTAGATATATGATTTCTTTATCCATTTTAACAAGAGATTGTCTTACCAAAATTGATCAAATAAATGTAAATGCTACTAAGTCCCAACCCTCCTTTTTTTTCTGTAAGGGCCTAAAGACCTGGCTCTGCCATCCGGCTTGGGGCCCCAGTGGGGGATCAGAGCAATGGAGGTGATTGATTGAGTAATAACAATTGGTGTGGTGTGTAGTCACAACAATTATCCTGCCAACTGTATCCTTCTGATAGCTGTATGTTTATGTTCACCAGCTGGTGAACAGATTTACCGCATGATGATAGGCAGGGATTCCCACCTGCCACATTGGCCAAACCTTTATGTAGAGACTCAGTTACTGGGATCACCTCTAAACCTGAACACCACTGTGGGTGAAATCATGAAAGAGCCACAGTTAGATTTCTCTAATGGGATTCTTACAAACCACATCTACTATCAGCTGGGACAAATGTCCTGGAGACCTGTTCCTTCGTGCTCAGCGTCAGAGATATCTCCTAGAATTCAGGGGTGTCAAACTGGTGGCCCACAGATGTGTCACACACAGGCCACACCCACCCCAGCTCCGCAAAGGTAGAAAACTTTGCAATACATCACGATACGTCACATGACATGATTGAGTTTGACACCTGTGTAGATGTTTGGGGTTCCTCAAAGGAAGAGATATTGCATGTGGACTGCAGAAGTCATAATGGCTGTTGTTGTTGTGTCTGACCCGTTGCAACCCGATGGACAACGTTCCTCCAGACCTTTCTGTCCTCATTATGGCTACTAGAAGTCAATGATGAAGTGTTTGCTGCCATCTGCTTAGGCCACCTGTATTTTACAACTCAGATATAGTAGCGTTGTCTGAAGTATGCTTGGCAAGGCAGATGTTGAAATAATCAGAAGTGTTTTCAGTTGGGAAGGCAGATGTGTAACTGAGGTTATGTCCATCCACCTGTCCAACTGCCCTAGGCCAGGTAATGCTCTTTAATTTGGCCACTCTGTTTTCAGCATAGTACTCAGAATCTATGAAGTTACTACGATGAGCAAGAATATCTTAGATAGGCACATTTAGAAAACAAAATACGGTGTAATAAGGAATGGCACATGCAGTGAGCAAAACAATTATTATGTTAGCTTACTTCCTAAATATAGGGAGTGCTGTGGCCTTAGCCACAAAGTACGCGCACCCTGGTGTTTTGCACTAATTAGGTGTGCAGAATTATCACCACCTCTATATTCTGTTTTCCTCTCATTCCCCAATCATTCTTTTTCAGCTTCCTTAACCGATGCATCATTTTTGTTAGTATAAGGAACCCAGAACTTCTTAGGTGCCTGACATACAGAATTCTTAGCAGCTGAGCTGGATGGAAATGACTTCATAGGGATGGTTGGAAGATACTGCAGAAAGAGCAAAGTGGTGAGGATAGTATGACACAATGGAGGAGGCTGAAGCTGGGCACGTGCATTGCTGAATGGAAGGATGTCAAAGGTGCCACCCGCTTGGTGATTGATCACTCAGAGGCCAAAAATTAAGTAAGGTGGATCAAGGCCATGGCTGACATTACTCCCTGTGTCAGCTGGACTGCAGCCAGACCCTCCCAGTTCTCGGGAATGCACAACACTTAGGATACCAGATCAGCAAGTTGAGTCATGTAGGTCTGGGCCAAAGCTTCATGCAAGGTATGATCCGAGACAGGTAGAAATTCAACAGGTAGAACCCTTTGTCTCCACAAACAGGCAGGGATGGTAAATGCTGCATCTCTTGAATTTCTGGATGCTGTGTAAATGTTGAAGGGAAGGATTTTCTGTTGGAGAAGAATGGAGTTATTTCTTGCAGGTGAAAGGTGTTTTCATAGGGAAGATACAAGCTTTGGAAGAAGGAGAAGAGATATTTTTTGGAACCAAAGAAGAGGGTGGAAAGTGTTATCCCAAAGGTGCTTTTTCAAAAGGCAACTGGATTTTGTTTTTCCTTGAAGACATTTCGCTTCTTATCCAAGAAGCTTCTTCAGTTCTTCAGACCTGGATGACTCAAATCTCCATAGAATGGAAACTGTTAGTTCCAACCTCCCCACATGCTGTGGTGCTCATCACCCACACATCCAAAACCCCAAAAAACCTAAAATTAACTTTTTGTTTTTAATTAACAACAGACATTAAATGCCTACAAACCTCCAGCCTGGGTTTTGACAGCACAAAACTATGTTTTCTTTAGCTATGACTAATTTCACTACTAGGCTATAATTCATGGTTTACAAATCTCAATGCCTAAGATAGCATGTTGTAATCATCCCAAACCAACCAAACCAACCACATTATACATTTCAACAATCGGCAGGTCCGGCTTTCTTGTTTACCTTGGATTGAAAGCTAAATTTGGTCCCCAAGCCCCAGTCCATGGACCAGTACCGGGCCACAGCATGCCAGCAATCAGGCCACACAAACAAGCAAAGCCCCCTTCACGAGATGCAGGCAGCACACAAAACCACGCATCCTCCAGGCCGTGGATAAACCTCTCTCCACCAAACCGATCCCTGGTGCCCAAAAGGTTGGGGATCTCTGATCTAGGGCACACACTGCAGCAGGCCGACTCAAACATAAGTGCTTTGTGGTGATATGGTCCCTTTACCCAATACAGTTGGGGGTTGCATTCACTACCAAGCCTATGAGCTGCCTCCACCCTCCAGACATGCTTCAAACCCCCTTGTAAGAAAATTGAATTGATCATGGGTGGTAATAGGGGAGGAAGAATCAGGAACCTATGGCCCAGTAAACCAAACTGTTTATTATAGCTACTCTGCTGATCTGTAAGGAAGGGTAAATAGCGAAGCCACCCAGATGAGTTTACCCAAAGCATTCCAACATTGTGCTGTAATTTACACAGCGTCTGCCTTTTAGTTTATCTTGCCTTTGCAATGTAGAGGCAGTTCTCAACTTACAGCCATTCATTTAATGACTGACGTTACCATGGCACTGAAAAAAATAACTTATGATTGTTTTTCACACTTATGACCAATGCAGTACATCATGGTCATGTGAACAACATGCTTGGCAAGTGGCATGTATTTATGATAGTTGCTTGTCCTGTGTGTTTGTGTGTGTGTGTGTGTGTGTGTGTGTGTGTCATGTGATCACTTTTTGCGACCTTCCGACAAGCAAAGTCAATGGGGGAGCCAGAATCACTTAATCGTATTACTAACTTAATAGCTGCAGTGATTCACTTAACAACTGTGGCAGGAAAGGTCCTAAAATGGGGCAAAACTCACTTAACAACTGTCTCACTTAGTCACAGAAATTTTGGGCTCAGTGGTGGTTGTAAGGTCAAGCACTACGTGTAGTAAGTTAAGGGTATATGAGCTCTGGTTCTGCCTTTGCTAAGGGCTGTTCAAGAAAGGGCCAATGCTTTGCTGGAAGCCCAGTATGTACTGTTTCATTTTTTGCAGGCTAATAAGATTATGTTGTATCTTCAAAGTGATTTTGGTTGCATTAGGTGAGCCAAGATTGACACAACAAATTGAATTTAGGACTGCAGCCTAAGGCAGTGGCCTGCTTACGAACTAATTTCATCAGGAATGGCACTTTTTAAGATGGACAGAGAATCAAATTTGGCCATCTCCCTTTCCTTTCCTCTGTCTCCCCCACTTGGTGCCATGGACAACATATTGTAGCCACGGAGGTTTTCTTTAGAGGTTAAAAAAGCAATCACGGACAGCAAAAACACGTGAACAGATAAGCTTTCCTCCATTTCACAATGTTACAACTTGATCATCTGCTTCTATGCCATTAGGGTATTCTTTACAGCAGTGGTTCTCAACCTTTTTCAGGTTGAGACCCCACTTGCGCCGCCCATGCGCGGCGTGACCCTGACCCGCGTGCGCACACGCGCACGACGGCCCGATTTGCGCATGCACGGTACGTGCGATGGAAAAAAAATGGCGGACCACGACGGGCCGATCCGCGCATACGCGGCGCGTGCGCAACAGCCCGATCCGTGCATGCACGGTGCGTGCGCGATGGCTCGAACCGTGCATGCGCGGCGTGCGCACAACGAAAAAAACAAAACAAAATGGCGGACCGCGGTGTCCGGCGACCCCCGCAAAACAGTCATTCGACCCCAAATGGGGTCACGACCCATAGGTTGAGAACCGCTGCTTTACAGCTTTCTCGTCCACTTGATAACTTTTGTAAAGTATTGTTTCATATAATGGTTTCATGCCTGTGTGCCGCCCAAAGCGATGATGGAGTCATGGCTAATAAATAAGTAATAAACTATTGATTCGTTGTTATATTAGTGCTCAGACTGGAAAATCTGCTCTGAATGCATACGTTAACTTGACTACTTATTATTCAGTCTTGTATGCGGATGACTTTTTTCTTCTTCTTCATTCAAGAACAACTGTAGATCTCTAAACACAAAAATATTGCTTTTGATAGGGTTTTTTTTAAATTAAATAAATGAAAACTAACTATTCCCTCCTACCTCCATTGCAAAAATAAATGAAAAACAGGAGGAGGAGGAGGAGCAGCAGCAGGAGGAGGAGGAGATGAAATCTCCACCTTGGGGATTCAAAATTGTTAGTACTTGTACTTATATAACTGAGAAGAATAAAACAATGAATAATTAATATTTGATATATTTCTCTAAAATAACATTTGCGCTAATTTGTGTGTGTGTGTGTGTGGAATTGGCTGTGTAAAACTGGGAACGGGGGTCTTTTTTATTAAAACTAAAAGTAGAACAAATCAGGACCAATGAAAGGCACTTAACAGACCTATGCTGAGCTGAGCTATCCAAGGTGCCTCTAAAGCAGGGGTGTCAAACTGCCGGCCGTGGGCTGGACGTGTCATGGCGAAACCGCGCCCACCCTATTGCTGGCAATGGAAAATAAGTCGCGATATGTCACGACATGTCACGTGACTTTGCGAATTTGACACCCCTGCTCTAAAGGGTGGTGAGGTTTTATGTTGTAATTTTTAATGTTGTAAGCTGCCAGGAGTCACTTAATTTTGAGTTGGGTGGCCATATAAATTTGTTTAATAAATTTTATCTGCAAAACACCAGTTAAATTTAGATTGACCTGGATTTGGGGAAAACTGTAGCTGATTCTAGGTAGGTCCCTCAGCTTCCCTCATTTGTAAATCATTTCTCTGCTCTTATTAATTTGGAAGCTATGATGACATGTCTAGAGAATTCTCCTCACAAGGGGAAGCAAACACTCCATCAATTCCCCACTACAGTGCCTTCAAAGAATAAAAAATGTGACAATAGATAAGGATAAAGTCATGGTCTCATTTGATATCACAGCTCTTTTCACATCCATAGACCCAGAATTAGCCAAAGAATCTATTACAACATTGCTCCATGGCACACCTGACAACCAAATACATAAAAATTGAACATCCAGGATCAATGCAACAGAAAAACTTATCAACAAATAAAAAGTACACCTATGGGATCACCACTTTCAGGACTCATAATTGAGGTCATAATGCAATGTCTGGAATCAATAGCCCTCCCACAAATGAAACCCAAAATATGGATCAGATACGTAGATGACACTTTCATCATAATAAAAAAGACCAATTAGAGAACACCCACAAAACTATCAACAATATCTTCAAAGGAATCCAATTCACCAGGAAAGAACAACTCATTACCCTTCCTGGATATCCTGATCAGCAGAGTCTATGAAGGCAAACTAGAAATACAAGTGTACCAAAAAAAAACACCCACATCAATCAAGTGCTCCACTACGAAGATAACAATGCACCCTCCCACAAGAGAAGCTGTTAAGAACTCTACTTAGATGAGCACAAACACATTGCAGCAACTCTGAACAGCAGAAAAAGGAAATATAGATCATCTTTACAACATCTTTCAACAAAATGGATATCCATGCAACTTCATCATCAATCCAATATAGTATAACCCACACAGTTGGTAAAAAGGATAACACTGCTATACATCAAAAGCATCTTAGAAACCAACATCAGACTATTACAACTACATGGAATCAGCATAAGCACACAAACTAACTAAAGCCTTCTAAAACATACAAAGTAAACCAAAAGACCCAGCAGCTACAGGAGAAAAAACAGGCATCATCTACGTACAGTATACAGTGTAAAGACTGCAACAGCCACTATGTAGGACAAACAAGCAGAAGACTAAACAGTCAAAAGATATGATGAAAACTTTTTAATTTCACAACATATGGACAGACTTAACCACAGTTTCAACTGGGAAACTGTAACCATCCTAGACCAAACCAAGTCCCCAAACGCTAGACAATTCCTGGCAGCCTGGCACTCTGACAAATTGGCCATCAACAGTCACCTAGATAAACAACATCTACCTACTGTGCAAAAGAGACAATCAACAAGCAAAAAAAGCAACAAAAAAACCAAAACACCTCCCCACCAGCAATCAGAAGTCAGATGAGTATAGATTAACTCCAAGATTAACATCAGACCAACAATCAAGTAAACAATACCCCAATCAAGAAACTGCCAAAGAAGCCAACAGCAAACAGCCCAACCAAAGAATCGCTAAGGCCACCCCCACCAACACCGACAGACCAGGCCTCTTAGAATATAAACTGAGAGCAAACTCGATTCCTTATTAGCACTGATGATGTTACCTAGTTTGGGTAATGAAAAGTCTATAAGGAAACAATCAAGCTGAGAGAACACCAAGGACTCCTAGAGAATTATCTTGCGTAGACTGGAGAATGGATCTTTCCAGGAAGAGCTGAAAAAACGAACTCTTTCCGGCTTCTACCAGTCCCTTCCAGCTGGGATTCTCTCCAGCTTTTCCACACTAGAAAGCCTCCCAGACAGGACTAGGACACTTCTGATCTTACCCTAAACCTGAAAATTGTTTCTTAAAATTATGCACTCTCCTATGCTAAGTCCAGCGTTCTCCAATTGCTGCTCTGCAAATGGTTTGGGAATTGAGTCCCCAGCCTTAGATGGGATGTTCAAAAAGGCTTTGGGTAAGAATGCAGCTATCATCTTTTATGTCAAACATGCATCTTATCTGGTAACCTAATTCCATTCAGTAGCCAACTTGCCTACCAGAGCAAAAACCTTTGCTTGAGGTATTTCTGCAGTTCTTGTCATCTGTTGGTTCTCTCTGTCCTCCTTTACATGTTTGTCTGTTTACTATTAATAAGGCTACCAACTTAGTAAGCATTTGTTTGTTACATTCCTGCCTGCCCTCCTGAAGTAATTATTTATTTATTTAATAAGCTAATTTATACAGCACCCATCTCACCAAGCAACTCTGGGCAGTTTACAAATGAGAAGTGTACAGTTCCCACAATAGCCCGGTGAAAGGAGATGAGTTGAGCTTGAGTGATTGGCCTATTCATCTGGGGAGCTTCCATGGCTGAGGAGAGAGAGGTTTGATCTCTCCACTCCATCCAATACCTTCACTATTATATCCCTCTTGGCCTTTTGGGTGAGAGAGGAGGCACAGCCCAGAGCGCCTCAGCTAGCTTCTGCCGTTGAGGAGGGATTAAACCTGAGTCTCCCAAATCCTAGTCCAACACTTTCAATCACTCAACTATGCATGATCTTCACATTATTGTAATTTGTGCTGCTGGTTTTCACCTGCCAATATGTTTGAACAGCAATTGTTCTACATCATTTTTTTTCCCATCTTTGGCAAAGACAATGAAACTGGCTTGGTGGAAGGGAACTCTGGTTCAATATAGCCAGATAAGGGAAAGTTGCTGTCGAGCTGTCAGTTTGATCTCTGAGCTTGGTGATTTGGTTGCAAATGTTTCATCTCCATTCGGGGGGGGGGGACATCTTCAGTGCATTTGCAACCAAATCGCCAATGTCAAGGTAATAATTTAAAAGCTAACCAGCTGATGTAATGTAAAATGTATGATGTAATGTTGGGAATGACTCAGCTGGGTCTGTATCCCTTTAAGAGCCGTTGTATAAAAGGGAAAGCTTTACTGCTGTGTTCTCTCTCTTCTGTTTCCTGAGGTAACTGCTGTGTGTTGGAGACTGCTGTATTAACATGTGTATGTAGTGCTTTTTTTCTAAAAAATAAAAAAAGGTGCCGGAATTCACACACATCATATAACCCACCTTGCCTACCCTACAAGGTTCCATCCAAAAAAGGTGCCGGAACTCCATTCTGGGCGTTCTATGAGAAAAAAAGTCCTGTATATGTATATTGTTCCTGGTGTATGATATTGTAGATAGTGTAAGATAAATCACCATTTAATATAGGCCACTGTTTACTGTGTTTATTCCTGGGTTACCTCAGTGCAATAAGACTGTGCATGCTCTGACAGCCAAGCTTGGAGATCAAACCAACATCCCAAGTACCAACCTGAGCTATGAATATTCAAACACATTTAAAAGTTGTTGTCAACCAAAAAAACATCTGCCTGTGAGCTTTGTATTTGGCTTTGCCTCACTTCATCAACAGGTGTACAAAAACAATCCTCTTTATGTACCTGTCTAACACTACCTTCTTTCCCTGTCTCTTCCTAGGAAAGCTTCAGAGAATTCTGCAGCTGGTGAGTCACTCTCCTTCTTCTTTTGGGAAAAAAAAACTTATAAAAGCAGCAATCATTCCCCCCATCCCCCAAATTTATATAGTTGGTCCGTGATGTATGAAGGGAAAACCTGGATCTCACCAGATGGATTCATTTATTTTATTGATTTTTCACATTTGTACGGCCACTCATCTCACAAGAACATGACTCTGAGTGGTGTTCTAGAGGTAATTAAAAAAAGAAAACCAATAAATACATCAAAACAGCCATTAAAAACTGTGAAAAGCATAAGACCAAGAAATAAAATTAGCCATAGACAGGAAATCATGGCAAGATCTCCTCTGTCCTCTGGGACTCCCTCTGACAAGTCTGATGGTATAGCCAGGTCTTCAGGAACTTGCAGATTCATACAATGCTAGCCTAAATTGTGGCCTGTAATCATGTTGTATATGCAAGCTTGTGTAGGGTTGTCTATGGTTTAAGATTTTATGGCAGTCACAGCCACAATGGAATTGTGGGACAGAACTAAAATGAAGCATCATATGTGGTTAAAAGACTGGTGTGAAATCCTTGTCTTCTTATTTAGGAATAAGAGTAGATGTGCTTCTTAAATAAAGCAATGGCCAAGAACATAGCAGAGATAAGCAATATTTTTATATTCTAATACTTGTATAACTAGACAACACACTGTTCAATACAGAAATGGAATTTTTGAGATAATAGTAATAGTAATAGTAATACTAATAATAATACTAATAATAATACTAATAATAATACTAATAATACTAATACTACTACTACTACTACTACTACTACTACTACTAATAATAATAATAATAATAATAATAATAATAATGAAGGCCTTTTTAAATCTTGCCATAAGGATGGCTGGATGACCCTGTGGCATTTACAAATTAATGGTGAAGAAGTGGCCACAAGGAGTTTCCACCAATGTTCTTTTCTAGGCTCAAAGTGTTGAAACCGGCTCTTCTTTCCCTCCGTTTTTGTGAATTTAAGTTTAAAATTATTTTGTTATTATGCATGCTACACTTATTCATACTTCCCAAATGGTGATCATTTTAAGCCAGTATTTCATGAATCTCTAGGACACTTTCTAAAAAAAATAATAATCCACATTTATGCTCATAAAAAGAGTTACCCTTAGAACAAGATTTACACACCCTCCCAGAGATTTTGTGTGAGTTTTCTGAAGACACCTTTCAGTGGAGAAGGCCAAACCCAGTGCAGCCATTCATCCAAAGATACAGCAGGCACCCCCATTTTGAATGCAAGTAATGTTGCTGTCTCTGAATTAGTCCATGATTTCTTATATAGTTATGGTGATTTGGCAAAATCCTCCCGCCCGAAGACTGACGGCTGGAAAGAAGCAAGGCCAGAATAGTGAAAGCAACACAGAAAGAACAAACAAAGCTGCTTTATACCAGGTCAGACTTTTTTCTAGCTCAAGGTGCAGGACTGGGGACTGATGCATGCATTCCATACGGTCCTGCAAAGTTGTCTGTCTATCTTATCTTATCTTATCTTATCTTATCTTATCTTATCTTATCTTATCTTATCTTATCTTATCTTATCTTATCTTATCTTATCTTATCTTATCTTATCTTGCCTTATCTTATCTTTATCTTATCATCTTATCTTCTATATATCTCTTATCTTCTATCTATCTATCTATCTATCTATCTATCTATCTATCTATCTATCTATCTATCTATCTATCTATCTATCTATCTATCTATCTATCTATCTATCTATCTATCTATCTATCTATCTATCTATCTATCTATCTATCTATCTATCTAATTTATTTTTTGCCCATCTCATGGTTCAGGCATTTCTGAAAATATCATTTTTCCATCACATGGGATTTTTCTAAAAAGAGTTTCCAGAGGCGGAATCTGGAATTGTCTGCATCCAAAGTCAATGGCCTATTACTGTCACTGGGCAGGATTCACACATTGCACCAAGATATGTGGTTTGTTGGTGCTGGCTAAGCGTGAGATGTGAGCTCAACTATTATGCTTTGCAAACAGTGATTTATGGTTTAACGCATTGTAAATCATATTTAGAGCAAAACATGGTGTAAATGCAATGTATAACCTTCTCTACAGTTGGGTGATTCTTATGCCAGGTTAGATCTGATTCATGCATCACATATATATATATATAAGCTATAATTTGCTTAATATGGTTTAATTAATATTTGACACAACAAGCAAGGCATACATTGTAGCTTACAAGTTGTAAAGGTTGCATTCATACATCGTACTAAACGTAATGTGAAAATGACTGTGGGAGACAGGAGGAAGAATTGCAGCCTAGATAATGGTCTGCTAAATCAAGTCTGATACCTATAAAGGAGAATATGTGTAGCTCAGGGTTGAAATGAGGAGTCTTTGGTGCTCTCCGAGCATCAAGGACCCCTCAAATAAAATCTGAACCCAAAGGAAGAGTGGGGGTGGACCTCCCCTAGGTTTTAGAGAAAATAAAAGTAAGGGAAGGAAGAGGTACTTTGAGATTTGCAGAAGTGATGCCAGTCCTTTGGGGTAGTTCAGACAGGAAATACCAACCCTGAGCATTAACACTGCCTTTATTGTAAGATTATAGTCACAGAAGCTTGCAAATCTCAAAGTATCTCTCTTTTCTCTTACTTTTCTCCTGAAAAGGAGGGAGGGCCCCTTGTGAGATGCCTTCTCCATCCCCACCTTTCCTTCAAACTCAGACATTGTTTGTTGTCTAGATCAGCGGTTCTCAACCTGTGGGTCGCGACCCCATTTGGGGTCGAACGACCATTTCACGGGGGTCCCCAAGCACCGCAGTCTGCCATTTTTGGGGGGGTCGGCCATTTTTTTGGGTCGGCCATTTTTTCCCCTTTGCGATGCGGGCCATCGTGCCGCGCATGCACAATGCGGGCCCACCATTTTTTTTGGGTCGGCCATTTTTTTGGGGGGGCCGGCCATTTTTTTTTGGGTCGGCCATTTTTTTCCTATTGCGATGCGGGCCGTCGCGCCACGCATGCGCGATGTGCCCCATCGCGCCATGCATGCGCGATGTGCCCCATCGCGCCACGCATGCGCGATGTGCCCCATCGCGCCACGCATGCGCAATGTGCCCCGTCGCGCTGCGCGTGCGCGATGCGCCCCATCACGCATGCGCGATGCGCCCCGTCGCACCGCGCATGCACGATGCGGGCCAGGGTCGAGCCCTGGAAAAGGTTGAAAATCGCTGGTCTAGATAGTGGTTCTTTCTCCTGTCTTCCAAGGTCATTCTCACATGCCATTGTATCCAGTGATTTTTTAAAAAATCCACATAATTGCTTAATTTGTGAACCCATTCTGGAAGGGTTTTATTTTACAGTTTTGGACAACATAGTATATAGGAAGTGCTTGGTATCCTACCAAGCTCTTCATCTGTGTAACTCAATATTATCAACAATAATTTTGAGTCCTTAGATCAGGGGTTCTCAACCTTGGCAACTTTAAGACTTGTGGACTTCAACTCCCAGAATTCCTCAGCCAGCTTTGCTGGCTGAGGAATTCTGGGAGTTGAAGTCCACAAGTCTTAAAGTTGCCAAGGTTGAGAACCCCTGCCTTAGATCATAACGCCACCAGTTCCAGATAGCATAGCTATTTGTAAAAAATGATGTGGTTAGGAATCTCTCAACTGGGAAAAAGTATTCTCCAGGTCTCCAGCAGAAAGATTTCACATCATCGCCCACCTAATCTGTTTTATTTAACAAGCAAAGCTAAAATCTGTAGTATCCTGCTTTAAAAAAAAATGTGCAGTTAGGAATCCTGTCTTTTGTGGAAACCGGAAATATTGATAAACAAGATTTATTTAATACTTGCAAAGACTGCATCCTTACAAGTCATTTACTAAATTAATTGCTTGCTGAATTAAACAATGAACTGAGTTTGGACACATGGGAGCAGAGCTGGACCCATAGGTTGAAATGTTGGAGGACCCATTTCTCATCTTCTAGAGATCTTCTGGGTCTATAAACTCTACCTCCACCTGCTTTGATGGTCAAATCAGACATTCTTGTCACTATTACCTATCTTCTACAGAAGGCAGGATCTTGCACCTCTCTATCAATCTTATACAGAATAACAAGAGTTGGAAGGGACCTTGGAAATGTTCTAGCCCAACCTCCTGCTCATGCAGAAGACCCTGGCCTATACCATTTGAGGCAAATGACTGTCCAATACAGGTAGTCCTTGTTTAATGACCAAATTGAAGTAGTCTAAAGAAAAGAAGAAATAGGGGAGACATGATAGCAGTGTTTCAGTATCTGAAGGGCTGCCACAAGGCAGAAGGGGTCAGGTTGTTCACCAGAGCACCAGAGGGAAACAATAGTTGGAAACTGATCATGGAGAGAAGCAACCTGGATCTAAGGAGAAACTTCCTGATAGTGAGGACAATCAACCAGTGGAACAGCTTACTTCCAGAAATCGTGGGTGCTCCATCACTGAAGATATTTAAAAAGAGACTGGACAATCACCCGTCTGAGATGGTGTAGGTTCTCCTGCTTGAGCAGGGGGCTGGACTGGAAGACCTCCAAGGTTCTGTTCTATTCTATTCTATTCTATTCTATTCTATTCTATTCTATTCTATTCTATTCTATTCTATTCTATTCTATTCTATTCTATTCTATTCTATTCTATTCTATTCTATTCTATTCTATTCTATTCTATTCTATTCTGGTCTGGTCTGGTCTGGTCTGTTGTTCTATTCTATTCTATTCTATTCTATTCTATTCTATTCTATTCTATTCTATTCTATTCTATTCTATTCTATTCTATTCTATTCTATTCTATGCAGCTAAGATGGCAATGACAATGTAACTTTACAACCAATCCTTTACAGGTCTGTAAAGAATAGGAAAGCTCAAGTAACATCACTAGCACAATTGTGGTTTCACCTAACTGTAGTTGCTAAATGAGGACTACCACTATGTGAGAGAAATAGGGCCTCACAGTTGACAAAAAGTGGAAAAAAATGGGAAAAGTGTAACAACGAGGTTGGAACTAGAAACACCAACCTTTTTTTTTTTTGTTTGAGGAGATAAGACTAATCTCAAAATGAATCAAACTTTATTTTAAAAAGGAAAAGAGAGAAAGTATGCATTGCTTTTTAACCTTTACTTACTCACAAAGCATTCAATGATGAAGAAAATTAAAATATATGTATTTTATATGGGGCTACCTTTGAAAAATGTTCGGAGACTTCAGGTAATGCAGAATGCAGCCGCGCGAGCAGTGTTGGGCTTGCCTAGAAATGCCCACATTTTGGCATCACTCCGCGAGCTGCATTGGCTGCCAATTGGTCTCCGAACCCAATTCAAAGTGTTGGTTATGACCTATAAAGCCCTACATGGCATCGGACCAGGTTATTTACGGAACCGTCTGCTGCCTCATGAATCCCAGCGGCCGGTTAGGGCCCACAGAGTGGGCCTTCTCCAGGTCCCGTCAGCCAGACAGTGTCGCCTGGCGGGGCCTAGGGGAAGAGCCTTCTCTGTTGCGGCCCCGGCCCTCTGGAACCAACTTCCCCCGGAGATCCGTGTCGCCCCCACCCTCTCCGCCTTTCGTAAATTGCTTAAAACATACTTTTGCCGGCAGGCCTGGGGCAGTTAACACCTTGCCCCTAGCCAGTGTATGTTTGTGGAATGATTGGTTTCTTTTTTAACTTAAGGGTTTTTATATTTATGTATTTTATTGTAATTTCTATCATGTTGTAAGCCGCCCTGAGTTCTCTGGAATAGGGCAGCATAGAAATTAAATAATAATAATAATAATAATAATTTGTTCATACATAAAAGCTATTAAATCTTGGCTATTTCAACAGGTCTTTGAGGGAAAAGGGCATGACTCTTTGACATAAGAATATTTTATTACATATTATTTATTCTTATCATTTGTTATTTTAACCTTTTTTACACATTATTGGAATGCAGCCTGTCACAATCAGTGAATGATTGGAGCAACATGTAAGCCAAGTGGCATGAATAAATAAAACTGATGAAAAAAGATTCCAAGTTGAATAAAAACGCATAGTAATTGAGCTTGTATAGAGACAGTAGATACCAGAAACAATAGATTAAATAAATTTAAATAAACAGAAAAACAAAGTAAGCACAATTTTAGGGTGTTTTTTTTTTTAACTTCTCTACAGAAAGGATGATTTTGAAAGGATGATGTCAATTTGCTATAGCACCTGGAAAATCTTTCTTCCTACAAATTCGTTTTAATGAGTGGTTTTGAATTGTCTTTCTCCCATGTCTCCATTTCAGCTCACAGCTCCTGGTTTGTCTTTTTCCTGTTAGAACATTGTTTACAATTTCCAAAAGAACAAAAAATTTCCTACATGGATAGGGAGAAATTATGGGGGAATTATTTGGCTATGTGATAAATTGGCCAGCTCTTCTGAGGAGGGTTCTGCTTGAGACATGTGTAATGTGTGTTTCTTTGGCTGGGGAGTGGCTGTCAATCCTGTGAACGCCAAGTGATATCACAACAACACAATATATTGAACCATAACACTCAGCTACTAAAAAACAAAATGAGGTTAACACTAACCCGAGCTTCACCTAGATTCAAATGCAGGTTAGCATGGTATGAATGTGTCATATCATCAGCTTACATGCCAAAGAGCAACCTCTCCTACAAACAGCCTCTGATTCTCCACTGAGACATTGGCACAAAACAATAATGTGAATGTTGCTGTCTCCATTCTTTCCGATTTATACTTTATTTTTCCCCTCTCCATAGCTAATGTTTGGAACCTTCACCACCCATTTTCACGTGAATATTCAACCTGAGCTCTTCCAAGTGACTCTTTCTGGTTTCCAAAACCCACTGCATGGAAGGGATGGAGAAGTTAATGTTGCTGCCAGTCCTGACTTCTGGACACATTGAGAAAAAAATGTCCTTTGCAGATGTCTGGAAACCTCTGGACTTCATTTCTTCATATCCTCTTCAACAGAACCTGAACAGTAGAACCAAATTTCAGGATTGAAGTTGCCTCTACTTCAGAAGTTCCACCCATAACTGAGCAGATCTGATTTTTGGATGAGTTCACTTAAGAGAAAAAGCCTTTACTTTAAGGCCAAGACTTGGGAGCTTTAACCAGCACTCTGGAAAAATCCCCCTCTGCCTCCTCCAGACCTCACTAGATATGGGTGACATGACAGAAAGAAGCTTGTGGGGTTTTGTTTTTAGGTTGCTGTTGAATCTAGACTGAAAATTAACCCAGAGAGGGGAAACTGATGTGAGGCAAGGATGGGCAACCAGGGCACTGGAGCTGCAATCCTGCAAAAACAAAGAAAGGTGTATAATGCAATTTCAACAAACCTGCCTGGCATCACTGTCACAGCTACCAGGAGCAGTCCCAGTCAGCAAAAGGCTGTAAAGTATGAAATTTTCCTGTAAATTGGCAGAATATTGTGGGCAATATTTCTTTCATCTTCTCTAGCACAAGGCAGGAAGAAGCTCTTTTATAAAGTCTCCTGGGTCAAGAAGCTAGCGCTTCTTGAGTTAGTTGTCTACCATTTCACTCCCAGAATTCATTTCACTGGTCACTTTCCTCCATCTTCTTTCCTGATGGAGACTCTGTTTCCACTTTCTGCATTCATGGAATGAAAGTGTTGGAAAGGACCTTGGAGTTTTTCTAATCCTACTCAAGGCAGGAGACCTTGTACTATCCCGGCCAAATGGCTGTCCAATCTTTTCTTGAAAACCTCCAGCCGTTGAGCACCCACACCTCCAGGAGGCAAGCTGTTCTTTACTTTAGTACACCAAGGACACCACAGTGTGGATAAGGGGTAATCTGGTTTGTTTGTGGCTTAGCAGAACGTGCAAACCCAGCTTCAATGGCCTCGTTCCACAAACAAGAACAAATACTGAGTACTATTCACAAACCCATTCTATGCTGATCATTGAGGAGCAGCAAAAACGAGAGCATTTTTGGCATGAAATCAAATTTTGCTGAAAATCACTGTGCAATCATTCCTTAAACCACCAACAGGTGAAAACGTTAGGACTTGAGAGGAAAGAAATGTCCCTAATGTCAACCAGTTCTTATAAAGTTGAGCCAGAGCCTGCTTATGGGGAAACCTCTGGAGTATTCTACCTTTGTTTGCCTTTTTTTAAAATTTTGAAATGAATTAACAAGATTTCTTGTTCCCCTACTGAATGGTACGCATGTGCACGAATAAGGAGGAGATTGCACTATCATCACATAGTTAACACTGGATTGTTTTTATTTTATCTGTAATAGAGTGATTTTTAATTTGTGCTTGACTGTAAATGTATTCGGGTCCTTCATGGTACTTGGCTGAATGTAAAATCAAGAGCAAATCAAAAGGCTGACCGCCAAGGCAACTGGCACATCTTCTTGCAGGAGGCGTTGGACTGGAATTTTCAATAATAATAATAATAATAATAATAATTATTATTATTATTATTATTTCAAGTGTAAGCTGTGGAGTCAATCCTTGTGCAGCATTTAAATGATTTGCCTCCCCCCAATATCAACTGTGAAGGACATACAATACTTGATGCAAGCCATCAAGAGACACTAGAGTCTAGACTGTGCACAGTAGAAATGGGGAGAATAAATCAATCTGCAGAACAATACAGGAGGTCAGAAATCCAAAACACTGATTAGAAATGTTGCCATCTTTGTAGTGCTCCTGCTTTTCTAATAGCAACACAATCTAAGTAGTCCTTGAACTTACAACCATTTGTTTAGTGATCATCTGAAGGTAAAAACCGGGCTGAAAAAAGTGAGTGACAGTCTTTGCACTCAGGTTGTAGCGTCCCCACAGTCACAGGATCAAAATGTTGGTACCTGGCCACCGGTTATGATGGTTTCAGTGTCCTGGGATCCTATGACTGCCATTTGTGGTTTTTCTAATTGGCTTCCAATGAGCAACGTCAATGGGGGAAGCCTGGTTTGCTTAACAACTGGGTGATCCACTTAAGGATCACAGCAAAAAAAAATAGAAAAATTTGCTTAGTGACAGAAGTTCCAGTCCCATTGTGGTTACATGTTGAGGACTACCAATAGTAAAAATGGGAATCGGGATTAGGTTACAAAAATGGGGCTGGAAAAGGAGAAGAGTGCTTTCTCTGATTGTGCAGACACTGTTTTTTCCTTCATCGCCACCCCTGACATTTCTAGTAGCAGCTACCAAAAATTTTTCACAATTTCTTTAGGAAAGGATGCTATAGTTCAGGGGTCTTCAGACTTGGCCCTTTTATGACTTGTGGACTTCAACTCCCAGAATTCCTCAGCCAGGCACGCTGACTGAGGAATTCTGGGAGTTGAAGTCCACAAGTCATAAAAGGGCCAAGTTTGAAGATCCCTGCTGTAGTTCAACACACAGGACTTCTTCTAGAAAGCTGATAAATGATTTTTAACAGCTACAGAAATGAAGAAAGAAACAATGCAGGTGTTCGTTCTACAGAACTACCCGTGTTTCTACGAAAATAAGACCGGGTATTATTATTATTATTTTGCCTCCAAAAAAGGCACATGGTCTTATTTTCGGGGTGTGTGTGTGTCTTTTTTACTCACCTCCTGCACCGACAGCCCTGCCCAGCCGGTCCACTTCTGTAGCCGAAGGAGTAGTTTCATCCTACAGCTGCATTCTGGCCTGCATTTCGCAGTCAGGCCTTTCTGGAAGGCTCTGCAGCCGAGTACTGAGCTATGAATTCAATCCATGGCTCAGTTCTAGGCTACAGTGGCCTTTCTAGAAATGCAAGCCTGACTGAGAAATGCAGGCCTGGCTGCAGAAGACACCTCAGAAGAAGTGGGCTGGCGTGGAGAGGCCTGGCTGCAAGGTAAGTAGGTATGGGGCGCGTGCCCTAGCTTGATTTTTAAGTGTGTGCCTCACCCCAAAACTAGGGCTTATTTTTGGGGTTGGGCTTATATTAGGCTCACCCCCAAAAATCAAACTAGAGCTTATTTTCAGGGTAGGCCTTACTTTCAGGGAAACAGTATGTAAATATGGAATTGTTTCAATTCACTTGTAATTCTGCAGTTGAGCCAAGCCAGAATGCGGTTGGTGTGACTGTGGCTTAATGCCACGAATCTAGTCATTTGTATCATATTTAAGAAATCTTCATTAAAAGAGAATGTGGTTTAACAGAATGTGTGAAGCCAGTCAATATACGCCACTGCCATCTTGACATGTAAACCTGCAGGGGAGAGGGGTTCAGTTAGATGTTTAGAGACCAACTGTTTACCCAGCTGGATTTATGCACGTTTGTGGAGGGGTTGGTCCCAGAAGCAAATACCTGATATTTATGGGAGTTGTGATCTGCTAAATATGGGAAAGCCCAGCAGATAGTGGCAGCACTTAATCAACCTTGGCTAACCCAAGAAAGATCAGTAGGGTCAGGCCAGGTTAATACTTGGATGAGAAACCACTAGAAACCTCAGGGCTAGAGGTTAAATGGAGAATTAAAACCATATTAAGGAAGAAAGCAATAACAAAAAAAAAAAGTCCTTCCAAGCACATGCCAAGATAACCGACATGAATACACCCATGGAGTCAGCAGGAGATGAGCTCAGCTTCAGGGAGCCTTGACCTTAAATCACTTTCAAATGCAGGGAAAACAAGTAGAAAACCTCCTGTAACAAATTCACCTTCTCCTCCAATTATAATGCATTGCTAAAAGCTCCTTCAGGCAAAGCCTAGATTCAAATACATCCCAGAAGTTGGGGCCTGTTCAAATACCTATTTAATTGTTCCTACATGAGCATGGTCTCTTTGCCTCAGCATGCTGGAATGATATATTCCAACGGTTCTCAACCTTTTTCAGGCCGCGACCCCGACCTGCGCCGCGCATGCGTGGTGCTACCCCCTGCACCACGCATGCGTGGTGCTACCCCCTGTGCCATTCATGCATGGTGCTACCCCCTGTGCCGCACATGCGTGGTGCTGCGCCGCGCATGCGTGGTGCTACCCCCTGCACCACGCATGCGTGGTGCTACCCCGTGCCATTCATGCATGGTGCTACCCCGTGCCGCACATGCATGGTGCTGCACTGCGCATGCGTGGTGCTGCCCCCTGCACTGCGCATGCGTGGTGCTGCCCCCTGCGCCGGCCGAGGCGTAGGCCGCCGCCCGTTCGGGGCGACGGCAGGCAGGCCCACGTGCTCAGGTGCTCCTGGGCGGCTGCGGCAGCGACGGTGCAGGGCGACCATGGGCTGGGCCACCAGCTGGCCCAGCCCAAGGAAGGTAAGACACCTGCCGGGCCCCACGCGCGCCAAAAACCCTCCCTGCGCCCGCCGGCCTCCCACCTCCCACCCCTGGCTCTCTTTTACTTACATTTGTAGTAGTTGCTCAGCAGGGAGGGGTGGAAACTTCCGGAGAGCTCGCCTTCGCTGCAGACAACTTGCAGCGTTTGCAGACTGGGATTCTTGGCGGGCTCAGCAGGGCAGAGACAGCCTGGAAAATTCCTATTGGCTTTTGAAAGCCAATAGAATTAGACTCTATTCAAGAGAGTCTATTCTATTGGCTTTCAAAAGCCAATAGAATAAGAGGGAGTAGCACAGCTAAGGAAAAGGGGGGAAAAATGGCAGACTGCGTTGTTTGGCGACCCCCGTGAAATGGTCGTTCGACCCCAAATGGAATCGCGACCCACAGGTTGAGAACCGCTGATATATTCTAAGGCAGATGACAACCCGATTACAGCCAGTTTCCATCCAATGTTGGCATGGAGGCTGCTTGGAGAATGCAAAGGCGTCACTTGCGCAAAACACTGAAGATTTCTCTTGAAACCACAGCTTCTTCTTTTCCTCCCATTTCAAGGAGGGGCTCTTGTCACTTTAAACAACAGCTCTGTTTCTACAGGCTGTCCTCGAGTTATGACTGTAATGGAGCCTGCCTATCACAGTTGTAAAGTCGTGACAGTCAAAAATCAGGATCACCCCTTTGACAGATCCAATTTTACAATTTTTGCGGCCACCATTAAGCAAACGTGGTTAAGTGAACCAGGGGTTCATTATGGGCTGGTGTTTTTGCCAAAAAGTGGGAGTAAATTTCAGCAAAACCATCACAAAACACGCTCACATCACCTCGGCACATGGCAAACAACTACAAATGCAACCAGGTTGCTGAGCGCTCAGAGTGAGATCCTCTGACCATGCAGGTGGGTAATGTGCTGCAGTTTCGAATCTAGGTCATAAGAACTTCTAGCGAAGTCTGTCACTAAATGACAGGTCATAAGTCGAGGACTATCTGTACTAGCGTATTTGGGAGGCAGAAATCCAGATAACCATCAAATGGCAGCAGTGAAACAGAAAGACTAGAGTTTTGCTGGGCAGAAACAAATTACCTAATCTAGAAAACCAATGGGTGAAAATGGTACATTCTTATATTATCTAGACAGGTAAAACCTCAGTAGTAATTTTGTAGCTGTTAAAGCACCATTTTATTAAGAAAAGATAGGAAAATAAAAAGAATTCACCTGGAGCCGAGCAGAGCACCCTATTAAGGACATGGAAGGAAAAAAGAAGTGGGAGAAGGGTTGCTAAACCTTTTGAAGTCTAACAGGAAAGTGTTCCTTCCAGTTTTTAATTATTTCTTTTTAATCTTTGTTCCTGTATCCGACAGCCATAAATAACAGGCATACTAGCGTTGTGTGCCTGCACCTGCTCAAAGAGAACAGATTCACAGTAGGGAGTTTTGAATGATTCCACACACACACACCCCGCACACACCCCACCAATTCTCTTGCACTGCACTATCATTGGTTCTGCAATTTGAGCAAATGAGGAGCCTCATCATTTACCATTTTAACTTGAGCCAAGGATTTGTGAGATATAGGAATGGGAGGGATCAGCTGGTAAATGTCTGCAAGTTCAGCTTAAAGTCATGGGAACAAGCCCGGTTTAAAAAGAAAGGGGCAACCCAGCACCAACTTTGAAAGGTGCCTAAGCAGTGAACAGAAACATAGGGACAGTCTGCAGTCCTACTTTTCTCACAGAATTTGGAGACGTTTTGCCAATGGCTGGTTCTCTACCTAGCTGGATGTCCAGGCTTCATCGGCAGCCAGATTTTTTCCATGTGTGCCTCAAAATTTGTATTTTTAATTTAGTAGGATTTACCCCTTAGAATATAGTTTTAAGCTTGTGTATCACCTATGTGACTTGCTAATATGAGAAATGACAAGCAAGCCTTTGTGATTTTGGTCTTGAATGTGAGGTTGATGAGGTTGATATCCATTAAACTTGGCTCCCTCGCCTCCACCTGATGGACAGCAATGACCTGGCAGAAGAGAGGCTGGGTAGCATTGAGCTATGAATTCTCTACAGCATTTTGCATTAAATGCCCTCGTCCTGCCATTCTGGAATGCCATATGTAAAGACATCTGCTGTTATGATAATGCTTCCCTGTGAAACACCAGAAAAGAGAAAAGAGCAACCTGCCAAGCTAAAACTGAGTGGTTTCATGGCAACATATATTGGATCACTGCTGAAACTATATATTGTTCAAAACAGAGTCATGTGTGATTGCATAGCTTTTGCTTTTCTACTAATGACTAATCCCAGAGTTAGACAAATCAGCCACTGTAGAATCAATTATGCAAAACAGACCTTTATACTTGAGGCAGAATTTATATTACCTTTCAGATTCTTAAAGTGCAAAATGCACGGAGCTGTTTATAAGCAGCACCAGATCCAAAACCAAGATTGCCCCGAGAAACTGAAATATCTGCCACTTTATAAAAACACAACAGCACAATAAAAATTATCCAGCCCAACTTTCTTTCTTAGAAAACACATGTTTTAAGAAGGGCACAAGCAGGACAGGTGGTCTCCAATAATTAATTTTCAGGACTGTGCTCCGTCTGATCCTGGAAGTGATAAATAACTATATTAACTAAGAGTCTCTAGAGAGGCCAACACAAGGTGTTAAGCCATACTGTGACTTCTCGGCTATGAAGGAACCAAAATACTATGAATTGCTTAACTAACTCATGTTTAATACAGTTATTCCAGTAATTTATAACTTTACTCTCCACCTGCTTGTAAAATTCTGCTTTAGACCTATGCTTGCTTGGTGACCTTGCTCCCCCTTTTGGTCTATAAAAACAACAAAGTGTATCTTTTTCACTGTTGCTGCTAGAGGTGTTTGCTTTTAGGGTTTTGCACATAAAAAAAATTGTGGCATGCAGTAAACTACACATTTTTTTCCTAATGCCTTGTGGGATGGGAAAAATAAATTAACTTTTTCCTGGCTGAAATGCACATATACTTAAAATAGGAACATCTGCAGTACTGCTAGAACAGAGTAAGAGAAGAATCTTCCGCTACATTGCTAGTAACTTCTCAGAAACACAGGGAACTTGTAATCCTTCGTAATGTGGGACCAGGTGCTGTTGAGAATAAGATTCCCCACCCTTAGAAAAAAGTTTAAAACCTTAGTTACCAGATCAAGATACAGCACAGCAGTCATTTTCCTATATTCTGAGGGACATCCATTTAAGAACTTCATATCTTATTCATTGAACAGACATTTTATTCTTCAGTATGTTTATATTCTGCTTCTCCAAGAAGCTCAAGGCAGCTTTCCCACAGTTCCAAACATTCCAAATGAACATAAATCTGACATATTAACCAGCGAAACCCATACAACTTAAGCATTCAGACCACAATTTTGGCACAGGCTCAGCACTTCAAGATGCGAGAGCTTGACAGGATGGCATAGCTTTTCAAAACAGGGTGCCTTCCAAGCATTAGGGCAACAACACCCGGCATTTCATAACAAAGGGACAGTTGTAGCAAAACAATGGTTTACCCAAATAACCAGTGACTTTAGTTTGGCCATCTATGGTATCGTACTTTATTTAGAGCTATTTCAGGAATGTTTTAAACCAGGAAAAATCCTAACTCTCAAATGTTTCAAGCAAAATCTTAATTGATGAAATTGAAAGTGTAAGGAGGTTTATAACTTTTTTTGGGGGGGGGGAGAACTTTGATTGAGTTTCTGGTCTCCTAGCGTTAATGCATACCAATTTTCCACAATATTATGCATGTCATTTCTATTATGCTATTTAATGTTAAGGCCACCATCCTCAGAAATATGTAGGCAGCTTGTTTATCTGCTAAGCATGACTTTTATTCAATGAACTGGAATTAAATTGCTGTATGAAAGAATGATGCAAATCTAATATGTCGCATGCAAAATTTGACAACTCTGTAGTGCATGACCTTGAGATGGTGGTGTTGCTTAAACTCAGAGCCACATTTCTTAGGCAGGGCTCCAGGAAGCCAAGGCTTTAGTTCAAATGTGTGAATCTATACTATACATTTTAATGCTTTAAAAAATATGAACATTTTCTAACAAGACCAACAAGGAACTGTCTAAATAACCTCCTAATCATTTTACCCAATATGTGCTTTCTTGTAAAAATATTTTATAGCATCTTATAAGCAATTCTTGTGTTTGCTGGGCCAGTCCACTGAACTCTTCCATCCAATGTCCTGTTTTGCAACATGTTAGCTTTGAAATATGGCAGTCAGAGAGGCATAATCCATTTTGTCAGCTGATTAAGAGCAAACAAACACACATCTTACTTCTTTGGTGGGAAAAAGACAATAATACTATACAAGCTTATAAAACCTGCCCAGATTTGTACATCTGTAGTTTACTCAAAAGTTTGTGTTGTAAGGGGGTGGGGGGGGGAAAGTAAAGGGCACCTAATGAAGTCCATAAGCTCAATCGACCACAGTATTTACCATATTGTGCCATGCAACTTGCCTAAACATTAGCGGCTAAGTATGAGGTTTATCACAAAATGCCAGGAGGTCCAGCCTTCTTCTGTTATTTTGCAATCCAACTTTCATCTAGTGAGAACACAAAATACAACAGGCATCTCTGAAACCCAAACTCTCCTGCATAGAATTCTCCCTAAGAAAGAACCCACCTCACCAAATAAGTGATGAAAAATGAACGGGGCTAAACCTCACTAAGGGGCAGGACCTGTATCCCTTGGTTTCATACTTTAAAGGTTTCCGCTGAGAATGATCATGCACCATCAGCTTTAATCTCTGAAAAAAGTAGTTCTTCAGTCATCGTGGCTGCTGAGAAACATACCTGCTCTAAGGCTCACTAAACTGAGCTTAAGGCCTGCTCACCTGTCCAAAAGGTTACACTGCTGTGAGCATTTCTGGTGGGATGTAATTTTTTTAAATCAGCAGGGGTGCTAAAATAAGCACACGGAGGAAGGAGAAAGATTTTGAGAGGGTACAATTGTCTCTTCTCCCGCATAAAACCACAGGTAGCCAGAGTAATCAAATGTTCACGCAACGCAAGAAAAGGTCCCGTTCCTCAGGCTCCTGCTGAGTCCCGTGTGGTTTTAGGAACGGTCTTATTTAATGTGAACTTTTTGCCCAGGCAATAAAATATACAGGGATTGTGCAAGGTGATCATGGGGATTTTATCAATCGTAAAGACTTCCTCTTTCTTTTTGAGTCCATACATCAGCCCCCGCCTTGGCATACAACATTCACCTCTTTTACATCTTTCAAGTTCCTCCCGGCCCCAAATCAGTTAAGACTCACAAGGTCTCCAACCATCTCCTACGTCCTTTGCACCCTCTCCATTCCTTTCATTCCCAACTACTAAGAATTCTTACGGACGTTTATAAGAAATTTAAAACAACAAAAACAAAAAAACATCGCAGGGGAAACATGTCCTTTTAAGAAGATACCTGAAAACAAGTGAAGATTGTCGTGTATCACTGATGAGGTGGAACCTACCCTCTTCCAGGAGCTAGGCGCCTAAGAGGGTGGAGGGATCTGATGATTGCACCTTTAAGGCAGCTTTATGTCAGAAGCAGGGGTTTTGCGGGAGTGGGTCTGCAAGTGGGAGGCAGCGGAGCCGATAGTGATGCAGGCTCGGCGCACAAGAAGAACCCAAGCAAGGATTAAGCAGGTGGATTGTAGGTTTCTTACACAGGGCTTTAAAAAAAAAGACCAAGGGGGAAAGGAGCTTGCAATAAAGGAAGAAACCAGAGATACCGAGGAAGACAAGGGGAAGGAGAAAGGATCCTGGCTGAAGCTCTATCAAGCAGACCCACTCCCCGTCGTATTCATCACCGATAACAAATATTTAATTAAGATGCGGGGGGGGGGGGGAAATCAGCCACAGTACCCAAGAAGGTCCTGCCAATACATTCCTCGTTGGGCAGGGTGAGGATAGGTGGCACCAGACAGACTCACCAGCCACAGATGGATAGAGACAACAGTAGCAGCACTGACACAAAGACAGGCATGGAGCTAGGTGTGCGTGCCCTGCCCTCCCCTCCCCTCCCCTCCCCTCCCCCTTGCCCACAGTCAAGGCAGCACCAGCACAAGACAGCTGAGAAGGGGATGGATAGGCCTTCCCTTCTTTTCATCCTTCGCCTCAGTTGGGGCAGTGTCAGTCTTTCTTTGGGGGAGAGCGCAGGAGATCCTTCTCTGCCCCCTGGCCCAGTATGGCTCAGTGCTGCATCGCCCCTGCGTGGTTTTGGGCAGGTAGCTCCAGCTTCTTGGAGTTGTTCTCCTTGGGACCAGCAGCGTCTCCCGCTTTGGACTCTGCCTTCCCACGCTGACCTTTCTTGTGGCCTCGGATGCAATGGGCGTTGCCGCAGCCTTCGTCATCCTCGTCTTCACTTTCTGTTGAGCTCTCGTCAAACGCCCGGGGCTTCTCATAGATGCAGCAGCCTGTGTTGAGAAAAGGGAAGGAGTGGAGAGGAATGGCAAGAAGGGAAGGTAAAAAGGACTCGGAGGCGATACACATTGAGGAGGTAAAAAAAAAAAAAGACGGAACAAAACAAAACAAAAAAGAACAAAGGGAGAATAAAGAGACATGAGATTGTGAACGAGGAGGAAAGCGAGCGTTGATATGGCATGGGACGGTGTTTAATAAAATGCAAAATGAGTGAAATATATAAAGTGCAAATATTGGATGTGTGAAGATAAGGAATTGAAGGTAGACAATGAAGTAGGAAGAACAAAAGGAAGGAAGGAAGGAAGGAAAGAAAAGAGGAAAACACGAGAGAGATAAGCACAGAAATACAATTATTCACCAGCAATTAGAGCAATGGAAGAGGAGACAAAGGAATAGTCACTTGTTCACAATTTTCACTTTTGGAAAATGAAAGGACTATGCAGACTTTTTCAAACTCAGAACATTTCTCTGTATCCCATAGGAATCTATAGGGATCAGATCAGGATAGCCAGAAGCAAATAATTCACTTTTCTGATACATCTGAGTGCCAGGATAGTAGAGAAACGGCAAGTTCTTAGCCTCTTTATACCCCAACCCACCAAGGAAAAGTAAAGACTCTACATGATGTTTGAATTATGTAGCAATTCTTCTTGCTGCTCATTTATTTGGCCAGGGAACCGCAGCGAGTAATTAGAAATAGGGCAAATAGCATCTCTCCAGTTGATTCAGTTTTTGTTATAGTATTATCTCTATTCTCCTGTGATCATCTCAAAATGCCTTCGCATCAATTTCCAATAAGTACTGCTAAGTACCTATGGTTGAGGCAATTAGTATCCTCTCCAGGCTACAATGTCCTAAGCAACCCGGGGTCCACAAAGCTTATCATTTCCAACTGAAGTTTATTATATTCTAAATATTATCAAGAAACAACCATGGAACATGTCCATTATAGCAAGTGACTCCTCAACAGAGGACCAATGGAGTATGTATGGGCCAGCCTACACGATGATACAGGACTCCTCCACCTACTTTTCCAGGAATGTTTCCCCTATTTCCACTAGTTTGTCAGTATACTGTGGAGTTTGATCTCATTACCTATGCTTACGTTCTGATATTGTATGCTAGAAGATGACCAGTCTAAAGAAGAGTCATATGGCCTTTAGGAACACTTGAGAGTAACCCTAAAGCCAACAGTCTACATGTACACATCTCCGGAGAAAGGAATGGATTAAAACAACGCAAAAAAAAAAATGAGTTACCCTCAGTTAGTGCATCCTGGATGATGCACTCACAAATAAGGAGGAAGTATTTTAAGAAACAACGGTAGAGAAGGGCAATACTCACATTTGGAAGATCTCCGTCCCAAGTGTTCGTTGTCCACTGTGTCACTTGACCATTCCACCTTTTTGGATGGCTTTCGTTTTCTTAATTTGATAGTGAGACTACGATTTTCCTGGGAAGAAGACCGAAGAGAAGAGGGTTTGATTTATAGATAATCAAGGAATTTCTCATTCAATGTAAAACAGCTTGATTTTCAATTCTGGGAAATACTTTCTACATAGCTGTATCTGAGGAAAAACCTCTTTATTTTTGCCGTTAAGACAACTCCAGACAGTTCTGAGAGCAACTTCAAAGTTTAATTGCTGCCGCTTTTTTGATCAAATCCCACCTATACAACAATATCTTATGCTATTATCTTGCCCATGGAGACAAAACAAAGAAGCCTTTCACTATACATGGAAACAATTACATTTTATATTTTAATAGGTTCTGAGGCAGAAATATGAGCTATCCATAGATATTGATAGAGAATCCAAGGCTTAATTGAATTCTATATAAGAGCTCTTAGGTTTTATGAAGAGCACTAATAGAAGAACATTTAAATGGGCAGCACTGCTGCAACACAATATTATATTATATAATATTAATATTATATCCACTAATAATCACATCAGCATGTCTAGCATGTTTCTTCCTAACACAAAGTATCTTAAAATACAGAAAATTTAAATGGTACATTTGATATGATACACATATTCATCAATAATCTACAAAATCATCCACGATTTTGAAAAAAGTGCCCTCTTATGTTTTTGAGCTTCCTAGGGTCAATGGTACATACGTTCATAGGCAGCCATCAACTTACAACCAGAATGGAATCTGCCCATCATGGTCGTAGGTCGTGAGTCAGCTTGGTCACGTGATTCTTATACGGCCAACTTGATTGCCCTGGTCATTAAGCAAACCAATGGTTCGCTATGGGCACAGTTTCCCCCCCCCCAAAAGAGGCAGTGCTGCTTTTCAGCGAAACCATTGTCACGTGACTGCGGGACACTGCAAATGACCATAAATAAGCCCAAAGTAGGTCTGTCGTAACTTTATTCAATGACCGGTTGTAAGTCAAGGACCTTCTGCAATTGAAACAATATTGTAGGTAGCCTAGTTGATCATGAGCCAAATTCTCTCAGCCCCTTGTAATATCCAAGGTAGAAGTAAAATTCAAATAAATGTCTGTGAAGACAGCTGATAATTGTAAAAAAGAAAAAATACAATAGGTGCATCCCCAAAATCATTTACATTGCACTAGCAACACTACTACAGGTCTAGCTTCTGATCAATATGTCTATACACACGCCCTTTTTGGAGATTTGGTTCATAAGGAGTTCAGCTGAATCTCTGGATTAAGTTTATAATGGAATTTGTTTCTATGAACAACACTTTGATCAAACTGTTCTCTGAATCAGAGAACTTCAAATCAATCCAATTCATTTTCAATGCCTTTAGCGTAGATGCTGTCTTGGCTTTTGAAGCATTCAAAACAGCCTTCCATCTTTCCAAGGTCAGTAAAATAAGGACCCAGATGGTTGGGGGGGGGCAAATGCTGACACTGTAAACCGCTTTGAGGGCTGTAAAGCACTCTGAAGCGATATATAAGTCTAAGTCAGTGTTTCTCAACCTTGACAATTTTAAGGCATGTGGACTTCAACTCCCAGAATTCCACAGCCAGCATTGTCAAGGTTGAGAAACACTGGTCTAAGTGCTATTGCTATTTCTCAACTTTGGTAACTTTTAAGACCTGTGGACTTCATCTCCCAGAATTCCTCTCTTCACTTTGGGTCAAATTATCCTCGACGTGATTAAAGTGCCAAATTGGCAGGCGATTGCACTCTGAGACAGAAGTCTCTTATTTCCAAGTCTACTCCATTATGCGGACCCAATTGAAAGGTTCCAACTGGGTCGGGTTCAGTTCACACGTGGGCCTCTATTGCTCAGGTCTTGATTTCCCACGGCAGCAAGACGTTACGGCAGCCTCCGCTTCCTCCCACTCCGGAAGACTTCCTGCCCTCCAGATGTTCTTCCGTCTCGGAGAGAAGACCTTCCGCTCAGCGAAACAGTACCTGACAAAAGACCTGCCCTCCACTACTCAGAGCCATTTGGCCACCCAGTTATCGCCACCCTCCCCTTCCATCCCAGGCCGGCTCGCGCCGCAGCCGCGCGGCCCTTCTCGCCATCGCCCCCCCTCCCGCTTCGTGGTTGCCACGACAACCGCAGGCGCCGAGGTTCCCGCGGGGCGGGGCTTCTCCCTCTCCGTCGTCATCATGGTTGCCATGCCGCCGGCTGCACCCCCCCTCCCCGCCCACCCATTCCCCCCCGGCCCTCTCCTCACCGGCTCAGTCACCTCCGTCTCGGTGACGGTCGTGGTCGCTCCCACTTTAGAAGTGGACTCGGCCATGCTGCGGCGATGCGGGAGCCCGTCTGCGATGGAGCTGCTTGCCGGAGGGAAGAATATCCGTGGAGCCCCGCTCAAGGGCTCGACGGAGCCCTCCCCAGCCTCAGCCCACCTGCCGAGCGCCTGTTCAGCCGCAGCGCCCACCCTCACGCTGCAGTCGCCGTCTCTACCTCACAAGCAGGAGCAGCGGTCGATTTCCAACCCCACTTCCTACTTCCGGTGCATGTGCGTTGCCTTAAGTGATCCCCGTGGAGAGTCCAGACTCACTTCCGGCGTGGCCAAAAGTAAAGCGAGCCGCCTCTGCTCTTGTGATGGTGGGGCTTGGTTCTGAAGTGATGACTTATCACCGGCGTGGAGCAATCCTAGTTTTGGACTCGATGAAAAGACGGACTTTTGTTTACGGCAGTCCCGGAGAAAGACCATGGAAACTCGATTGTAATAGAAATGTTAAAAGTCTGGAATATCTTACCCGATTCAGCTGTCGCAGCTCTTTAACTTTCACAGCTTTCATTCTAACTTAACTCCCGTGGACCTCACTTCACATTTTAAGAAGTCCCTAAGGGGACGTGCGTTAAGTGCATTGGCGTGCCTATGGTCCCTGTCAGAGTTTGCTTTTCTTATTTTCTTTGTTTGAATTTGTAATTTTTGTTTGATGAGTAAATAAATTAAAACAGCCGACTTCAATTAGGGGGCGTTGTCAGGAATTTGATGATGATAAAGAATCTTGTAGCCTTTTAAATGTCTGTTCCAGCCTTAGAAATGCTGACTCACCATGTCCTACTTCATGTTTATTAAAGGGTTAAAATATTAAAGAAGACTTCACAATAAAACAGACTATTATATCTTACAGTATAAATAAATAATTTACGACCACCAGGAGATTCCAAAAAGGAAAATGCTTTAATAAAACCGAGCTTTCGTTGGGAACTTCCAACATCGTCAGGGTTAAAAGTCAGTTGACAAGGATACCTTAAATAGGGTTAGCCAACGCCTGCACTCGGCTCCTAGACCGGGTCACCGGTTCTAGCCGGTTAATTTGCATTCTGGATGTTTCTTTGACGTCTGCATTGATCCCTCCTCTGTCATTCCCTCGAACCTTCTCACCTATTCTTCCAACGTTAGTTCCTAAGTTTGTCAAGATCTTTGCATCTTCCTTCCCTCCAATGATGTTTACTCTCGTGTCACCTTTCCCTCTACTGCGGGTCTTGGGGTATTTGGTTTTTCCTTCGTACTATCATATGTCCCATTGGGGCTCCAGGTAATTCCTCCCACCCCCTTCAGTTGTGGGTCGATGGTCTCTCCCTGCTCTGTATTCACCCTCCTCTTTCCCTTTCCCATATGGGTAATACTTATCCGAGTATCATGCAATCTAGCATGTGCCCTCACCCCCTATCTTGGTGTTCTCTATATTAGATATCTCCGGTTATTCTATCTGTTGCCAGCAGTCATCGTTCTTATCCAAAGTAGGTCTCCTACATTTCGCCGGAGAAGATTTCAGTTGTGGGTGTGGGCATCCCCCGCATTTTTACAGATATTATTAACCACTATTATATCTATATAATTCTAGCTTAAACTAAAAGTATCAAAGAACTTTGATTTCAGCTGACATAATTGGAACAAAAATGCAAGGTCAGTTAATTTCATTGCCAGTTTATGCAAACAAAAGCTGCCCCTCCTCAAACACTGGCTTCTGAAGGGTTGCTGTCTATAAAGATGCTTTAGGACTAAGATGCTAGCCTCTGATCAGATCTACTTTGCATCAGAGTAAATTTTCAAATGGTCCACTAAGGAACACCTCTTTCTAGGGACAATCTCTGTTGCCTAGAATGGTACAAAGCAAACCATGGATCTCAAAATGCAGGCAATCCTTGATAGAAGCTCTTTTTCTTTCTGTAACTTGGCTGTGTGGAGTATCACCAGATATTTATATAACATTTATACCCAGTGCTTTTTTTGTAAAAAAAAAAAAAGTGCCAGAACTCACACACGTTATACAACCCGCCTTGCCTACCCTACAAAGTTCCATCCAAAAAAGGCACCGGAACTCTGTTCTGGGCGTTCTATGACAAAAAAAATCCCTGTTTATACCTATCCTGGAATATGTGACAACCTTCTTCTGATGGTATCGTTGTCATTTTCAATATTTTAATATTGCAAGCCAACAGTTATAGGCAAATTCCAGACTTGGAATTCAAACTACTATCTTTCAAAACAACTCTTATGAATCTGAAGGGTTTTCTTTCTACTGTTAATATCTGATCACTCATTTCCTGCAATATTTGAGATCTGTATTTGAGATGATTTCCAACTACAGCCCAGCTAACTAGTCCAAGCTTTAAACAAGCAGAACTATAATGGCTTTTTCAAGATTCTATTAGGAAACTGCTTTATCAGTTTGGTAAGTGTAGTCGAGATATTTGGAAGAAGTCAGTGACAGCAACTGCGCTGCATGAGTTGAGCCAAAAAGATGGTGCCCACCTCTCCAAATTATGCAACACCATCAAAGAGCATGCTTCTGTCCTCCCTCTCAGTTAGAGAAGTGTGATATAAGCCCACACCTTGGAGAGGAATTGGAATTAAAATAACCCAATGACTTTTCAATATACAAGCCAATTCCCAATATTCTGTTTTGTACTGAATGCTATCAATAAAATCAAATTTTGGAAACCCAAGGGGAAAGATTGATAGAAAAGAGCACTGAGGTATTAAAGACCCACAATGATTTAAGAGGGCTGTGTATCAAACAGTGTACTGGTATCCAGCTGGAATGGACTTTAGTAACCCTTTTGAAATCTTCAAGATGCTTTGAGGTTATGTTAGCTACTGACCAGTAGGAGTCACTATGTAACAGGTTTGGTTTTTACTAGGATTAACTGTTTAACGGAATTTGAACCTACAGAAAACTTTCTAATACGAAGGCATATAAGAAAAGGAAGGCATAATTATATGGCTTTTATAAGCCTACCTTTCCTGCAGGCTACTGGCAGACAGGCCAAGATAACTTAAAAGTTAATTGTACAGTAAAACAGTAGTCAACAAGTGAATGGCCTATATGAGTTCAAATCCTATTAAAAGATTGGACACCGAATATCTAGTATGGATGCAGAATTGCCTGGAAAGTCCCAATAAAGGCAAAAGTGATTGAATAGTGTCTCCTATTCATCTATAGTTAGTACAATATCTAAAAACTACACAAGCAGCCCCATCTCCTTTAAGGGGAGGCGGTTTTGAGACTCATATTAACAAAAATCAGAACATTTACATAGCTTCTTCATGATGTCTGATGAAAGACTACACATTATTTATTCCTATCATGCTCATTTAGTTGCTACTAAAGTCTCACATCAATTTCTTAAAGAGCCACAAAGCAGAAGAATTAGATCATTTTACAAAATATAGGATTATGATGAAGTCATACAATTGCATTGCTAAGCAACCATCCCACAAAGAATCCTCTTAATTCCATTTTGAAACAGAATTCAGACCTGCATGACGAAAGCCATAACATATCCAAAGGAAAGTGGAAGATCAATCTTGTCCCTTGTCCTGTGAAAAACTCAGAAGCTTATAGAAGCAGGAGGAACCAGTAAAATTCAATAAAAACATGAATTTATAGGGAAATAAATACACATAACAGCAGCAATAAAGAGAAGCTTGCAACTCAACCCATGTTATGAATACTGTACTTTCACTGATCAAAAGGTAAAGGAGATTTGAAATTCTGGAAGGCCATTTGTCAGGTCCTGTTTTTGCTGTTTCCATTTTCATTTGAACTGTGCAACCAGTCACCATCTTTCAATCATCCAATTTAAACAAGATGCTTCTGAAGCATCTAAGAACGGTACAGTCTATTCATAAAAATCCAGAAATGATTCTCTGTCATGAGTGGAGTTTTAAGTACTGTCTCCCACGTATTTTGGCAAACACGATTAAGAATCTTCTTTCTCCTGAAACCTAGAATTTAAAGAACAGCATAAATACTCTGAGATGTATTATAGTTCCACACAACTGCTGACAATGGATTAAAAACATATGCTGGATTAATTAATGACTCATCGTAATCATTTTACACACAGCAATTAATATTATAACATCTGTACAACTCTCCCACTTGTCTTATACATAATTTAAATAGCCTGACAAGGTAGATTATTTCAGAACTTCAAAAGCAGAATAGGCAAGAGAATGAAGACTCATCTGAGACCTATTCTGCAGAAAAATCTGGAGCCACCATCAAATGGTATCTCCAATACTTATCTTTGAACAGAACTCAGATGAGTACTGGAGATTGAATAAGAGTGTTAGTTATGATCGGTCGCTGTAGTTGTATGCCGTCTTCCTATGGTGACCTTGCAATCTGGGTGCTTGATGCTCAGCTCAAATTATGAAGTCACAGCATCCCATGGTCATGGGATCATCATTTGCAACCTTCTTTGCTGGCTTCCTACAAGCACAGTCAACGGAGCAGCCAGCAGGAAGTTGCAAATGGCAACCTCTTGAAGCCCTTGCTATACAACCTTCAGTGGTTCACTTAATGACAGCAATCAGGAGCACTGGTATTTCCATCATTAAGAGTCATGGTTACTTGACATTGCACTTTACGGCTGCTTTACTGTCGTTAAGTGAGGACTACGTATGCTAAAATGAATGGTAAATTAAGTCTTTAAAGTTCCTCCTGGAACTCAGATATATTTCCAACACGGGGTATCATCAGGTATGAGTCTCCCAAAGGTTGCCTTTAGAACCACATTCACAGCTTCTACTGGTATACCAGAAAACAGTGTTATCATATTCTTGGGGGAATTTGTACAGATTTAGATCATCCCTGAATAAAATAGTAAAATATATAAATCCTAAATAGTTTATGGCCTCAAGGGCTAATCCTAACATTTAACGTTCTTGTAACAAGCAAACAATATAGCTGGAACAAAACAAATGTGACTTAATTTAAAACATCTAGTCACCATAAGCAAGTCAAGGGAGCTCTTACTTGCATTGGATGCAGGTGTAGAAAACCGTCTGCCCTTCATCTGCAGATCTCATCTGCCGAGTATGGTAGGCCATGCCCTCATGCCCACACCGAGGACATTTTCTGTCAATCTGAAAAGGTTGAAAATGAACAAAATAAAGAGTTTGGTAAACCTTTTGACGCTGGTATGGCAGAATCCCTAAGGTGCAACTGAGAAACTGAGGCAATAAATACAGCCTGCAGAGTCTTTCAAGGTGCCCTTATACAAGCTTGTATCTCGTGTAACCTCCTACACACCATTTTTAAAAATCTAAGAATGGACTTGGTCTTTCCTCAAGGGTAAACATGACCCCTCTGCAAAGGAATTAATTTCTGTTCTCATGTTCATTTTCCTTCTCTGCAGCTGTTCCAGATTGATTATTTCTTAAGTTGTTTCCAGAAAATATAATACAGTCAAAGCCTAGTTTAAATGTTTGATGGGGCACAGTGAGGTCTGTTATTTCCCATGTCAGCACAGGGTGACCCAGACAGCATCTGCAAGGGTGGCATAATTATGCAAATAAAGCAAACAGTCACAAATTACGTACTTTTCATCATTTGCATATTGACACCATCATGCCTATAATGCCTAATGGAACCAATAACTAGTCTTCTCATTCACTCACCAGTGGACCCTTAACTTCTTTTCCTTCCTCTGCACTCAAAGAAGAGGAATCTATTTTGTTGAATGTGACAGATGTATGGATGACTCTCTTTTCAAACTCTATGCAAAGAAGAAAATGTATGAAGAATGATTAAAGTGCTCCTTAATTCAAGCTTGTCAATTTCTTTTTTTATTTTATTTTTGTGCTGTTAAGTCAATGTTGATTCCTGGCAACGGCCTAGGTCAGAGGTCTTCAAACTTGACCCTTTTATGACTTGTGGACCAACTCCCAGAATTCCTGAGCCAGACATGCTGGCTGAGGAATTCTGGGAGTTGAAGTCCTGGCTGAGGAATTCTGGGAGTTGAAGTCCACAAGTCATAAAAGGGCCAAGTTTGAAGATCCCTGGCCTAAACAAATCTCTGTCATATTACTGGCAAGATTTCAGAAGTGTGTTGCCTTTGTCTTCTTCTTCTTCCTAGAGCTGAGAAAAAGGGACTGGACCAAGGTCACCAAGCTGGTATCATACCTAAAGGTAGGACTAGAACTCATAGTCTCCCAATTTCTAACCTGGTACCTTCAACTCTATACCAAACTGGTTTAATATTTCATCTAATGTTCCTTATATTCTCACAATTTGGAGTGGAACACATGATCACTAAAGCTGTGTTATTTCCAACAGATAAAAATCTAGCGTGTCAGGAAGAGGATTAAATTACAACTTTTTCCTGACAACTACTTTTCTAAATCAAGGGTTCTACTTTTTGTATCATTTTTTTTTGTTTTCAAAGACTGTGTTTTTTATGAAATGATATATTCTAGTTATAAGTGATACACTGTAATCTCTTCTGCTGTTTTGAAAAATTAAGCAATTAAGGACTCAGAATAAAGAATACCCTCTTTCCATATTTAAACGTGAAATGCATAATTTCCAATTTAAATGGATGTTCATTACAGTAATAGACACCCCACCCGCTAATGGTGCATTAAACTGAGACTTCATTCATTGCTTCAAGTGCAGAAATAAATGGTAGAAGTATTAAATGAATGAACTCAGATGGGAAAGATAGAAAATTACCAATTTCTTTTAATAAAAGAACACTGAAAAGTATGCTTAGAATTTGTTATCTATGAATTTGAATACTCCTGGAAAAATATACATCTACAGAACACAACTTACCTTGCACATCAATGTTGAAAGAGCAACAGGGACATATCACCTTATCCTGGATACCTGGCAGGGGCAGGACAGTACCACACTCAGGACAAAAATCAAGTTCTGACTCAAAGTAGGAACCCCTTTGTTCCATAATTAGAAAATAAACGGAGGCTGTATGGGAAAGAATACATACACTTCATCATAAAAATCAAAAAGTGATCCCAGAATAATTACTCATACCCTATCTTAAGAATATACACTTTTGAGGGCCACTTGAGATGTCTGATCTTCTTTTGCTGGTTGGCAAGCTGATGTTTTTTTTATCTTATATGGAAAGGCCACTTCCCCTAATCAATCATTCATTATCTCAAATGTTATCAGCTCTAATATTAAAATTATTAACTTTGGGTCTGGTACTTTGTCAAATAAATAGGGAAGATCTCTTTCCATATAACTTTAAACCCAGAAAGAAGTGAGAAAAAACCTGGGGTAAATAGTGGAAGAATTAGTGTATGCAGCTATATTTATATACAATGCAAATGTATGAAATGAAAATATAAATAATCTTCCCAAGCTCTGTTTAGTTAATACGAACTAGTTTTAACGTGGATCTATCTTATTTTTCCAAAACGGTTAATACTGTACTGTATATTTCGATATATAATTTAATGCAGAAACAAATATAAATGTTCCTAAATAATAGATCACCATTGGCCATAATGACCAGGGTTGATACAAGCTGAAACTCAACCACAATTCCAGAGCCATACATTTCCCTCTCTCTACTCCCTATACTGAAGTTGCCCAAATACTGCTTAACTCGTCCCCAGAAAAGTAAAAACGCTGTAGAATCTAGCTCGCCTCTTGATGAAGTTTCTTATCAATGTGACTAAACGGGTTTGTCTTGGTATGTCGCCATCCCACTAAAATGAAGATGGTCTACTTCTGCAGAAGACTAATTGCATGTACTTCGATTTTCTCCGATCTGGAAGCTCTTCAGTGTGCTAGATTGACGATCTGCCTGATTCTAGACCAGGGGTAGGCAACCTTGGCTCTTTTATGACTCGTGGACTTCAACTCCCAGAATTCTGGCTCAAGAATTCTGGGAGTTGAAGTCCACGAGTCATAAAAGAGCCAAAGTTGCCTACCTAGACAGCCCTTTCCACCGGCTGAAAATAATGAGGGTTGGAATCGAATTTCCTCCAAATCAGGAGTAAAGAGACGCTTGAAGAAATGTTGCGCCTGAGTTTTTGAGAAGAACAGGATTTCTGTGAATGCCTCTCACTAAGGTCGCTTTGAGCTGAGAAAACCGAGCAAATTAAGTTTTCATGCAATTTCTACCAATCTTAAGTATCCCCCCCCGGTGTACTGTAACAGTTTAGTGGAGGAGCTCGTGACTGCACCTTAAAGTCCAAACGCTCGAATCACAACCATAATCGATATATTCGACATAATCGATAATAAAAACCATAACAATACCGTCACCCTCCGTCCATTTACCAGCTGTCGTCGGCTTCTAAATGTAACTCCACGTGGAAAGAATGCTCAATTGGTTTCCCGGAGAGACAAGCTCGGGAGAGCAGAGCGGCCACTCTTCAAGAGCAGTAGAAAAAAAAAAGAATAAGCGCTAGACAGTCCATACAACAATCCTCTTCCTCTCGTGGTGAATTTTGTAGCCCAATTTTTTTTTCTGGTGGGGGCTGCATTCATGTATAATAAGCCTGCAAGTTTTGTTTCCAACCAATTATCTGAAAACGCTTGCCCAAAAACCCATGCAGGGACTTGCCCAAGCAGTCTCCGAGAACCAGACACGATTGAACGGGGCAAAAAAAAAAAAAATGGAGATAAGGGTCAGATTGGGGTCCATAATGCAGAGAGTACCCTATCCTACATTTTTCATAGTTGTATTGCGCACCATTTATTGTAAAGAGAATTTATACTGTGAAACTTTCCAAAAGTTGTTATTGGTCAGAAAGTATGCACAATGGCATAATTCGAGATTCAGGAAAGCAACCTTTGCATCTTTTCAAAAATATCTTCAGAACTGAAGATCCCTGTAGAAAGGAACAGAACAATATAATGCAGATTTAATGAATATTTATTTATATTTCGTATTTCTTAACTAGCTATCTTCCCCAGAGTCCCATGCAAATTCCATGCAAAATTCAAAATATTGTGGGAATTACATTAATTCTGAGTATGTGTACTACAAATAATACATTAAAGAGCCCCTTTATCAATATCCAAATGTTAGTTATGTGTATTCTTTCTGCTGTTGTTTGGATTTAATTTTTTAAAAACATAAAAGAAGAGTATGGATCTGAAAAAGTGAAATGAAAACCTCCCCACAGCTGTTTGAAAAACTCACTACAGTAGTTGAGTTGCAGATGTGTTCTAACACACTTCTTCCAAAGGACTGCACAATCTTGTTTTATTTATTTTCATGCATAAACACATAAGTATTTTTTACTTATATCTCATCTTTTTACTAATCAAACATTGTTAAAGGACCTGTTGGAACATAAACTATATGAGGAGCAGGTTAAAGAAACAATGGTGAAGTGGGCAATAGATTTAGGATATAATATAAATACTGGCAGCAATGGCAGCAAATATGGGAGCGAAGTAACAAAATTACATTGGCAACATCATATAAAGAAAACTTGTATAAGATGATTTACAGATGGCATCTCCCTCCGGCCAGATTAGCCAAAATGTATAAAGGATATTCTTCTACATGTTGGAAATGTAAAAAAGAAAAGGGTACCTTTTTCATGTATGGTGGACATGTAGAGAAGCACAGGTGTATTGGCGTATGGTCTGGGAATGGGTAATAGAAATGACTAGGCAAAACATTCTATACAAACCTGAGGCATTACTATTAGGAATATTAGAGAAAAATGTAAATAAAGAGGACACATATTTAATTATTCACATGGCTACGGAGGCAAGGATACTATTTGCTCAAAAATGGAAAGCAATGGAAGCACCAAGTGAGGAAGAACTAATAAAGAAAATTATGTTTTGCGCAGAACTAGATAGGTTAACTAAAAGATTAAAAAAACCAGGAAGACACAGAATTTTATTTGATATGGAATAAATTTTATAGATGGAGGGAAAAAAATAGAGGTCACAAATAAAGAGATAAGTTAAAATAGAGATTAGAAATGTATAGTTTGTATATAGATAAATTATATGCAATTAATGTATAATATGGACTGAGATGTCAGTCAAAGACGATTTACCATGTTCAGTGTTTTTAATCCTTTTCTTTTTTTGTATTCAATAAAAACTTTATTAAAAAAAACATTGTTAAAGGTAGGGTTTATTAAACCAGGTGCCTTTCCAGCAATCACCTGTCTATGTCATTCTTTTTCAGCATTCAGTTTAAAGCACTACCAGCAGCAACAGCATGAATCACTGAGTTCATTATCTTGGAGAGGATATTCCACATGAGGAAGTTCTGTCTCCAGCACACACTGACTACATATTTAATGCAAAGTGTCAAAGAAATAGCTAAGGAGTTGAATGGACCTATGCAGAAATGTGGCTCTTGATATATACTAGTTCAGCTCCCATGCTGTTTATAGAGTTTTAAAGATCAAAAGTAGCAAATTAGTTAAAATTTATGTGTACACACTATAGGCCAGGGGTGTCAAACTGCCGGCTCGCAGGCCGAATGCATCATGGTGAAACCGCGCCCACCCCATTGCTGGCAGTGGGGAAAAAAGACATGTCACATGACGTGGCGAGTTTGACACTCCTGCTATAGACCATTAGAATGCATATTGAAATGCTTTCAAATTAAATACCATTTAAATACTATAGTTAAATGTCATTTTTCCCAAACTGTATAATTTGTTGGATTATTCCAAAGGTGATATACATGAGCAATAAAAATAAAGAACACTGTCCCTGCAATTATAAACATCATCATCATTGTAATTATCATGAATCATGTTGTTTTTCTGAAAGAAATGGCGGCTACTAGCTTTATTTTTTCATCATTAGTCTTTGCAGCATGTTTGGAGTAACAAAGAATGAGCATTTGTTAAAAGTATTGGTTTTGGTCTGTTGAATAAAGTTGATAAATGACCTTCATTAGACATTGACCTTCATTATTGATATTCTTTATTGTTGCTCTTCATTATTCTTCGGATGGCTTTATGTACCTCTTTGTTCCTCAGAGTGTAAATCAGTGGATTAAGCATGGTGGTGACAAAGGTATAGAAGAGGGAAATCATCTTGCCTTCATCACCGGAGTACTTGGACGGAGGTCGGAGATAACTACAAATAGCTGAGCCATAGAAGAGTGATACCACCATCAAGTGGGAGACACAGGTGTTAAAGGCCTTCCGCTTCCCTTCAGCTGAGCGGATCCTCAGTACAGCAGCCACAATGTAGCTGTAAGAGATTATGATCAGACCCAGAGGTGGTAGAAGGAACATCAGACTTGAGGCAAAGAGCTCTGCCTCATTAACAGAGGTGTCCACACAGGCCAATTTGATCAAGGCTGGTACCTCACAGAAAAAGTGATCTATCTGGTTCTGCCCACAACGTGGAAGACTAAAGGTCATGACTGTCTGTACTACTGAATTGCTGAAGCCACTTCCCCATGAGATAGCAGCCATTCTGAAACACAGAGAGTGGCTCATAATGGTAGTATAACGCAGTGGATGACAGATGGCGGCATAGCGGTCATAGGCCATGACAGCCAACAAAACACACTCTGTAGAGCCCAGAGCAAGAGAGATGAATAACTCACCCACGCAGGCACCATAAGTGATAGTCTTGCTTTTTCTCCAGAAGTTCACCAGCATGTGGGGCCCAAGACTGGTGGTACAAGAGAGATCAAGGAAGGAAAGGTTGTTGAGAAAGAAATACATGGGGGTATGGAGATGGGGATCTAATCTTGATACCACAATGATGGTTGTGTTGCCCAACAGCGTCATCAAATAGCAAGTTAGGATAAGAACAAAGAGCAACATCTCCAAGTGTGGCCGGTCAGTCACTCCCAGTAAGATGAATTCTTGGTAGCTTTGGTTTCCTTTCTCCCATGATGAGTCTCTGGACATCCTCTAAAAAAAATTCAGGGAAATAAAAAGAGCAGCAGAAGAAATGGAAATAGATTATGGATGCTGACTTGAATGAAAGTAATTTAAATGAAATATTTAGGTTTATTGAGGATCACCCAATGATTTGCACATTTGGATTGAGTTCTGATTTTGGTTCTGATTAATCCAGGAATATTTTTGATGTTGCCTTCCATCAAAAATATTCCTGGACTTTCAGTAATTCTAGCAACCCCCCCTCCCATTTATTTAGTTCTTATTCAGAGCTGATCTTGCTTGCCCCATCATTACCCCAGACCCTTATAGTTTCAGGAGGGCAGAAGTACAAGTCCTCATTCCACATTAAAGCTGTTAAAATGACTTTTGCTAAAAAAAAAAATTGTTCCACATTAATAGTAGTATTTAATTCTGCTGTTGCAACCAGGGCAGTTCAATCACTTGTTGTGCTTATTGTCTTACACAAATATCTCTACCAATAAAGAGAATATTTGTAGCTGAGGTTGAACTGTGGAGTCCTTTTTGTTCTCTGAGTTCAGCTGTTTTCTTGCAGATGTTTCATTACTCAAACATCTTTCATTACTTAGTTGGGTAATGAACTTTCTGCAAGAAAACAACCAAGCTCAGAGAGCATCAAGGACTCCACAAATATCTCTGTTACAATTAGACAGGGGCATCCTCAGTTGGATCTTGCTCTTTGCCATTGGCCTCCATTTTATATAACATTGCTGGGTGGGCCTCTGATGAAAGAATTGGTGCGGTGGGATCAGTAATGTAGTAGAATGTTGAAATGCTGACCATGAATGAAATTGACAAGAGTTCTGTTTCCATTTCTAGCCCCAGTGATCAAAAGAATGGAGTCCTCAAAAAACATTCCCCCTCCCCCGCTCCCCATAGAGAAAGAAGTTGGTCTTGACTTCTGGGGAAACGAGCAATTGGAGGCTATGCATCATTATGGCTGAAACTGAGGAAGAGCTGAAATTCAGAAAAGCATTTCTTAAAACGGTTCAATCTCCAGCTAGTTTACTCACAGGGGACAAGCAGCTGAAGGCTGCCGTGGAGAAAACTCTTCTGATGGCTGGGGATTCACTTCCAAAATTTCTCACAATGAGAAGAAAATGTTGTTCTTCCACTTCTTTAATGGAGATAGCCAAAGAGCATAGATGAATAAATTGCCCTTTATTGTACAATTATCTCCCCAGTCCTCTCTGAACATCAGAACAAATCCATAGGAAGTTATCAAGGTGAAGTTCCTTCCACTCCACCTTTTCCAGATTGAGAATAGTCAGCAGCCAGGGAAGCTTCAGAAAGATTGAAAAATGTGTAACAGAAAGCAACAACCCCCTTCACTGCCACAACCAGGACAGAAAGCTCAAAAATAGCAAGAGAAATTTGAGAGAAACTGTCAATTACCCTGAAAGTAATATAGAAACACATCTGGGAAGGCAGAGCTTGAGATAATGCAAATCAGGTGTTGACATCATAATCTGTACAGTCTTAAAAATGCTCTTAAGGATATAGTAGATTTTACATTAGACTCTGACAAAATTTCTCATCAGGGGTTCTTAAAAACTTAGTGGCTGTGGTTTAAGAGGATTTGGTGTTTAATGCACTGCAAATTAACAAAGCAAAGCAAACATTTCTATTTGTAGGAATAAAGGGTACTTTTCTTTATGAAGTCCCTCATGGATCTGCATGGGGACTGATATTTTTAATTTGTTCATAAATTATTTTGATGGGTAAGCAGTGTCTGGTTTTCAGGAAAAAACAGAATAGCAGAACAATTATTATTGTTTAATAACAATTGTTATTAAACAGTTCAGAATGGTAAAATCCTAAAATGGTTGTGAAGAGATCAAGAAGGATCTCTTTAAATTGGATGAACAGAGTTCAATTTAAGTTAGTGTGAAGTTATCACATTAGGCGTCTACTTCTCCCAATTTTACATACATTTTGTTAGGGTATAAACTGCCTGCAACTAAGTAGGAAGCAAAACGTGGGGCATAATGGATAACACTGAAATCAACCTAGTATGGCATTTGTGAAAAAAGACAATTCTATGCTAGGAATTGCTGTCAAATGTTTGGAAATAAATATATTAACACTGTAAGCCCTGAAGCAAATCCTTGGTTCATTTACATCTGGTTGTTCAATTTTTTTAAAAGGATACTATAGACCTGGAAAAACATGCAGAGGAGGGTAATGAAAATAATTGGGGGTGCAGAAAAAAATACCTTCCTTGTGAGGCTAGAAAACTGAGATACTTTAGTTTGTAAAAAAGACAGTTTGAGGGCATATTAAATAAAATCATGCATTACGTAGAGGAAATAGATAGGAGTTTTTCTCCCGCTCTCAAAACACTTAGGATCCCTCCCCCAGGTCATGCAGAACAGTCTTAATCTAGTCCCACAAAGTATAGGCTAACTAATTTGTATAGCTTAAAAAGGAGATCGGATAAATGCAGGGATGACATATCTCTCAATAGCTATTTATCCTGAAACTCATGATTACCTCTGATTAGGGTGCAGCATCCTTCCAAATACCAGTTGCAGGAAAATAATTATGAGAGAGGGGTACATTCTCAGCTTCTGCTTGTGAGTACCCCAGAGGCATCTGGCAGGACACTGCAAGAAATCAAAAGTTGGAGTGAGATGGGCTTTCAGTTGTTCCAGCAAAACTATTCTTAGATGTTCCTTTCTCTTAGATTCTCCTTACTCTTCCTTGTTCTGAGAAAATGAGAAGCTTTCCGAGGTTTCGTGTCAGTGGGAGTTGAATCTTGCAATACGTCTACATTGCTGGTAAGACAATGCCCTTTGCAATAAAACATTCCAAACAGTAACCTCTTATAAAAACCCATGTCCAGGATGAAAGTCTGAAGGATTTCTACTGTCATCTTCTCCTTGAGGAGGATGGTTTACTTGGCCTCATGGAAGTATTGTCCGCGAAGGAGAGGCCTTGATGAGAGTAAACTATTCACTGTAACATTTTGGACTGATTTTAAAGAGCTCCAGAAACAACAAAAGAGCAGAAGAGATTCAGGTGAAGGCAAAAGCTACACAACAGTTGAAGCCAAATATTTTTCACATACAAGTTGATGAAGAGTCAGTGAGGGGAAGATCAAAGCCAATGGGTTAAAACTACATAAATCTAGTTTCAGGGAAAGAAACTGGCAAAGAAGAGCCAGGCTGAAGAGGAAAAAGAGGGGCCAAGACAGTTGTGGGGTAAAGACATGGAAGGAGGAAGGGATTAAAATAAAAATGGTTTGTGAGGTTCCTGATGGCCAATTCCAAAGGCTATGTTGATAAACCATTCTGCAGCTATGCAGATGTTTTTGCAATAAGCAAGAAGATGGAAAAAGTAGAAAAACATAGAAAAATTACAAATGGAAGATATTGACATTGGGTTCCCCAGATATTCTTGTAATTACATAACAATAGAGTGGGAAGAAGCACAAAAGGAGAGAACGTATCAACCCAACTGGGCAAGAGAGAAACAAAAGACATGGACTGATGCAAATTTAGCTTATTTAGAACATGGACCCAGGCTTTATGAGATCAATTTTCTGGCCTTATGGTTGTAATAAAAATGTGCTAGGAATTACAATTAGTGAAAGAATAAAGAAAAAAGATTATGCCAAATGTGTAACACACAGGGAAGCAGGAAGAAAATAAGAGCACAAAAGGACTACAATGGTAGAAAGATGGTGGTGAGGATTTAGAATGTCAAAAAGTTAAGAGTCTGAAGTATAACAGTCAAGATGAAAGAGAAAAAGCCAGGAAGAAGGTGATATCCCTTGCAACTCTTACCATGATTGACCCTCTATTTCATCACAACATTTGCATTGTATCATGGAGGGGCCATTCAGTTCTGTACAGCTGAACCTTGCTCTCTTTGCCTTTATGTGCAACAGATTTTCTGCCTTTATATTCCTAAAAAAAAGGAATGAAATCTGATTGCCAGAACTCTAGTATATATATTTATTGCAAATAACAAGGACATCATTTGGCAAATTGCTCTAGAATCAGAACTCAGAGTGAACTCCTAGGGCCAAACTACATTTTCTTCAGGTGACAATTGGTAATGAAGTCCCAAAGGCCACCTCACAGAGGCAGAGCATCCCCAGGAAGGTATGACTTTCAAGGGAGAGAGGGAGGGAGGGGGAGAGAGAGAAAAAGAGAGAGAGAGAGAGAGAGAGAGAGAGAGAGAGAGAGAGAGAGAGAGAGAGAGAGAGAGAGAGAGAGAGAGAGAGAGAGAGAGAGAGAGAGAGAGACCCCAACAGCCTTTAAGCCACACATCAACCTACAAAACCTACATACAAAGATTATTTTATTCTTTTGAAAAAGCATTCATGATTATATCTTTTAGTTTAACTGACGTTTTTAAAACTCCACTAATTCTTTGCCACTAAAGCAGGAGATGGTAAACTGATCGCTCTTCTCCAGAACGGACATTCTGTATTTGAAACGTGAGTTCTAATAGTTGCTTTGAGCTTTTTTCAAATAATTGTAGACACAGCTGTGCATCCAATTCACTTGGTTACATCAGCACAATGCTTTGTAAAACCCACCCTGAATCTAGATCAGGGGTAGTCAACCTTTTTATACCTACCACCCACTTTTGTATCTCTGTTAGTAGTAAAATTTTCTAACCGCCCACCGGTTCCACAGTAATGGTGATTTATAAAGTAGGGAAGTAACTTTACTTTATAAAATTTATAAAGCAGAGTTACAGCAAGATAAAGCATATAATAATAATTACTTACCAAATACTTTATGTCGGACTTTCGCTAAGTTTGGCAGAATAAATCTTTATAAAACAACTTACTGTAGTTAAGTCTATCTTTTTATTTATACTTTGCATACATAGAAGTATGAAGTCTGATGAAATTACATTTAATTAATTAAATTATTAATGAGATCCCTGAGGCTGATGCTGCGAAACTAAATACTGGATATCTGGCTCAATTTTTGTAAGGAACAAACGAAGGTCTCCTCTTTCAGAAATATTCAGGCGGTTTCTTTCTTTGGTCATAATATGATTAACAGCACTAAAGCCTGATTCCACAAGATATGAGGTAGGGAAAGGTATCAATAAACTGAATTTCATTTTCCACACATTTGGATATAAGACAGGCATTTTTTTTTACTTTGCCATAGGTTTTCATATCCACCACTATCGAATTTATGTTTACTTTCTTCATCATATCTAATTTCTAACAGTTCTTCTTGGCAAGTTGTATCAGCCTCTTCAATATTTGCGGTAAAAGGATTTTTCATCCAGTCATACACCTTCAATTTCAAAATATCTTCAAATCGTTTTTCCATGTCCAATTTAAGTTCGTTGAGGTGGCTATTGAATCTGTCAATATGCTCTGGAGTTACATCATCTTTTATAGATGATAATTCAGGAAACTGATGAAATTCTCTCTTCAATAGATTATAACGAAATAGTTCAAGTTTGTCAATAAATAATGACACAATACTTTGGCAACCTATAAGAGTTTTATTAGCTCCTTGAAGCTGCAAATTGACATCATGAAATCTCTTGAAAATATCTGCCAAATAAAAGGCATCATTCTTTACTGTTTTTAACTGTTGACACAGATTGGTCTCATTATTACTTTCAAAAAATTGTATGACACTATCATATAATGCTACAAAACAAGCCAAAGATGTACCCTTTGACAGCCACCGAACTTCTGTTTGCAAAAATAACATAATAAAATCATCATTATTGTCCTGGCAAAACTGTCGAAACATTCTATCATTTTTGCATTGGATTTGATCTTGTTTATGGCTCGAATTACTATAGTTAATGATGAATGGAGACTTGTACTTAGATGTTTTCCTACAAGATGTTGTCTGTGCACCATACAATGAATACATAAAACATTTGGCACTTCTTCCTTCAAATAAGCAACAAATCCACGATAGCGACCTACCATTGATGGTGCTCCATCAGTAGCGCATGCAACAATATTATTCAAAGGAATATTATTTTTTGTAAAGTATGATTTCACATTATTAAATATAGATAATCCTCTTGTATCTGTAATGAGATTTATTGTGAATAGCATTTCTTCTCGTAATGTATTGTTTTCATCAAAATAACGTACATATGCCATCAATAAAGCATTATTATCTGCAATAGTAGACTCGTCCAATTGCATGGAAAATGAAGGGTTTTGGAGAATACTTATAAGGTTTTTTTCAACATTAACTGCCATTTCTTCAATTTGTCACTTTACTGTGCTATCGCTTAGGGGCAACATTTTTAAATTTTCAGGTATATCCTGATGCATTACTGTTGAGATAAATTCTTTTATAGAGGGTATTATTACAGTTTCTCCAATATTATAGCTTTTACCACTTTTTGCAATTAATTGTGAAATGCGATAAGCGGCAATTAATCCATCTTCATTCGCTGCATGCTGTTTCTTAAATGATGCAACGATTGTTGAACGATTTTGATTGTTACAGAATTGTTTATATTCTGCATTAGAATGTCTTGTTTTAGTGATGGTAAACTTTTTAGAAACTGAGTGCCCAAACTGCAACCCAAAACCCACTTATGTATGGTCAGGTACTGGGTGGGCGTGGCCCATTCGGTGGGTGTGGCCCATTCAGTGGGTGTGGCACATTGGGTGGGTGTGGCACATCGGGTGGGCGTGGCTGCAGTGGTAATGGCAGACTGGGTGGGACTAAAAAGTTCAGTCAATCAATTCCAATTTTGCGAGATCTTTTTTTTTCCGCGAGAAGTTGAAATTGATTGATTGAACCTTTTTTTTTTGCACACTGCGGCAGAGGCCTAAAGCGAAAAGGTTTTATAAAACCCAACTGAAGGCCTAGGACTGGGGCGATGGTGCCCGTGCCCACAGAGAGGGCTCTGCGTGCCACCTGTCTTGTTCTATTAACTCCTCTGCGCTACTTACACAGCCTGAAAAACTTCCATAAAAAATCTTCCATTTCACCTTTCTTTTTTGATCTGGTAACTCTGAATAAACAGAACAGAAACTACAGACCTTCAACTTTATCACAATAAGATAAATACATAAATAATTCTATAAACCTGTGTTGGAATGTTTTCCTTATATGTTTAAAAATTAAGAAAGGATGAAAGATTGCAGAGGCAGTAGTAATGTCATTTTATAAAGGCTGACTCCTGTTGTTATAAATAAACGGGCACATCAAATAGCAAAGCCCATGTAAAGGAAGACATGTAGCATAGAAAAACATATGTGTGGAAAGATAAAATGCCCACTTAAGGACACTTCTGTTTTAACTCTAAGATAAAGAGACACCTGTTTTAAGTATACATAAGGAGGCATCTGTTTTTGCTGTAGATAAGAAAACATTTGTTTGTAATAAGCTAACACATTCCATCCTATATGATAAAAGAGAATATTTGTGGCTGAGGGTTGAATTGTGGGGACTTTGGCGGTCTCTGAGCTTGGTGGGTTTTTTTGTGTAGACATTTCATTACGGAAACTAGGTTAACATTTTCAGTGCTAGGAAGAAGTGGTGTTTGCTTTCACTTTGTATTCTGTCAGTGTTGGTGGGAGTGGTCTTGGAGGTTCTTTTTCAAGAGCCAATAATTCCTGTGTGCTGTGTAGATGTGTATCAACAAATTTGACAAAAATATAATCAATAAAGGTGTTTGGGTGCTTGGTATATCTATGTATTGCTCACAACCCTTCACCTAGCATCTTGTGCTGCAAGGACTGCACATGGACATCTTCCATCAGGCAATTCCTGCAAATAGAAAATACAATTATCTCATTCATTTGAGATTTATTCCACTCTGCACTGAGCCAAACCTTTGCAAATTTGTTTCTCCCATTCCCACATCTTTACCCCGTCTCTTCTTTGATGCAATCTATCCTTCAAGGATGAGATTTTGCAAATGGTTTCAAGACCTTCTAGGCTAGGGCTTTGCTGACCTCTGGAGGGTAATGTCCAGTATGCCACTAATTATTCTGTCTTGAGCCTGTGACAACAATAAAGCAACTGGGCAAAACAACTATCATTATGGTATCAAGAGTAGATTGCAGTATTGGAGATTGGAATGGTGTCATGGACATTACTTTAGACAAGAGGAAAACATCTCCAATCCCTCAAACACGTTCTATGCTGCCTAAATCCTTCTTTGATATTAAGGATGATTTTGATTTGATAGATATATGGAGAGAAAGACATGGTAAAGAGCAGGAATTTACTTTTTTTTCTGATAGACATCAATCATTTTCCAGAATTGATTTTATATTAATTACAAGTGATTTTATTTCTGGGGTAAAGAAGGTAAAAATTTTGCCTAAAGTTTTATCAGATCATAACCCGGTTTTGATGGAGTTAATGGTGGGCTAGACTCCTAGAAGATCTTGGAGACTCAATGAAAACTTGTTTCAATATGACTCAAACGTGCTTGAATGTAAAAGTGCCATGAAGGAATTTTTTATGTTAAATCTTCATAAGGGTACAACAATAGAAATGGTGTGGGATGCTAGTAAAGCTTTTATGCGTGGGGTTTTAATTGATATGAATAAAAGGTATAGGCATAAACGGGAGGAAAGAAGGAAGGAATTAGAGGAGGAAATAAGAAAGAAAGAGTAACTTTTAGTAAAGAGACCAGATGATAAAAATATTAAAGAGGGGATTAAGATTTTACAGAAACAATTTGATTTGTTGATGGCCGACCAAGTTGCCAGGAATATGCAATATGCCAAACATAACACATTTTTTAATTCTAATAAACCTGGCAGATGGTTGGCCTATATATTAAGGAAAAAACAAAAATCCCGTATTATTGATAAAATGGAATATAAAGGGAAGCTGGTATTTCAACAAGAAACTATTAAAAAAGCTTTTTTAGAATTCTACTCCAAGTTATATGCTGAAGACAAGATACAAGGGAATGAGATAGATGTTTTCCTGCAAAATGAGAATGTATTGACAATTACTAGTGAACAAAGAGATAGACTAAATAGATTAATTACATCAGATGAAATAATTTCAGTGATTAAACAATTGAAATTGGGAAAATCTCCGGGGACGGATGGCTTAACGGCAGCTTATTACAAGCATCTTCAAACGGAAATGGTGGAACCTCTTAGAGAGTTGTTTGTTAACATACAAGAGGGTGGTCAGGTTCCACCTTCGTGGAAAATGGCTTATGTTTCTTTAATTCCCAAAGAGGGAAGAGATAATGTTCAACCAGAAAATTTTAGACCTATTTCATTGTTGAATACGGATTATAAGATTTTTGCAAAAATTTTGGCAAACAGATTAATGAAAGTTTTACAAACAATAATTCATTCAGATCAAACTGGTTTTTTGCAAGGGAGACAGATGAAAACTAATGTTAGACAACTTATTAATATATTAGAATATTTGGACAAGCATATCCAGGTACCTGCAGTTCTTATGTTTTTAGACGCGGAAAAAGCTTTTGATAGACTGAACTGGCTGTTTTTGGAAAAGTTAATAGTTAGGATGGGAATGGGGGATCAGTTTATTAACTCTATATTGGCTGTTTATCAGAAACAAACAGGTCAGATTATTGTGAACGGGCACTTAACAGATTCATTCAAGATAGAGAAAGGTACTAGACAGGGATGTCCTTTATCTCCATTGTTGTTTATTTTAACGTTAGAGGTCTTACTGAATAAGATAAGAGCAGTAGATGATTTAAAAGGCATACAGATCAGACAACATGATTATAAATTATGTGCTTTTGCTGATGACCTGCTTGTGACATTGTCTCAATCAAAGCAGTCAACGCAGATTTTGATGGAGTTAATTAAAAACTATGGTAGGGTATCTGGTTTTAAACTAAACATATCTAAGACAAAGATGTTAGCTAAAAACTTAGATGGTAACTTAAAACAAGATTTGGAAAGAATAACGGGTTGTGAAATAGTTAAGAAAGTTAAATATTTAGGAATTGATATTGAAGCTTCTACCGGTAATGGGAAGTTATATAAAAACAATTATGAAGTTTTGTGGAATAAGATACAAATAGAATTGGACAAATGGGCTAAATTACAATTATCTTTGTTGGGAAGGATAGCAGCAGTTAAAATGAATGTATTGCCAAAATTTTTATTTCTTTTCCAAATGCTACCTATACTTAAAAAAGATGTAAATTTGGAGGAGTGGCAGAAGGGTTTCCAGATTTGTCTGGAATGGCAAGAAACCGAGGATTAAATTAAAAATTATTCAGGATATAAGGGAAAGAGGTGGTTTGAAAATGCCCAATTTTAAGTTGTATTACCATGCTGCTGTTTTAGTAGCGATAAGTGATTGGATTAATTTAACCAATGATAGAATATTGAATATTGAAGGGTACGGTTTATTATATGGTTGGCATGCATATTTGGTTTATGATAAAAAGGTGGATAGGAGCTTCAAAGAGCACCTATTGAGAAGCGTTCTGCTGCGTGTCTGGAAAAAGTATCAGTATAAATTAAATGCAAAGATTCCTCTTTGGACAGTTCCCAGACACGCAGTAGAGAATATAAATAGATCACAAGTTTTAGATGTGGTGCCTTATGAGAAACTTTTAACTAAAGAAGGGAATTTGTTAGTACTGAAATCTTTGAATACGTTAAGGGATGAAGGAATTGCTCATACTTGGTTTCCATATGTACAATTGGAGTCTAGATGGAAAAAAGATTCTATGACGGGCCTATCTTTAACAGATGAAAATTTAATTAAACAAGTTATAGATCAAAGGCCCATGCATATTAAAAGAGTGTATAATGTATTGATAGAAATCGATTCTGAAACTGAGTTACTTAAGGATTGTATGATAAAATGGGGACAAAATTTTGGACAACCAATCATGATGGATACTTGGGAAAGGATCTGGGTGAAAAATGTAAAATTCACACAAGCGACTCATTTAAGAGAAAATTTTTATAAAATGTTTTACAGGTGGCATCTGGATCCAAAAAAATTATCATGTATGTATCCTAATTTACAAGCTAAGTGTTGGAGGTGTGATAATACGGACGCTACTTATTTTCATGTATGGTGGACTTGTAAAAAAAATCAAGGCTTTTTGGATAAAAATATGGTGGATTCTTCAAAATATCTTGAAAAAACGTATTGAATTCTTACCACAGATGTTTTTGCTTGGCATTATAAAAGACTGTACCACCATAGAGACAAACTTAATCTTGAATTTGATTACAGCAGCAAGATTACTGGTGGGACAATATTGGAAGAAGCCAGAATTACCATCTATTGAAGAATGGATTTTGAAAGTAACAAATATAGCAGAAATGCCTAAAATTTCAGCATATTTGAAGGATCATTCAAATGAGAAATATATGTTGGACTGGAAAAGATGGATAGAGTATATACAAGGGAGATACCATTTTAAGAAATTGTATTTAGCATATAATTAACTATTTACTTGTTAGATTGTAAAATATAGTACTCTTAATAGGTTTTATATAATATTTTGGAGTAATTTAGTGGGTTTTCTTGTGTTTTTACCCTGTATTCACTCTGGGAAGTCCCGGGGGCGGGCGGTTGGGGGGGATTTATAATTTTATTATTGTAATATGTAATTGTCTTATATAAGATTAAATACAGATTGTTCTAGCGGCACCTCAGAACCACATTTGAGGAGGAGGAGGAGTTTGAGGAGTGAAGGAGAAGGGAAGTAGGGAGATGTAGGAGGAATGAGGAGTGTGAGGGAGGTAGAGAAAGTGGGGGGATGGAAGTTGAAAGGGAGGAGGTAGAGGGGGATGTGGTTGGTGGGGTGCCTTATGATACATTTATGATATATGTATATCTTTATTACATACAATTATATTGTAATAATTATTTTTTGTTGTATTTATAATTATAAAATTAATAAATATAATTATAAAAAAAAGAGTAGATTGCAGTATTAAGACTCGATCCAGGACTCCATACCCCCACGTATTTCTTCCTCAGAAATCTTTCATTCTTTGACCTCTGCTTCACTACCACCAAATGCTGATGAGGTTCTAGAGAGAAAAAAAGACCATCACTTATGGTGCCTATGTGGTGAGTTGTACATCTGTCTTGCTTGGCTCCACGGAGTATATTTTGTTGGCTGTCATGGCCTATAAGTGCTATGCTGCAGTGTGTCATCCTTTGCAGAATGACTGTTGTCTTCTGGGTGAATGGCTTCAGCAACTCTTTCATACAGAGAAGTAAGAATAATTTCTTTTGTGAGGTTCCTGCCTTTCTAAAAGTGGCCTGTGTTGATACTTCACTTAATGAAGCTATGTTTCCTACTAGTGTGATGTTCCTTCTAGCACTAGTCAGTTTTATCATAGACTCTAATGCAGGCATGTCAAGCACATGGCCTGCAGGCCACATCCGGCCTGCGCAGGCCACACCTACCCAGCCCCGCAAAAAAAATAATAATCCCAATATGTCATGATACAGCCCGTGATGTGATTGGGTTTGACACCCCTGCTCTAATGGCTCTTAAGAAGCTGTAGGGCAGGAAGAGGGTCTTCAACCCTTGTTCCTCCCACTTGGTGGTGGTGTCACTCTTCTATGGACCCATCATCTTCAATTATCTCCAGCCTGTCAGTTCCTGAGGCAATTTTTTCTCCCTTTTCTATTCAGCACATTTGTCATCACCATGCTTAATCCACTGATCCATACGCTGAGAAACACACAAGTACACAAAGCTCTCCAAAGACTAACAATGAAGAATTCACAGCCCCATTTGAAGGTGAATGATAAGTGCTCCCTATTTGTTACATGTGGGATTTTTTATTGTACCTTACACAGCAATAGGCAAGTGTATAAATAAAAGAGCAAAGAAAACCAAAAACCAAAGCCACAGAGATGATCACACAATTTATAGTTCACTTTCATACAATAAAGAAAGAATCTCTAAAATCTGTTTAGTTTGTTATCACAGGCACATGTACAATTTGTGTCAAGTCTATCCCATGATTTCTTTTCAATTTTGTTTGATCCCCTATGAAAAAGGCATCTTCTGAAGTTCTTGGAAATTTCTTTTAATGGGGATTGGAGCTGATTTTATTACTGCTTTGACAAATCCAGTCTGCTTTATAGCTTTTGCTGTCACCAATCCTGGCTGCATTGTGCTCATTGTGCTGTACTTTGTAGCCTCCCTGCCTATTCCTATTTCCACAGAAAGAGTTTCCTCATGATTTCTTCCTTTATGAGAACATTTCCCAATTTTTCCCTGTATGCAGACCATTGCATTCCCATCACAAGCTTCTGAAGACTATTATATAAACCAGAGTCAGCAATGCACTCTTTCCGGATGCCATATATACAAAGTCTCTTTCATACCATCTGCAGGACTCCAAAGTCATATTAAAAATTAAGGCTCCTCATGATTGGATTGAATTGAAAGGGTTCTTTTCAGATACACATCTAAAACTGCTGTTCACACTGAACACCAACCACTCTCCAGGGATTTATTGAACCCACTGGATTCCCCAGGTCAGTCCTTCAAGTTCTTGAAACTTATGTTCCACAAGGCGGGCACCATGGCAGGAAACGTTCTCCTATGGAGCTGGTTTAAGTTTTTGTGGCATTGGAAAATAGTTCTTGACAAACTTCCCTAGGACTCCCTTTAATATATCTGAACATGGCTATCAGATCTCCTCTAAGCCTTGTGTTCTTTTTTTCTAGGCTGAACAACCAAATTCCTTTAGCTTGCCTTCAATTTCTTGCACCATATTTGTTGCTCTCTTTCGAACTACTGTGTCAATATGCTTCTAGAAGTGTGCTACCGATAATTATATATGTGGGCATACAATTAATGCAAACATAAGAGAACAATTAAAATGTCTATGGGGGTGTGTTGTTTACAACTGTTGATGTAGCGCCTTATGCTACAAAGGCTGCATACACATTTATTCCATCATAATATTCCTGCGAATAGCAAATATAATTTTCTGATACCATCTGACAAGTCCTCCACTATGATCCAGACCTAGCCAAACTTTTGCAGGTCTTTTCCTTCCACTCCAGCATCTTTGCTCCTGTCACTTCTCTGATGTTATCTATCCCTTCTTGGGTGAGCTTCGCAAAAAAGGAGCTCTCGGGCTTTGCTGGACCCTGGGGAGTGATGCCTTGTTTGCTCCTAATTGTTCCATCACGAGTCTGTGACAACATTACAACAGTTTTCTCCAAGTGGGCAGGAATAATCCATCTTTTTCATCCTCCTCGTCCTTGAAAATGTTTATAAAGTCTGACAGTGAGAAGAATGAATCAATGAACAGGTTACCTCCCAGAATTGTGGCTGCTCCATCGCTGGAGGTTTTCAAGAACATATTGGACAACCATTTGTCCAGGATGGAATAAGGTCTCCTGTATTGGACAGGAGGTTGGAGCAGAAGACCTGTTCTGAATCATATAGCTCTAGGTAACCTTGTATAATTCTATGTAACCTTGTATAGTTCTATGTAACCCTAACTAGAGAGCATGTGTAAGACCACCAAGGTCTCTTCCAGCCCTGTGATACTATGATTCTACCATCCTGCTCCACTTCTCACCTTGTCAAGTTGATTATTATGTGTCTGCAAGATCTGTAAATATCTGGAGCGCCACTGTTCTGAAAGAGACAACATGAAGGTATAGTTTTTTTTTCCTTTTTAGAACTCCCTTGAATGTTTTTTATTGTTTCATTTTGATTTTGAAATACTGCGTATTGTCATGTAAGTATCATTGGTTATAGCCAGTGGTGGGATTCAAATATGTGAACAACTGGTTCTCTGTGTAGATGCTGCTTCTGGAAGTCCATTCTGAGCCTGGGCAACAAAAAATTAACTACCATTTCTGCCGAACGGGTGCGAACCGGCTGAATCCCACCACTGGTTATAGCCAAATTCATTAAACATCCTAGTTCTTCAGTCAGAGGTCTGTGTCCTAATCTCTGGTAGAATCCACTCAAAGTGGCTAAGGTGATTGTTGAATGTGTCTGTTCATCATGAAACGTCACTTTATATTAGGCATATTTCTTGACAAGCCCTGATAATAGTCCTAATTTGTATTGATTTGGGAAATATTCATCCCAAATTAATATACAAAATGGAATGCAGCTACATAATGAAATCCACAAACTGTGAAGTGGTTTCTAACTACACACATACATACACAAGAATGTTTATATAAATATCAATTTTAGGGGGAAACTTGTATAGGAATATATTTTTTTTTTTAAAAATATGAACAGTAACAATTGTATGATAGAAAACTATAGAAAATGTGCACAGAAGTGCAAGGTTAAGAAATATTAAAATGTGCGATTTTTTTTAAATTTGGACTTTACCAGAATGAGAAAGTGATATCAAATTGGAAAGGGGCAAACGGAAGAGTTGCTGAAAAATTGATCATAGCTAAATCTGACCCATATACCTATTTCTAACAAGTACAATTCCAACGTTTCCTGAATATAAATTGCTTGCCTACATTTACTAACCTCAGTCCTGTTTTCCTATTTTAGTTTAGGGTGGGCTGTTTTCTTTTTTGTAAAAATGATAGGGTTATGGAGCAGAATTAAGGTGTTATTGCTGAAAAAAAAACATAAAGTGCTGTAGGATGTACACCTGATTAAAGCACCTGCATGGTTCATTGCCAGTCTGCACACTTATTAAACTATTCATTTGGTCTGTACCTTGTTCTACATGAAAGATAAAGTTAGGCTAGCTGTAACAATGCAGCAGAGCCACTTGTCAAGCAACTTCCAACTTTCTGCTGTGCAATTTCAAGAGAGGAGCCAAGCTAAGTCCATGTGGGTTCCGTCTTCCGTCTGTTATGTTGCATTTACACGAATGAATGGAGACCATTCATTATGCATGGCATATTACATGGAAGTGTTATATCTATGCCTTCATCATACCTAGCCAGGATAAGATACTAGTTAAAACATGGGAAAGACCTGCCCCAAGTTGTAATCTCCCCCCCCACACACACACACAGTGGAGGCTTCCTGGGAGAACTCCGGTCCAGTCCTTTGTCTTTGCTCAAGAGTCAAACTTGGGTTCAAAGATCCAGGCTCAAGTGTGCATTTAATAAGAGACATTTTCTGAATGACTCTCTCTCTCTCTCTCTCTCTCTCTCTCTCTCTCTCTCTCTCTCTCTCTCTCTCTCTCTCTCTCTCTCTCTCTCTCTCTCTCTCTCTCTCTCTCTCTCTCTCTCTCTCTCTCTCTCTCTTTCCCCCACATAACTCCTCTCACTTCCACGCCAGTTTACTTTGTGGAGCACTTGTGGGAAAGAAAGGAGCAAGGGGCATTACATACAATGGCGTTGAGCTCCTGAACGGAAGGTCGGATATGAGTGTGATGCATAAATAGTGTGAAAGAGAGAAAAGTAGACTTCTCAGACATCAGATTGGTCAAAAGAAAAGGGCAAAGGGGGGGGAGTATTCTTCCATTTCTCCTCTCTTGCATACTAACATTTGCTTCAGTTTTTGCTTTCTTTGATTCTGTACCTGCTGAAATTCCTTCACTGTTAAACTTGATCTTCTTTTGCTCCTAGCTGTCAATTTCCTAATCCTGTCCTTAATTCCTTGTGGATGTGATTATTGTGGGATAGGAGATGGCATCTTTTCTCCTCTTTTGCTGAAACTTTCCTTCATTTGCCAAGAAGCACTTCAGCAAGTGTTTTTGTTTAAATCTCTGAGTCGCCAGATTTTAATAGTGTATAAGTGTGATAAATAAATGAATATCTGGATAAAGGAATAAATGGGCTGCAGGTGGGGAGAAGATCCAGCAGAACAGAGCTAACTGGGACATTTTTCCCCCCCATTGCTATATAGAAACCTGAGGGTGGCTTCTGGAAAACCTTGTACAAGACAGGTGATGACGTCTTGGAAATGGCGATGGAAACAAAGGATGTGGTTGACTCACAGAAGTTTAGTATATTTAAGGCCTGAAATCCTAAACAAATCTATCGGCTGCTGAGACTCATCCATGGCTTCCAGAATTGGGGATCATGTCGATGCAGAGATTTATATATGTTTGTTTGCAGTCTTAGAGTCATCTGAAATGGCTGGAAAGTGTTCCCTTCCCTGACTTGTTATAGCTTCTTCCTGGTCTCTTTCAGCCAGTTTAAAAAAGGCATTTTTGTAACATGCTGTGTAAAAAATCTATGTGATTCCCTAAGAGTGAGAATCCCTGGATGGCACATTATCAATCAACCATTTAATTAATCAGGATATTCATCCTTGTCCACTCAGTTACAAGACAGAGATGGACAACTTCCATCACCCTAGACTCAGGTGAGTTTTAGGGTTTTGATTTTCCTCCATCTCAAGAAAGCTCAGCCCCATTGCACAGAATTGGATTTCCAAGTCAACCAATCTTCCAATCTGTTTAGTCCTGTCCCAAACAAGTTCAGCACTGCTCAATGTTATGATTAGTATCCAACTATCTGAGAACTCTTAGACTGTATCCATGACAAGAGCAAGGGATATATAAATACAATACAATCCTTAATTTTCATGGATGGAGGAGGCTGTTTTCAAAGAAAGTTCTGATCTAAATATTGTTATAGTCCTTTATGCAGTTGGGGAATGTGCACAGTCAGGAGGGTCATTTAAAGGCAAAACAGCATCTGCAGGAAACTTGCAAATAGTAGGGATGAGATAAACATTCTTCATCTTGTCCATTGATGAAATTCTTGGGTTCACAAACTGGGGTACTGTTGTCTTATTTATATTTTAATTTTAAGGGCCTTTTTTAAAAGGATAAGTTGCTTTAAGCCACTGATCTATGTCAAGGGAGACCTACGCATAAGATCAATGGCTTGAGGTGACAATTTGAGTCTTATCTTTCAAAATAGCCTTTAAAAATAATCACCAAAACTTTTGATCCTATCCATTCTGGGACTGGAAAAGGGATCCGCAGACTGTGGATACTGTTTGATGTTCAGCATTTGTATTGATTACATCTGGTTTCTGATACAACTGTAGCAACTCTCAACTATCTTTTTGATAAAGAGCAAGCAATAGGCAAGAAAGTAAATGGAGTAAATTTTTAAGTTTCCATCCATACACTATAATTCCCTTGTGGTTGTTAAGGCATGAGATGGTGAAAAGCACTGCCAATGAATATGGACCTCCAGTCATTTTCATGGAGAGCACTAATTAAGTTTAATCCAGATTACTGGGGACAAAATTCAAGACCCACTTCAAATATGGGAATCAATTGATCGTGCTGGATTGCTGACAGTTGTTAGAACCATATTCCTTTTGTGTGTCATTACTTGTTCTAATGTGTATAGACAATGAACAGGGAAATTTTATGGGAAAACCAAAGCTACCAAGGAGAATTCATCTTGCTGGGAGTGGCTGACCGGCCATGGTTGGAGAAGTTGCTCTTTGCCCTTATCCTGGTCTGCTACTTGATGACCGTCTTGGGCAATACAGCCATCATTGTGGTCTCAAGACTAGATCCAGGGCTCCATATCCCCATGTATTTCTTCCTCAGCAACCTTTCCTTCCTTGACCTCTGCTTCACCACCAGCCTTGGGCCCCACATGCTGATGAATTTCTGGAGAAAAAGCAAGACTATAACTTACGGCGGCTGTGTGGCTGAGCTCTACATCTCCCTTGCTCTGGGCTCCACGGAGTGTACTTTGTTGGCTGTCATGGCCTATGACCGCTATGCAGCCATCTGTCATCCACTATGCTATACTACCCTTATGAGCCACTCTCTGTGTTCCACAATGTCTGCTGTCTCCTGGATAAGTGGCTTCAGCAACTCACTAGTTCATACAGTGATGATTCTTCGGCTTCCACTGTGTGGACGGAATCAAGTGAATCATTTGTTTTGTGAGCTCCCAGCCTTTCTTAAATTGGTTTGTGTTGACATTTCCCTTAATGAAATTGTAATGTTTTCTACCAGCGTGGTGTTCCTCCTAGTACCAGTTAGTCTCATCACAATTTCATACGGCTATATAGCCGCTGCAGTGCTGAGGATTCGCTCAGCTGAGGGAAGGAAGAGGGCCTTCAACACTTGTTCCTCCCACTTGATGGTGGTCTGGCTCTTCTATGGCACAGCCATCTTTAGTTATCTCCAGCCTCTATCCACTTCCTCCCATGATCAACACAAGATGATTTCTCTTTTCTATACCTTTGTCACCACCATGCTTAATCCACTGATCTACAGTCTGAGGAACAAAGAAGTGCATAAAACTCTCCAAAGACTAATCAAGAAGAACTAAACTCATGGGTTGAAGCATCCGAAGCATCTGAAGGTTCAACAGAAATGCTGTTTGTTTGTTATTCTTGCAATAATTTTCATTGTCTTTTCTTTTCTCTATTTCATAATAGGCATGTCTTATTATCTAGGTACCACAGTAGTACACAAGACTGCAAAATTAAAGAATATACAAACTCCAAAACTGACAATCAGAACTTATTTTCTGAAATGTGTTTAGCTTGTCCTGGATAACACATATCTTGTGTCAACTCTGTCCCTTGATGTTTCAGCTGTTTTGTTCCGCTGTGAAAAAGCATTTTCTGAAGTTCTTGCAATTTTTTTAATGAGAATTTGAACTAACATTATTATTCTACCCTTGCACATCTTGATTGCATTGTGGCTTTTACCTGACCAAATCCTGTCAGCATTGTGATTTTTCCATTCTTCTGGGACACTCCTAATTATTCAACGTTAAAAAAAAGTTTCTTCATGATTTTCTTCCCTTATGAGACCAGTTCCTAAACATTTTCTTTATGCAGAGTATGACATTGCTATCATGAGTTTTTGAGGACTATTATATAATCCAGAATCATCAATACAATTTTTGGGGAGTTCCTATGTACAATGGCCCTTTCATGATGTCTACAGGGTATAAACAGTTGTCATTTAATTGATTTGATATGAAACATGCCTATGCTGCTTGCCATTATAAAATAAAGTTGGAAATGTTTTGAAATTACATCTGTTGGTTACAACAGTTAATGAAATATTTTATGAAATGCAGAATAAAATACAGAATGAAATAAATGTAAGGTTTATAAAATAAAAGTAAGGTTCTACATTTAGACAAGAAAAACCAAATGTACAGGTATACCGGTAGTATGGGGGTACCTTGCTCAATAGTAGTAACTGTGAGAGGGATCTTGGAGTCCTAGTGGACAATCACTTAAATATGAGCCAGCAGTGTGCTGCAACTGCCAAAAAAGCCAACACAGTGCTAGGCTGCATTAACAGAGGGATAGAATCAAGATGACATGAAGTACTAATACAACTTTACAATGCCTTGGTAAGGCCACACTTGGAATACTGCATCCAGTTTTGGTCACCACAATGTAAAAAAGATGTTGAGGCTCTAGAAAGAGTACAGAGAAGAGCGACAAAGATGATTAGAGGACTGGAAGCTAAAACATATAAGGAACGGCTGCTGGAATTGGGTATGTCTAGTTTAATGAAAAGAAGGACTAGGGGTGATCTGATAGCAGTATTCCAATACCTCAGGGATTGCCACAAAGAAGAGGGAGTCAAGCTATTCTCCAAAGTGCCTGAAGGCAGGACAAGAAGCAACAGATGGAAACTAGTCAAGGAGAGAAGCAACCTAGAACTAAGGAGAAACTTTCTGACAGAACAATTAACCAGTGGAACAACCTGCCTCCAGAAGTGGTGAATGCTCCAACACTGGAAGTCATTAAGAAGAAACTGGACAGCCATTTGTCCAAAATGGTATAGGGTTTCCTGCCTGAGCAGGGGGTTGGACTAGATGACCTCCAATGTCCCTTCCAACTTTATTATTATTATTATTATTATTGTTATTATTATTATTATTATTCTGACACAGAGTTAAGTTGCTTTGTAAAACCGGGTCAAACAGATAAACTCAATAGAAATGATTGCAAAACAGATATATATTTATTCAGAGAAATACTTGCATTTATGATGGTTGCTTCTGGATATTACACGTCTGTTCATTCCTATAGGTGAGAAAATAATGCTTCCTCCATACCAGCTTGTAACTTGGAATGGAGCCAACTGAGACATCCGAATGGCTCCATGCCTCTCTCAGACAAAAGAACATTCCAACTGGCTCGTGTCCAGGAAGTCCTGCAATGCCCTTTAGAAACTCCTCCCACTAACCTACTAGCATGCTATAGCTGACTAGCTAAACTACATTACCCATAAGCCATCTCTTAAGGAGACAGCACTTAACCCAATAAATGCCAGATACTCTAACATGCAGACCTACGTGGTCCAGAACAATTATTATATAATCAATGAAAAACTGAAGGCAGCAATAAAAAAAATAAAGAATCACAGCAACATCAGTATACTATTAAAATGCTCAGGAGAATAATATATCTTTATCTGCAATTAAATAATATATCTTTATCTGCATTGTGCTCATTGTGCTGTACTTTGTAGCCTCCCTGCCTATTCCTATTTCCACAGAAAGAGTTTCCTCATGATTTCTTCCTTTATGACAACATTTCCCAATTTTTCCCTGTATGCAGACCATTGCATTCCCCTCACAAGCTTCTGAAGACTATTATATAAACCAGAGTCAGCAATGCACTCTTTCCGGATGCCATATATACAAAGTCTCTTTCATACCATCTGCAGGACTCCAAAGTCATATTAAAAATTAAGGCTCCTCATGATTGGATTGAATTGAAAGGGTTCTTTTCAGATACACATCTAAAACTGCTGTTCACACTGAACACCAACCACTCTCCAGGGATTTATTGAACCCACTGGATTCCCCAGGTCAGTCCTTCAAGTTCTTGAAACTTATGTTCCACAAGGCGGGCACCATGGCAGGAAACGTTCTCCTATGGAGCTGGTTTAAGTTTTTGTGGCATTGGAAAATAGTTCTTGACAAACTTCCCTAGGACTCCCTTTAATATATCTGAACATGGCTATCAGATCTCCTCTAAGCCTTGTGTTGTTTTTTTCTAGGCTGAACAACCAAATTCCTTTAGCTTGCCTTCAATTTCTTGCACCATATTTGTTGCTCTCTTTCGAACTACTGTGTCAATATGCTTCTAGAAGTGTGCTACCGATAATTATATATGTGGGCATACAATTAATGCAAACATAAGAGAACAATTAAAATGTCTATGGGGGTGTGTTGTTTACAACTGTTGATGTAGCGCCTTATGCTACAAAGGCTGCATGCACATTTATTCCATCATAATATTCCTGCGAATAGCAAATATAATTTTCTGATACCATCTGACAAGTCCTCCACTATGATCCAGACCTAGCCAAACTTTTGCAGGTCTTTTCCTTCCACTCCAGCATCTTTGCTCCTGTCACTTCTCTGATGTTATCTATCCCTTCTTGGGTGAGCTTTGCAAAAAAGGAGCTCTCGGGCTTTGCTGGACCCTGGGGAGTGATGCCTTGTTTGCTCCTAATTGTTCCATCACGAGTCTGTGACAACATTACAACAGTTTTCTCCAAGTGGGCAGGAATAATCCATCTTTTTCATCCTCCTCGTCCTTGAAAATGTTTATAAAGTCTGACAGTGAGAAGAATGAATCAATGAACAGGTTACCTCCCAGAATTGTGGCTGCTCCATCGCTGGAGGTTTTCAAGAACATATTGGACAACCATTTGTCCAGGATGGAATAAGGTCTCCTGTATTGGACAGGAGGTTGGAGCAGAAGACCTGTTCTGAATCATATAGCTCTAGGTAACCTTGTATAATTCTATGTAACCTTGTATAGTTCTATGTAACCCTAACTAGAGAGCACCAAGGTCTCTTCCAGCCCTGTGATACTATGATTCTACCATCCTGCTCCACTTCTCACCTTGTCAAGTTGATTATTATGTGTCTGCAAGATCTGTAAATATTCTGGAGCGCCACTGTTCTGAAAGAGACAACATGAAGGTATAGTTTTTTTTCCTTTTTAGAACTCCCTTGAATGTTTTTTATTGTTTCATTTTGATTTTGAAATGCTGCGTATTGTCATGTAAGCATCATTGGTTATAGCCAGTGGTGGGATTTAAATATGTGAACAACTGGTTCTCTGTGTAGATGCTGCTTCTGGAAGTCCATTCTGAGCCTGGGCAACAAAAAATTAACTACCATTTCTGCCGAACGGGTGCGAACCGGCTGAATCCCACCACTGGTTATAGCCAAATTCATTAAACATCCTAGTTCTTCAGTCAGAGGTCTGTGTCCTAATCTCTGGTAGAATCCACTCAAAGTGGCTAAGGTGATTGTTGAATGTGTCTGTTCATCATGAAACGTCACTTTATATTAGGCATATTTCTTGACAAGCCCTGATAATAGTCCTAATTTGTATTGATTTGGGAAATATTCATCCCAAATTAATATACAAAATGGAACTCAGCTACATAATGAAATCCACAAACTGTGAAGTGGCTTCTAACTACACACATACATACACAAGAATGTTTATATAAATATCAATTTTAGGGGGAAACTTGTATAGGAATATATATTTTTTAAAAAAATATGAACAGTAACAATTGTATGATAGAAAACTATAGAAAATGTGCACAGAAGTGCAAGGTTAAGAAATATTAAAATGTGCGGTTTTTTTTAAATTTGGACTTTACCAGAATGAGAAAGTGATATCAAATTGGAAAGGGGCAAACGGAAGAGTTGCTGAAAAATTGATCATAGCTAAATCTGACCCATATACCTATTTCTAACAAGTACAATTCCAACGTTTCCTGAATATAAATTGCTTGCCTACATTTACTAACCTCAGTCCTGTTTTCCTATTTTAGTTTAGGGTGGGCTGTTTTCTTTTTTGTAAAAATGATAGGGTTATGGAGCAGAATTAAGGTGTTATTGCTGGAAAAAAAAACATAAAGTGCTGTAGGATGTACACCTGATTAAAGCACCTGCATGGTTCATTGCCAGTCTGCACACTTATTAAACTATTCATTTGGTCTGTACCTTGTTCTACATGAAAGATAAAGTTAGGCTAGCTGTAACAATGCAGCAGAGCCACTTGTCAAGCAACTTCCAACTTTCTGCTGTGCAATTTCAAGAGAGGAGCCAAGCTAAGTCCATGTGGGTTCCGTCTTCCGTCTGTTATGTTGCATTTACACGAATGAATGGAGACCATTCATTATGCATGGCATATTACATGGAAGTGTTATATCTATGCCTTCATCATACCTAGCCAGGATAAGATACTAGTTAAAACATGGGAAAGACCTGCCCCAAGTTGTAATCTCCCCCCCCACACACACACACAGTGGAGGCTTCCTGGGAGAACTCCGGTCCAGTCCTTTGTCTTTGCTCAAGAGTCAAACTTGGGTTCAAAGATCCAGGCTCAAGTGTGCATTTAATAAGAGACATTTTCTGAATGACTCTCTCTCTCTCTCTCTCTCTCTCTCTCTCTCTCTCTCTCTCTCTCTCTTTCCCCCACATAACTCCTCTCACTTCCACGCCAGTTTACTTTGTGGAGCACTTGTGGGAAAGAAAGGAGCAAGGGGCATTACATACAATGGCGTTGAGCTCCTGAACGGAAGGTCGGATATGAGTGTGATGCATAAATAGTGTGAAAGAGAGAAAAGTAGACTTCTCAGACATCAGATTGGTCAAAAGAAAAGGGCAAAGGGGGGGGGAGTATTCTTCCATTTCTCCTCTCTTGCATACTAACATTTGCTTCAGTTTTTGCTTTCTTTGATTCTGTACCTGCTGAAATTCCTTCACTGTTAAACTTGATCTTCTTTTGCTCCTAGCTGTCAATTTCCTAATCCTGTCCTTAATTCCTTGTGGATGTGATTATTGTGGGATAGGAGATGGCATCTTTTCTCCTCTTTTGCTGAAACTTTCCTTCATTTGCCAAGAAGCACTTCAGCAAGTGTTTTTGTTTAAATCTCTGAGTCGCCAGATTTTAATAGTGTATAAGTGTGATAAATAAATGAATATCTGGATAAAGGAATAAATGGGCTGCAGGTGGGGAGAAGATCCAGCAGAACAGAGCTAACTGGGACATTTTCCCCCCCCATTGCTATATAGAAACCTGAGGGTGGCTTCTGGAAAACCTTGTACAAGACAGGTGATGACGTCTTGGAAATGGCGATGGAAACAAAGGATGTGGTTGACTCACAGAAGTTTAGTATATTTAAGGCCTGAAATCCTAAACAAATCTATCGGCTGCTGAGACTCATCCATGGCTTCCAGAATTGGGGATCATGTCGATGCAGAGATTTATATATGTTTGTTTGCAGTCTTAGAGTCATCTGAAATGGCTGGAAAGTGTTCCCTTCCCTGACTTGTTATAGCTTCTTCCTGGTCTCTTTCAGCCAGTTTAAAAAAGGCATTTTTGTAACATGCTGTGTAAAAAATCTATGTGATTCCCTAAGAGTGAGAATCCCTGGATGGCACATTATCAATCAACCATTTAATTAATCAGGATATTCATCCTTGTCCACTCAGTTACAAGACAGAGATGGACAACTTCCATCACCCTAGACTCAGGTGAGTTTTAGGGTTTTGATTTTCCTCCATCTCAAGAAAGCTCAGCCCCATTGCACAGAATTGGATTTCCAAGTCAACCAATCTTCCAATCTGTTTAGTCCTGTCCCAAACAAGTTCAGCACTGCTCAATGTTATGATTAGTATCCAACTATCTGAGAACTCTTAGACTGTATCCATGACAAGAGCAAGGGATATATAAATACAATACAATCCTTAATTTTCATGGATGGAGGAGGCTGTTTTCAAAGAAAGTTCTGATCTAAATATTGTTATAGTCCTTTATGCAGTTGGGGAATGTGCACAGTTAGGAGGGTCATTTAAAGGCAAAACAGCATCTGCAGGAAACTTGCAAATAGTAGGGATGAGATAAACATTCTTCATCTTGTCCATTGATGAAATTCTTGGGTTCACAAACTGGGGTACTGTTGTCTTATTTATATTTTAATTTTAAGGGCCTTTTTTAAAAGGATAAGTTGCTTTAAGCCACTGATCTATGTCAAGGGAGACCTACGCATAAGATCAATGGCTTGAGGTGACAATTTGAGTCTTATCTTTCAAAATAGCCTTTAAAAATAATCACCAAAACTTTTGATCCTATCCATTCTGGGACTGGAAAAGGGATCCGCAGACTGTGGATACTGTTTGATGTTCAGCATTTGTATTGATTACATCTGGTTTCTGATACAACTGTAGCAACTCTCAACTATCTTTTTGATAAAGAGCAAGCAATAGGCAAGAAAGTAAATGGAGTAAATTTTTAAGTTTCCATCCATACACTATAATTCCCTTGTGGTTGTTAAGGCATGAGATGGTGAAAAGCACTGCCAATGAATATGGACCTCCAGTCATTTTCATGGAGAGCACTAATTAAGTTTAATCCAGATTACTGGGGACAAAATTCAAGACCCACTTCAAATATGGGAATCAATTGATCGTGCTGGATTGCTGACAGTTGTTAGAACCATATTCCTTTTGTGTGTCATTACTTGTTCTAATGTGTATAGACAATGAACAGGGAAATTTTATGGGAAAACCAAAGCTACCAAGGAGAATTCATCTTGCTGGGAGTGGCTGACCGGCCATGGTTGGAGAAGTTGCTCTTTGCCCTTATCCTGGTCTGCTACTTGATGACCGTCTTGGGCAATACAGCCATCATTGTGGTCTCAAGACTAGATCCAGGGCTCCATATCCCCATGTATTTCTTCCTCAGCAACCTTTCCTTCCTTGACCTCTGCTTCACCACCAGCCTTGGGCCCCACATGCTGATGAATTTCTGGAGAAAAAGCAAGACTATAACTTACGGCGGCTGTGTGGCTGAGCTCTACATCTCCCTTGCTCTGGGCTCCACGGAGTGTACTTTGTTGGCTGTCATGGCCTATGACCGCTATGCAGCCATCTGTCATCCACTACGCTATACTACCCTTATGAGCCACTCTCTGTGTTCCACAATGTCTGCTGTCTCCTGGATAAGTGGCTTCAGCAACTCACTAGTTCATACAGTGATGATTCTTCGGCTTCCACTGTGTGGACGGAATCAAGTGAATCATTTGTTTTGTGAGCTCCCAGCCTTTCTTAAATTGGTTTGTGTTGACATTTCCCTTAATGAAATTGTAATGTTTTCTACCAGCGTGGTGTTCCTCCTAGTACCAGTTAGTCTCATCACAATTTCATACGGCTATATAGCCGCTGCAGTGCTGAGGATTCGCTCAGCTGAGGGAAGGAAGAGGGCCTTCAACACTTGTTCCTCCCACTTGATGGTGGTCTGGCTCTTCTATGGCACAGCCATCTTTAGTTATCTCCAGCCTCTATCCACTTCCTCCCATGATCAACACAAGATGATTTCTCTTTTCTATACCTTTGTCACCACCATGCTTAATCCACTGATCTACACTCTGAGGAACAAAGAAGTGCATAAAACTCTCCAAAGACTAATCAAGAAGAACTAAACTCATGGGTTGAAGCATCCGAAGCATCTGAAGGTTCAACAGAAATGCTGTTTGTTTGTTATTCTTGCAATAATTTTCATTGTCTTTTCTTTTCTCTATTTCATAATAGGCATGTCTTATTATCTAGGTACCACAGTAGTACACAAGACTGCAAAATTAAAGAATATACAAACTCCAAAACTGACAATCAGAACTTATTTTCTGAAATGTGTTTAGCTTGTCCTGGATAACACATATCTTGTGTCAACTCTGTCCCTTGATGTTTCAGCTGTTTTGTTCCGCTGTGAAAAAGCATTTTCTGAAGTTCTTGCAATTTTTTTTAATGAGAATTTGAACTAACATTATTATTCTACCCTTGCACATCTTGATTGCATTGTGGCTTTTACCTGACCAAATCCTGTCAGCATTGTGATTTTTCCATTCTTCTGGGACACTCCTAATTATTCAACATTAAAAAAAAGTTTCTTCATGATTTTCTTCCCTTATGAGACCAGTTCCTAAACATTTTCTTTATGCAGAGTATGACATTGCTATCATGAGTTTTTGAGGACTATTATATAATCCAGAATCATCAATACAATTTTTGGGGAGTTCCTATGTACAATGGCCCTTTCATGATGTCTACAGGGTATAAACAGTTGTCATTTAATTGATTTGATATGAAACATGCCTATGCTGCTTGCCATTATAAAATAAAGTTGGAAATGTTTTGAAATTACATCTGTTGGTTACAACAGTTAATGAAATATTTTATGAAATGCAGAATAAAATACAGAATGAAATAAATGTAAGGTTTATAAAATAAAAGTAAGGTTCTACATTTAGACAAGAAAAACCAAATGTACAGGTATACCGGTAGTATGGGGGTACCTTGCTCAATAGTAGTAACTGTGAGAGGGATCTTGGAGTCCTAGTGGACAATCACTTAAATATGAGCCAGCAGTGTGCTGCAACTGCCAAAAAAGCCAACACAGTGCTAGGCTGCATTAACAGAGGGATAGAATCAAGATGACATGAAGTACTAATACAACTTTACAATGCCTTGGTAAGGCCACACTTGGAATACTGCATCCAGTTTTGGTCACCACAATGTAAAAAAGATGTTGAGGCTCTAGAAAGAGTACAGAGAAGAGCGACAAAGATTATTAGAGGACTGGAAGCTAAAACATATAAGGAACGGCTGCTGGAATTGGGTATGTCTAGTTTAATGAAAAGAAGGACTAGGGGTGATCTGATAGCAGTATTCCAATACCTCAGGGATTGCCACAAAGAAGAGGGAGTCAAGCTATTCTCCAAAGTGCCTGAAGGCAGGACAAGAAGCAACAGATGGAAACTAGTCAAGGAGAGAAGCAACCTAGAACTAAGGAGAAACTTTCTGACAGAACAATTAACCAGTGGAACAACCTGCCTCCAGAAGTGGTGAATGCTCCAACACTGGAAGTCATTAAGAAGAAACTGGACAGCCATTTGTCCAAAATGGTATAGGGTTTCCTGCCTGAGCAGGGGGTTGGACTAGATGACCTCCAATGTCCCTTCCAACTTTATTATTATTATTATTATTATTATTATTGTTATTATTATTATTATTATTCTGACACAGAGTTAAGTTGCTTTGTAAAACCGGGTCAAACAGATAAACTCAATAGAAATGATTGCAAAACAGATATATATTTATTCAGAGAAATACTTGCATTTATGATGGTTGCTTCTGGATATTACACGTCTGTTCATTCCTATAGGTGAGAAAATAATGCTTCCTCCATACCAGCTTGTAACTTGGAATGGAGCCAACTGAGACATCCGAATGGCTCCATGCCTCTCTCAGACAAAAGAACATTCCAACTGGCTCGTGTCCAGGAAGTCCTGCAATGCCCTTTAGAAACTCCTCCCACTAACCTACTAGCATGCTATAGCTGACTAGCTAAACTACATTACCCATAAGCCATCTCTTAAGGAGACAGCACTTAACCCAATAAATGCCAGATACTCTAACATGCAGACCTACGTGGTCCAGAACAATTATTATATAATCAATGAAAAACTGAAGGCAGCAATAAAAAAAATAAAGAATCACAGCAACATCAGTATACTATTAAAATGCTCAGGAGAATAATATATCTTTATCTGCAATTAAATAATATATCTTTATCTGCATTGTGTTCATTGTGCTGTACTTTGTAGCCTCCCTGCCTATTCCTATTTCCACAGAAAGAGTTTCCTCATGATTTCTTCCTTTATGACAACATTTCCCAATTTTTCCCTGTATGCAGACCATTGCATTCCCCTCACAAGCTTTTGAAGACTATTATATAAACCAGAGTCAGCAATGCACTCTTTCCGGATGCCATATATACAAAGTCTCTTTCATACCATCTGCAGGACTCCAAAGTCATATTAAAAATTAAGGCTCCTCATGATTGGATTGAATTGAAAGGGTTCCTTTCAGATACACATCTAAAACTGCTGTTCACACTGAACACCAACCACTCTCCAGGGATTTATTGAACCCACTGGATTCCCCAGGTCAGTCCTTCAAGTTCTTGAAACTTATGTTCCACAAGGCGGGCACCATGGCAGGAAACGTTCTCCTATGGAGCTGGTTTAAGTTTTTGTGGCATTGGAAAATAGTTCTTGACAAACTTCCCTAGGACTCCCTTTAATATATCTGAACATGGCTATCAGATCTCCTCTAAGCCTTGTGTTCTTTTTTTCTAGGCTGAACAACCAAATTCCTTTAGCTTGCCTTCAATTTCTTGCACCATATTTGTTGCTCTCTTTCGAACTACTGTGTCAATATGCTTCTAGAAGTGTGCTACCGATAATTATATATGTGGGCATACAATTAATGCAAACATAAGAGAACAATTAAAATGTCTATGGGGGTGTGTTGTTTACAACTGTTGATGTAGCGCCTTGTGCTACAAAGGCTGCATACACATTTATTCCATCATAATATTCCTGCGAATAGCAAATATAATTTTCTGATACCATCTGACAAGTCCTCCACTATGATCCAGACCTAGCCAAACTTTTGCAGGTCTTTTCCTTCCACTCCAGCATCTTTGCTCCTGTCACTTCTCTGATGTTATCTATCCCTTCTTGGGTGAGCTTCGCAAAAAAGGAGCTCTCGGGCTTTGCTGGACCCTGGGGAGTGATGCCTTGTTTGCTCCTAATTGTTCCATCACGAGTCTGTGACAACATTACAACAGTTTTCTCCAAGTGGGCAGGAATAATCCATCTTTTTCATCCTCCTCGTCCTTGAAAATGTTTATAAAGTCTGACAGTGAGAAGAATGAATCAATGAACAGGTTACCTCCCAGAATTGTGGCTGCTCCATCGCTGGAGGTTTTCAAGAACATATTGGACAACCATTTGTCCAGGATGGAATAAGGTCTCCTGTATTGGACAGGAGGTTGGAGCAGAAGACCTGTTCTGAATCATATAGCTCTAGGTAACCTTGTATAATTCTATGTAACCTTGTATAGTTCTATGTAACCCTAACTAGAGAGCACCAAGATCTCTTCCAGCCCTGTGATACTATGATTCTACCATCCTGCTCCACTTCTCACCTTGTCAAGTTGATTATTATGTGTCTGCAAGATCTGTAAATATTCTGGAGCGCCACTGTTCTGAAAGAGACAACATGAAGGTATAGTTTTTTTTCCTTTTTAGAACTCCCTTGAATGTTTTTTATTGTTTCATTTTGATTTTGAAATGCTGCGTATTGTCATGTAAGCATCATTGGTTATAGCCAGTGGTGGGATTTAAATATGTGAACAACTGGTTCTCTGTGTAGATGCTGCTTCTGGAAGTCCATTCTGGGCCTGGGCAACAAAAAATTAACTACCATTTCTGCCGAATGGGTGCGAACCGGCTGAATCCCACCACTGGTTATAGCCAAATTCATTAAACATCCTAGTTCTTCAGTCAGAGGTCTGTGTCCTAATCTCTGGTAGAATCCACTCAAAGTGGCTAAGGTGATTGTTGAATGTGTCTGTTCATCATGAAACGTCACTTTATATTAGGCATATTTCTTGACAAGCCCTGATAATAGTCCTAATTTGTATTGATTTGGGAAATATTCATCCCAAATTAATATACAAAATGGAATGCAGCTACATAATGAAATCCACAAACTGTGAAGTGGTTTCTAACTACACACATACATACACAAGAATGTTTATATAAATATCAATTTTAGGGGGAAACTTGTATAGGAATATATATATATTTTAAAAAAAATATGAACAGTAACAATTGTATGATAGAAAACTATAGAAAATGTGCACAGAAGTGCAAGGTTAAGAAATATTAAAATGTGCGATTTTTTTTAAATTTGGACTTTACCAGAATGAGAAAGTGATATCAAATTGGAAAGGGGCAAACGGAAGAGTTGCTGAAAAATTGATCATAGCTGAATCTGACCCATATACCTATTTCTAACAAGTACAATTCCAACGTTTCCTGAATATAAATTGCTTGCCTACATTTACTAACCTCAGTCCTGTTTTCCTATTTTAGTTTAGGGTGGGCTGTTTTCTTTTTTGTAAAAATGATAGGGTTATGGAGCAGAATTAAGGTGTTATTGCTGAAAAAAAACATAAAGTGCTGTAGGATGTACACCTGATTAAAGCACCTGCATGGTTCATTGCCAGTCTGCACACTTATTAAACTATTCATTTGGTCTGTACCTTGTTCTACATGAAAGATAAAGTTAGGCTAGCTGTAACAATGCAGCAGAGCCACTTGTCAAGCAACTTCCAACTTTCTGCTGTGCAATTTCAAGAGAGGAGCCAAGCTAAGTCCATGTGGGTTCCGTCTTCCGTCTGTTATGTTGCATTTACACGAATGAATGGAGACCTGTAGGAGTATTGCATGGCATATTACATGGAAGTGTTATATCTATGCCTTCATCATACCTAGCCAGGATAAGATACTAGTTAAAACATGGGAAAGACCTGCCCCAAGTTGTAATCTCCCCCCCCACACACACACACACAGTGGAGGCTTCCTGGGAGAACTCCGGTCCAGTCCTTTGTCTTTGCTCAAGAGTCAAACTTGGGTTCAAAGATCCAGGCTCAAGTGTGCATTTAATAAGAGACATTTTCTGAATGACTCTCTCTCTTTCTCTCTCTCTCTCTCTCTCTCTCTCTCTCTCTCTCTCTCTCTCTTTCCCTCACATAACTCCTCTCACTTCCACACCAGCTTACTTTGTGGAGCACTTGTGGGAAAGAAAGGAGCAAGGAGCATTACATACAATGGCTTTGAGCTCCTGAACGGAAGGTCGGATATGAGTTGCATAAATAGTGTGAAAGAGAGAAAAGTAGACTTGTCAGACATCAGATTGGTCAAAAGAAAAGGGCAAAGGGGGGAGTATTCTTCCATTTCTCCCCTCTTGCATACTAACATTTGCTTCAGTTTTTGCTTTCTTTGATTCTGTACCTGCTGAAATTCCTTCACTGTTAAACTTGATCTTCTTTTGCTCCTAGCTGTCAATTTCCTAATCCTGTCCTTAATTCCTTGTGGATGTGATTATTGTGGGATAAGAGATGACATCTTTTCTCCTCTTTTGCTGAAACTTTCCTTCATTTGCCAAGAAGCACTTCAGCAAGTGTTTTTGTTTAAATCTCTGAGTCACCAGATTTTAGTAGTGTATAAGTGTGATAAATAAATGAATATCTGGATAAAGGAATTAAATGGGCTGCAGGTGGGGAGAAGATCCAGCAGAACAGAGCTAACTGGGACATTTTTCCCCCCATTGCTGTATAGAAACCTGAGGGTGGCTTCTTGGAAAACCTTGTACAAGACAGGTGATGACGTCTTAGAAATGGCGATGGAAACGAAGGATGTGGTTGACTCACAGAAGTTTAGTATATTTAAGGCCTGAAATCCTAAACAAATCTATCGGCTGCTGAGACTCATCCACGGCTTCCAGAACTGGGGATCATGTCGATGCAGCTCCCTTTCCTTTGCTGAATAAAAGGCAGAGATTTATATATGTTTGTTTGCAGTCTTAGAGTCATCTGAAATGGCTGGAAAGTGTTCCCTTCCCTGACTTGTTATAGCTTCTTCCTGGTCTCTTTCAGCCAGTTTAAAAAAGGCATTTTTGTAACATGCTGTGTAAAAAATCTATGTGATTCCCTAAGAGTGAGAATCCCTGGATGGCACATTATCAATCAACGATTTAATTAATCAGGATATTCATCCTTGTCCACTCAGTTACAAGACAGAGATGGGCAACTTCCATCACCCTAGACTCAGGTGAGTTTTAGGGTTTTGATTTTCCTCCATCTCAAGAAAGCTCAGCCCCATTGCACAAAATTGGATTTCCAAGTCAACCAATCTTCCAATCTGTTTAGTCCTGTCCCAAACAAGTTCAGCACTGCTCAATGTTATGATTAGTATCCAACTATCTGAAAACTCTTAGACTGTATCCATGACAAGAGCAAGGGAGATAAATACAATACAATCCTTAATTTTCATGGATGGAGGTGGCTGTTTTCAAAGAAAGTTCTGATCTAAATATTGTTATAGTCCTTTATGCAGTTGGGGAATGTGCAGTCAGGAGGATCATTTAAAGGCAAAACAGCATCTGCAGGAAGCTTGCAAATAGTAGGGATGAGATAAACATTCTTCATCTTGTCCATTGATGAAATTCTTGGGTTCACAAACTGGGGTACTGTTGTCTTATTTATATTTTAATTTTAAGGGCTTTTTTTAAAAGGATAAGTTGCTTTAAGCCACTGATCTTATGTCAAAGGATACCTACGCATAAGATCAATGGCTTGAGGTGACAATTTGAGTCTTATCTTTCAAAATAGCCTTTAAAAATAATCACCAAAACTTTTGATCCTATCCATTCTGGGACTGGAAAAGGGATCCGCAGACTGTGGATACTGTTTGATGTTCAGCATTTGTATTGATTACATCTGGTTTCTGATACAACTGTAGCAACTCTCAACTATCTTTTTGATAAAGAGCAAGCAATAGGCAAGAAAGTAAATGGAGTAAATTTTTAAGTTTCCATCCATACACTATAATTCCCTTGTGGTTGTTAAGGCATGAGATGGTGAAAAGCACTGCCAATGAATATGGACCTCCAGTCATTTTCATGGAGAGCACTAATTAAGTTTAATCCAGATTACTGGGGACAAAATTCAAGACCCACTTCTAATATGGGAATCAATTGATCGTGCTGGATTGCTGACAGTTGTTAGAACCATATTCCTTTTGTGTGTCATTACTTGTTCTAATGTGTATAGACAATGAACAGGGAAATTTTATGGGAAAACCAAAGCTACCAAGGAGAATTCATCTTGCTGGGAGTGGCTGACCGGCCACGGTTGGAGATGTTGCTCTTTGCCCTTGTCCTGGTCTGCTACTCGATGACCATCTTGGGCAATACAACCATCATTGTGGTCTCAAGACTAGATCCAGGGCTCCATACCCCCATGTATTTCTTCCTCAGCAACCTTTCCTTCGTTGACCTCTGCTTCACCACCAGCCTTGGGCCCCACATGCTGATGAATTTCTGGAGAAAAAGCAAGACTATAACTTATGGCGGCTGTGTGGCTGAGCTCTACATCTCCCTTGCTCTGGGCTCCACGGAGTGTACTTTGTTGGCTGTCATGGCCTATGACCGCTATGCAGCCATCTGTCATCCACTACGCTATACTACCCTTATGAGCCACTCTCTGTGTTTCACGATGACTGCTGTCTCCTGGATAAGTGGCTTCAGTGTCTCACTAGTTCATACAGTGATGACTTTTAGGCTTCCTCTGTGTGGACGGAATCGGGTAGATCATTTCTTTTGTGAGCTCCCAGCCTTTCTTAAATTGGCTTGTGTTGACACTTCACTTAATGAGGTTGTGATGTTTTCAACTACCGTGGTGTTCCTCCTAGTACCAGTTATTCTCATCACGGTCTCCTATGGCTATATAGCCTCTGCGGTGCTGAGGATTCGCTCAGCTGAAGGAAGGAAGAAGGCCTTCAACACTTGTTCCTCCCACTTGATGGTGGTCTGGCTCTTCTATGGCACAGCCATCTTCAATTATTTTCAACCTCCATCCAACTATTCCCATGATCAAGGGAAGATGATTTCCCTTTTCTATATCTTTGTCACCCCCATGCTTAATCCACTGATCTACACTCTGAGGAACAAAGAAGTGTATAAAACTCTCCAAAGACTAATCAAGAAGAACTAAACTCATGGGTTGAAGCATCCGAAGCATCTGAAGGTTCAACAGAAATGCTGTTTGTTTGTTATTCTTGCAATAATTTTCATTGTCTTTTCTTTTCTCTATTTCATAATAGGCATGTCTTATTATCTAGGTACCACAGTAGTACACAAGACTGTAAAATTAAAGAATATACAAACCCCAAAACTGACAATCAGAACTTATTTTCTGAAATGTGTTTAGCTTGTCCTGGATAACACATGTCTTGTGTCAACTCTGTCCCTTGATGTTTCAGCTGTTTTGTTCCCCTGTGAAAAAGGCATCTTCTGAAGTTCTTGCAATTTTCTTTTAATGAGAATTTGAACTAACATTATTATTCTACCCTTGCAAATCTTGATTGCATTGTGGCTTTTACCTGACCAAATCCTGTCAGCATTGTGATTTTTCCATTCTTTTGGGACACTCCTAATTATTCAACATTAAAAAAAAGTTTCTTCATGATTTTCTTCCCTTATGAGATCAGTTCCTAAACATTTTCTTTATGCAGAGTATGACATTGCTATCATGAGTTTTTCAGGACTATTATATAATCCAGAATCATCAATACAATTTTTTGGGAGTTCCTATGTACAATGGCCCTTTCATGCTGTCTACAGGGTATAAACAGTTGTCATTTAATTGATTTGGTATGAAACATGCCTATGCTGCTTGCCATTATAAAATAAAGTTGGAAATGTTTTGAAATTACATCTGTTGGTTACAACAGTTAATGAAATATTTTATGAAATGCAGAATAAAATACAGAATGAAATAAATGTAAGGTTTATAAAATAAAAGTAAGGTTCTACATTTAGACAAGAAAAACCAAACGTACAGGTATAGTATGGGGGTACCTTGCTCAATAGTAGTAACAGTGAGAGGGATCTCGACGTCCGAGTGGACAATCACTTAAATATGAGCCAGCAGTGTGCTGCAACTGCCAAAAAAGCCAACACAGTGCTAGGCTGCATTAACAGAGGGATAGAATCAAGATGACATGAAGTACTAATACAACTTTACAATGCCTTGGTAAGGCCACACTTGGAATATTGCATCCAGTTTTGGTCACCACAATGTAAAAAAGATGTTGAGGCTCTAGAAAGAGTACAGAGAAGAGCGACAAAGATGATTAGAGGACTGGAAGCTAAAACATATAAGGAACGGTTGCTGGAATTGGGTATGTCTAGTTTAATGAAAAGAAGGACTAGGGGTGATATGATAGCAGTATTCCAATACCTCAGGGGTTGCCACAAAGAAGAGGGAGTCAAGCTATTCTCCAAAGCGCCTGAAGGCAGGACAAGAAGCAACAGATGGAAACTAGTCAAGGAGAGAAGCAACCTAGTACTAAGGAGAAACTTTCTGACAGTTAGAACAATTAACCAGTGGAACAACCTGCCTCCAGAAGTGGTGAATGCTCCAACACTGGAAGTCATTAAGAAGAGACTGGACAGCCATTTGTCCAAAATGGTATAGGGTTTCCTGCCTGAGCAGGGGGTTGGACTAGATGACCTCCAAGGTCCCTTCCAACTTTATTATTATTATTATTACTATTATTATTATTATTATTATTATTATTCTGACACAGAGTTAAGTTGCTTTGTAAAACCGGGTCAAACAGATAACCTCAATAGAAATGATTGCAAAACAGATATATATTTATTCAGAGAAATACTTGCATTTATGATGGTTGCTTCTGGATATTACACGTCTGTTCATTCCTATAGGTGAGAAAATAATGCTTCCTCCATACCAGCTTGTAACTTGGAATGGAGCCAACTGAGACATCTGAATGGCTCCATGCCTCTCTCAGACAAAAGAACATTCCAACTGGCTCGTGTCCAGGAAGTCCTGCAATGCCCTTTAGAAACTCCTCCCACTAACCTACTAGCATGCTATAGCTGACTAGCTAAACTACATTACCCATAAGCCATCTCTTAAGGAGACAGCACTTAACCCAATAAATGCCAGATACTCTAACATGCAGACCTACGTGGTCCAGAACAATTATTATATAATCAATGAAAAAGTGAAGGCAGCAATGAAAAAAATAAAGAATCACATCAACATCAGTATACTATTAAAATGCTCAGGAGAATAATATATCTTTATCTACAATTAAAAGACAATGAAGACAGAACTAGTTCACTGGAGAAAGCATCCAAATTTATGGGGCTACGAATTAGAAGGCCTGTTTGTAGATATGAAAATGAAATTGGTTATGTCAAGAAATACACAAGATAAATTAAACGTAGTGTGAATGTCAGAAAAGTCTGGGGTACAATAAATGGCACTATCAGCCAGGACTGAAAATAAATTGAGTGATCGGTATTTACAAAGAACATTGAGGCAGTTTGTTTATGGAGATTCTCAGTCATCCAGATCCTGGTTCTCTCAAAGATGGGGGGGGGGTTTCCCCAAAAGGCAACTGGACTTTCTTTGTTTTTCCTTCACATCCAAGAAGTTTCATTGGTTCTGGCAGGAAGTTGGAGGAGACAGAAGGCTTAGTTCTGAAGGATCCTTTGAGACAGATTGAGGCAGTTTGTCACACAAAGAGAGTATGTAAAGATAATTGCAAAATAAGTCTGTAAGCTAGTAGTAAATGATTCAAAAGGAAAGGAAAACTAAGAAGGCCATGGGTGGATAGGATATCCTATTTATAAGAAGATATAAACAACCATTTCAATGACCGTTGGCAGCCCAATCCTTACCATGAGTACCAGCCATACTGACTGGAAAGTCCTCCAGGGTTTCTGGAAATCACTGGAGTCCCTCAACTCCCAGCACAAGCCCAATATAATTGATCCACCCCTCTACAGAAAATAATAGTGACTGCTCTACACACACAAATGCACACACAGAGGAGTGCTGAAGTCTTCCAGAACTAAAATTTTAGGATCCCTCAATGCCAAATCTGATGCCACTTTGATCAGATGAAGTAAGAAACCAGCTGGGCACTTAGTGAGTTGCCTACCATTTCCTGGCAGTGCTAAAGATACAGTCCCTCCATGGTGGCACCTCAGTGGGGAGAGAGAGAAATTACTGCTGAGCAGTAGTGCAGGAGTACATAGGGGTTGGGGCTTCCGGTTTTGTGCAGTTAGTGCAACAGCTGAGGGATTGCGGGGTCCACATCCTATGGCTGATTTCTTTCTGTTTGGGGACCTTAAATGGGTCAAAAGCTACCTTGAAGAAGTGGCAAAGAAGGAGAGAAGCCCTGCTGATCGTCGAGAGATGGCAGTCAATCTGGACATCCGGGGAAAGCTCTCCAGGAACCAGCAGAAGAAAGGCTAGCATCATTCTTGAGTCTAGCCCAAGCTACATGCAGCCAAAGCCAAAAAGTACTAAGTTACAACAAATACAAATGACATTAACTTCAAACGATGAGGAAATTAAAAATAACTTTGAATACTTAAATGAACATATTCTCAATTTAACATCACAACAAACAAATGATCAGAAAACAAAAAGAGAGAGAGAGATCAAGTAAAGCAAATACCTGAACATAAACTAGAGGAAAGAAACTTAGAGACAGGATTTAATAATGGAAGCAGCTGTGATTTAATCCAGATGGAGAAAAGCTTGCAGGAAATATTGGACACAGAAAAGATAACCTATACTTCAAGATTCCAAGAACTTGAGAGAAAAAAGGAGATGGGAGAAACTAAGAGAAAGAAAGAAAAAGATTTCTGAGGAATACTTCTACAAAAACACCTTACTTGATTCATCTTTTGTACTTACAACAATATCTACAAAACAATGGGAAGATCTTTGGTTTCAATGGAAAATACTGATTAGGAAAGATGTTTGGCAAAAAGAAAAAGGGGGGGGCGCTAAAGCCAGAATTAAGAAATTAGATGATGGGACTCATTTGATGGAATACTTAAAGATTAAGCGCTTGTTTGAATATGGTTAAAGAAATAAAATTTTGAATACAAATGAATCTTAGCTTAGGAGAGATAGGCTTCTTAAGCAATACGATATTTTTTGTCTATGATATGAGAAACATAAAAATGTTTGGGATGATTTATATGAGGGAAATGTACTAGATGCTTAAATATAATGGATTTTGAAGACTTGAATATGCTTAAAAAGAATAAAACATTGAATATAAATGTATTTTAGCTTAAGAGAGATATGTTTTTTTAAACAGTATATTATTTCTTTCTTTTGTTCTTTGTTTCAAGATATGAAAAATGTAAGTATTGGGGTGGTTCATATGAGGAAACAGATTTAAATATCTAATTAACTAAGAAATTTTTAACAGGTAAAAAATTTTCTTTTGAAATATTGTGGGGAAAATAAATTTAAATGAGAACTCTAAAACAAGAACTATGACAAGGTGATCAAGATGATTAATTAGAAAAGAAGCTTAATAATGAGGTGGAGGTTATTTGTAGACATTTAATTGTTATCTTTTAAAATTATCAAGAAATATATTAATTCAAGGTGGATAAAAAAGAATATTATTGGAAGAAGAGAAAATCAAGGAAAGCTACTATGCGGAATATGGAATTATAGAAACTAATTGTTATTGATTACTTGTAAATACAAACCCAGACAACACACTGTTTGCCAAATATTGATGGTGACATGTAAAAAAAAATCAATAAAACTTTTTTTTTTAAAAAAGAAGTACATAGGGGTTGACTTGAGCTTTTTGCAATGCTGCCAATATTTAGAATAAAATTTGTGGTAGAGGAATGCAGACTGGATAGAAATTCCATGGAAGGGATGTAGGTGACCTTATCCTCTGATCCTAGATGGTTTGGATTGGGTGTGGTGGCCAAAGACGTTCCAGAAGTTCTATCCATAATTGCATGTAGGTGTGTATATACAGCATTAATAAAAACAAAAACAAACCATTAAAATATGTGTTTCTATGTTTGTGGGTATGTGTGTGTGGTTGCCCACCACTGTTGACCTGGCACCTTGTGCTATGAAGGCTGAACAGAAATTAAGTTCATTCAATAGCAAACACAATTTCTGACATCACTTGAAATTTACTCCTTTTTTTTTTTTGCCGATCTAAACTTTTGCAACTCTCTTCCTCCCACTCCTGCATCTTTGCTCCTGTCACTTTTCTGAACCCCCTCTATCCTTCCTGGATGAGCTTTGCAAATGGTTTCAAGGGCTTTGCTGGACTCTGGAGGGAAGCGTCTTGCTTCCTGCTAATTGTTCATCTTGAGTCCTGGTGTCCTGGGGCTCTGGGGCAACTTTATTCTATAGCAATTTTTACCAATGGGTGAGAAATTGGCAAGAATAGTGCTCCTTTTCTCCTCCTTCTCACCCTCCCTGAAAATGCCTATAAAATTTACCATCCTGCTCCATTCCTTGCCTTCTCAGTTTGTTTACTGTGTGTGTCTGTGTGATATCTGTGAATATTCTGGAGCACTGCTGATCAGGAAGAGCCAAGATGCCAAGCTGAGCATGCAAGTGTTTGACTGCACAGTTTCCATTTCTTATTATTGTCTCTCCGCTGTAATTTCTCTCCCTTTTTTCTTTAAAACAGATGCATTAATCTTTGCTTTTAGCTTTCTTTCCCTTCAAGATCAAGTGAAAAATGGTCCTGAAATTATTGCTGCAATGCTACCGGTATCTCCATTTGCTTGAGTTAAGCTCTACAGGACTCTTTAGATTATTCAGATGGACTATTTTCATGCTTCTCATTGCCTCAACCTACATTCATGTCATCCCATTTCATTTCCTCCTTCCTTCCTCAGACTCAGTTCCTATCAAAATATTTCTGTTAGCTTGCACCTAGTTTCATGGGTATCTCTGTCTGTTCTCTTTTCAGAGGATTTTCCAGTCCCCACTAACTGATCTTCTGTCCTCTCCTTTCAGCCCAACCTCTAGTCTGTGGAATAGAAAGGTCCATTCTGAAATCCTCAAATGAGAACTATTTTGGCCTGAAAATGTGTCATGTGCTGTTTAAATCAAATCTGGTTCTTTTTAAGAAATAGAAAAAGAGTCACAGGCAGAGATTCTTACCTGAGATCATACAAGCATCCAAGACCCTCCAAGCCAACACGCGAAGATGAGTCAAGCAGACACAGGTGAGGTTGGGGAGTGGGGTGTTTTGCGGCTGTACTGGTAGTTACTTATGTAATATATACGTATATATAAGTAACAGGGAAGGAGAAGATTACATGTTCTACCCCCCCTCTCCCCTCTCAGCAATTTAAAAAAGGGGGAGTTTTGTAACATTTTTGTGAAGAAAATCTATATGATTGCTAAGAGTGAGAATGCCTTGATGGCAAACAATCAAACTGTCAATTGATTAATCAGGACATTCATTCATGCTCACTTTCAGTTAAAAGACAGAGATGGGCAACCTCCATCACCCTGGGCTGCATATGGCTCTTGAGCCTAGGTCAGGGTAAGGCTTAGGGTTGTGACCTTCCACAAAAGCTCACCCCACAAAATTGGACACCCATGTCAACCAGTCTTGCCTTACCTTTTAGTCCTGACCCAAACAAGTTCAGCACTGTCTAGTGTTGTGATTGGACTCCAACTATCTGGGAATTCATAGATTCATGAGAGGAGCAGCAGACACATACTGTATTATAGTACAGTATGTCCAGTATAATTTTCCTGCATAGAGGAAGTTATTTCCAAAGAATGTTCTAAGCTAAATATTGTTATTTAATAGGAGATGATGCACAATCAGGATGATCTTTTTAGAGGCAAAATGGTAACTGTGGTCCTAGTTTAAGGGTTTTTTTTTGTTTAAGATAAGAGGTAAACTGATGTCTTAGTTCACTGATCCTATGGTGAGGGAGACCCACTCCAAAGATCCATGGCTTGAGATGACAGTCTAACACTTATCTTTTTAAAAAGTTTACAAAAGTGATATCCAAAACTTTTGACCCCACCAATTCTGGGGCTGGAAAAAGGATTCCAGCAGACTTTGGGCACTCTTTGATGTTCCTCATTTATATTGATTACACATCATTTCTGCTACATGTGTTGTCTCCTTTCAACCTCTTAGATACAACAGATATGTCAAAACAATGTTCCAGGAACTTCATGGTATTATACCGCTGAATGAGACAAGGTTTTCTGCCCTATGAAGAGCATATTCATATCTTGCACAGTAGAATTCTTCTTTACATTCACAAGATATAATAAGCTTTTTGGATTTAATGGAGGTAGAAGTGTTTGTGGCTATCTAACTGAACAAGGATTAGGAGAGCAGGGGTTTTTTTTGTAGTTAGAAAATAAAGTACATTTATGTGCAGGAAATTCATTGTATGAAAAGGGAAAGCATAGCACCTACCTAACTACATACTATCAGGAGAGTTGGACAGAATGTACAAAAGGGAATGACCTTATTTTATCAAACTTTGAAATAAAGAGTGCCCAGAGGGGAAACTTACAAGCTGACTACCTTGTAGAATAGATGGGCAGCATAAAAATCTAATAAATAAATAAAATTAATTAATAAGCAAAGTAGATCAGGTAAATCTCTATCTTGCCATCCATATACAATTACTCTCTTGTGGTTGTTAAGGCATGAGATGATGAGACAGCAGTGCCAACAGTTGTGCACCTCCAATCATTTTCATAGAGTCCACTAATTAAACACTACTCTAGGAAACAGGATTCAAACCTCACTTCAAAAATGGGAATCATTTGATCTGGATTCAGGATTTCTTTCGGTTCTGTATTGGATTTCTTTTTTATGTCATTACTTGTTTTAATTTGTATAGACAACAAACATGGAAACCTTGTGGGAAAACAGTAACCAAAGCTACCAAGGTGAATTCATCTTGCTGGGAGTGGCTGACCGGCCAAGCTTGGAGATGTTGCTCTTCGCCCTTGTTCTTGTATGCTACATGATGACCCTTCTGGGCAACACAACCATCATTGTTGTCTCGAGCCTAGATCCAGGGCTCCATACCCCCATGTATTTCTTCCTCAGCAACCTTTCCTTCATTGACCTCTGCTTCACTACCAGCCTTGGACCCCACATGTTGGTGAACTTCTGGAGAAAAAGCAAGACTATAACTTATGGCGGCTGTGTGGCTGAGCTCTACCTCTCCCTTGCTCTGGGCTCCACGGAGTGTACTTTGTTGGCTGTCATGGCCTATGATCGCTATGCCGCCATCTGCCATCCACTGTGTTACACTACCATTATGAGCCACTCTCTGTGTTTCATGATGGCGGCTGTCACCTGGATAAGTGGCTTCAGTGTCTCACTAGTTCATACAGTGATGACTCTTAGGCTTCCTTTGTGTGGACGGAATCAGGTAGATCATTTCTTTTGTGAGCTCCCAGCCTTTCTTAAATTGGCTTGTGTTGACACTTCACTTAATGAGGTTGTGATATTTTCTACTAGCGTGGTGTTCCTCCTAGTACCAGTTATTCTCATCACGGTCTCCTATGGCTATATAGCCTCTGCAGTGCTGAGGATTCGCTCAGCTGAAGGAAGGAAGAAGGCCTTCAACACTTGTTCCTCCCACTTGATGGTGGTCTGGCTCTTCTATGGCACAGGCATCTTCAATTATTTTCAACCTCCATCCAACTATTCCCATGATCAAGGGAAGATGATTTCCCTTTTCTATACCTTTGTCACCACCATGCTTAATCCACTGATTTATACTCTGAGGAACAAAGATGTACATAAAGCTCTCCAAAGACTAATGAAGAAGAACTAAACCGATAATTTGAAACTGCATTTCAAGATTCCACAGGAATGGTCTTTGTTATTTTTGCAGTACTTTTGATTCTACCTTTCCCTCTCTCTCTTTGTTCATAATAAATATGCAATACATCTTGGTACCACAGCAGTTCTCAAAATTAATACATTAAAGAGTATACAAACTTCAGAACTTCTTTTCTGAGATGTGTTAACTTGTTGTGGATAAGACGCTATTATCTCGTGTCAACTCTGTCCCTTTATGTTTAGATGTTTCATTCCCATTTGAAAAACGCACCTTGTGAGGTTCTTTTAATTTTATTTTAATAAGAACTTGAACTAATGATATTATTCCAGTGTAGCAAATCCAGTCTGCATTGTTTCTTTGCTAGACCAATTCCTGTCTGCATTTCCCTCCTTCTTAGACACTCCTAATTCCTGAACCTTTGTTTTGTAGAATTCCATCTTCAAGTCTCTATCCTCGAATTTATGTTCAGTCATTTGTTTTGTTTGTTCCTTCTCTGCTGTATTTTCCTGAGGGCTTTTTTTGGTATAAAATTGAATTGGAAATGAGTTGATTTATATTTTCAAAGTTATTCTGAGTTTCTTTGTGATTTGAGATCATTGTTCTTTGAATTAGTTGCAGCTTAACATATATCTCCTCTTGAAAAATATTCATTTTTTCTTGATAAGTATTTCCTATAAATCTCTGATTTTCCATGATGACCAAAAGTTCAGATTCCCCCCCCCTTTGGAAATAGCTTTGGAGTCAGAAATGAATAAATACTTATAGTCCAAAGAATTTAAAAAAGAGTTCTTTTTTTCGGTTTGGTTTTGTTTTTATTCCCTCAGGTTTGTAAGTCTCACTTTATCTACCCAGCTGTTCTTTATTTGTTAGCTTTGAAGGTCACAGACAAAGATTAGTTTTTTCCCCTCAACTTTACCATGACTGTCATAACCCTCATCTACCAGTAGGTGCCAGCACTGGTTCATTTTTCAGATTTCATTCCTTCATGAAAGGTTAGATTCCCTGCTTCCAGTAGCAAAAGGGTGGGGGGAAACACCCCTTCCTTCACTATTGGAGGGTTGTTTTGTTTTTTTTGCTTCTTGGGAGTTTTTCCCCTTCAGGAAAGTAGGTAGGAAAGAGAAAATCAATGTTCTTACCCAGGTTCAAGCACACTATTTATGATCAGCTTAAAATAGTGCTTTTGACTTCCATTGCTTGCAGCTTGGGCTGGACTCTGAAGTTAAGCCAGCCTTTCTCCTGTTGGTTTCTGGAAGGCTTCTCCTGGACCAATCGATTGACCGCTGTCTCTCCTAGGTCCCTGGGACTTCCTTCCTTCATTGCCACCTCTCTGGGGCGGCTTCTGGCCCATTTAGGATCCCCTAACAGGAAGAAACTCATTTGGAGGGCTCAGAATCCCAAATCCTTCAACTGCTTCTCTGCGTGCAGGAACCGGAAGTCCATAGTTACATTTTTGATTGGCTCAAGATTGCCACAATCTTCCCAGACTCACAAGAAAAGGAAAATTCTGAGCTGGTAGACGAGCATATTGAAGATATACATCTCCAGATTCATTAGTCTAATTAACAAAAGCAATGAGATGAAAAATGCAGGAATTCCAGAGACCAGAAACCAGGGAATGGAACAGATGCCACATATACCGCTGTCTTCACTGTTGGATCAAAGCTACTGCAAAATAATAATGTCCACTATCCTCTAACGAGTGGATAATCTTATCTGAAGGTTATCTGAAATGGTATAGGCCAGTGGTGGCGAACCTATGGCACGGGTGCCAGAGGCAGCAGTCGGAGCCCTCTCTATGGGCACACGTGCCATTGCCCCAGCCTCGCCTCCCCCCACGACCCCCTCCTCTCCAGCAGCCCCCCTGAAAGAGAGTCAGCCCGAGCGTCGCCCACACGGAGCAGTGCAGCCAAGGACATGGCAGCCAGGCAGTGTAGACAAGACTCTGCCCTCATACCCCATTGTACACAGCTGATGCTGCAGGGCATGGGCAGTGGATGTGGCCACCATAGCGCTGCTGGGCTGCCTGGGCGATCTGCAGCGGGCCCTGGAGGCGGTGAGTGGCCCTGCAGGCAGGTGGGGCAGGGGATGGAGGGGTGGAGCAAGGGCGGGGCAGAGGGTGGAGTGGGGGCGGGGCCAGTTTTTGGGCACTCAGTCTCTAAAAGGTTCGCCATCACTGGTATAGGCCTATGTGGAATCTCCTGAGCTATTCCTTTTTTTGGGCGGTTTGTGTTCATAGAACATTTGAATGAGTAAGGAGAGAAGTATCATCTAAGGAGGTCTGATCCCCAGTTGAGGTCATCATCACATCTCATTGTTTTAAAGGGCACAATGAGTCTCATTACTTTTTTCTCTGCTGGTAAATTGTACCCAAAGAGGACTCTGTTTTATATTAACAATGATAGTTATTGACAATTATAAAACCACAAAAATATATCTTCAAACTTTTAATGGCAGAAAGTTTATTGATGAATCCCAAATGAATTGCACACAGTGGCTAACTACGCTGTGTTTTCAAAAACCTTTAATGAGATACTGTAATCCCTCAGAGAACCTTTCAGGCAACTTCCCTAAGCTGGTACTCTCTAGATACATTAGGATCTCAACTCCAGGAATCCTACAAAATAACACTAGTTTGGAATTCAGTCCAGAGCAGGGGTCCCCAACCCCCATGCCATGAATCCGTGGCCTGTTAGGAACTGGGCTATACAGCTAGAGGTGAGTGGCGGACGAGTAAGCGAAGCTCCATCTTTATTTGCAGCTGCTCCCCAGCACTAGCATCACTGACTCAGCTCTACCTCAGATTACCAGGCATTAGATTCTCATAAGAGTGCAAACCCTACTGTAAACTGCACGTGCAAGGGATCTAGGTTGCACACTCCTCCTCTCCCAACTCTGGTCCATGGGAAAATTGTCTTCCACGAAATTGGTCCCTGGTGTCAAAAAAGTTGGGACTGTTGAGCTAGAGTAGCACATATCTGCAGAGCACCAGACTGGGGAATCCTATTCTGAGAATTACCACTCCATGCATTTTCTAGTACTACTCCTCTGCATTTTATAGGTTCATGGCAGGCAGAAAATGAACTGGAAAGAGAGGCAATGAAGAGGAAAAAACTCACCTAATAGACTGGTGTCAATCATGCAACCCTAAAGGTACATAATCATGTGCAAAAGGAAGAAGGTGGTGATAATCCTACCCACCTCAGCAATTCTTCAGAAGTTCATGAAGCTTTTGCAAATATTATCTCCCAGAATTTTACCTAGATCTATTTTGAACTGAGTTTGACCAAACTGGGCTCAGGGTAGTGTTGACACTAAGGATGTCACTAAGAATCCAACAGAAATAATTACAGGCCTGGTAACTTCTTAAATAGGGGTTTATACCTTTATAAACTTTGTAACTTTATAAATAGGGTCTTACAGTCAGCAGCAAACTTTGTTTGAATAGTGCTTTTATCTAGTGGTTAAGGCACTAGGCTAGAAACTAGGAAACAGTGAGTTCTAGTTTTTCCGTAGCCATGAATGCCTGCTGGGTGACCTTGGGCCAGTCACTGTCTCTCAGCCCAATTTTTCAACCACCCAGGACTGTTATTGTGGGGAAAATAGGAGGAGGAAGGTGAGTTAAGACTTTACAAACAACAAGAGGAAAGCTCCACCTACATTCAATGGAGGTAAAAATTAAAATGATAAAAAAGAGAAACAAAATGGGGGTGATAGAATTAAGCGAATGGTTTTCAAAATTTAATATTGTAAAAAAAATTGCAAGAGGAAATAGCTATCTTAAAGGCAAAACTAAAAGAATTGGATAACAGGAAAGGCAAAACTAAAACTAAATAACAGGGAAGAATCTATTGTTCTAAGAAATCATAAAATATCCCAGAACTCGAAAACAAGTAACAAAGCATGCTCAATAGACTATTGAATATTAGCTGCATTTATTATCTGCTAATTATAATGCAGATGCAATGTACGATTTAGTATGTTCGGGAGGGTAGTAGGAAATATGTAGAAGACAGTTGGAGGGAATGTAACCTCATAGGGCCATAGCCAATGGGGAATGAGTGGGATGGACGGTCAGTGCAAGGAATGTATAAAGATGTTGATTTGAGATTATAAACTTTGGAGAGAACCAAACTTTGATAAGCTTCTCTCCCCGTTTGTTGCAATAAACGAAACAGGGAGGTCTTCATTGTGTCTGGGCTTGTTATTGGGCAGACGAGCTTGCCCCTGATCACAAAGGAAAGTGGCCAGGAGCACATAACAGGGAGGAGCCAAAGAAGGAACAATATCCCAAAGTGCCTTTTGCTAGAAAACAAAAAATAGTTTTCAAGTCAAACTTGACTCTGGGCAGTTCTTGGATACATTCAAGCTATTTTCTTGGCAACAAGATGGAAGTAGTTTGCCACCACATTATTTCAGAGGTTTTTCAATTTCCCAGCCTAGTAGTCTCCAACTGGATTTCCCTATTTGCTCCCAGGCAGGATCTAATTGAATGCACAAATTCTTTGGTGAGCCTCCAGAATGGATGAAAGGATTGTGCCAAAGACTTTACAGAAAGAGTGAGTTCTGAAGAGGAATTGAAAGAAGTGAGAGGCAGCATGCCTTCAGGTGGTGTTCCAGGCTTCAATAGCATCAGGAAAAAGGGCAGAGTCAATCCAGGAATGGTGAGACATAAACAGACACTGTAGGGTGATGGTGCAGAATGAGCAAAGAACTTGGCCGGACATGTATCCCATCCATCCTGGGGAGGGCTACCAAATGTCCAGCAAGAGAAACACATGTCTGGGGAATTTCTCTATTGGCTGGGGAATTTTGGAAGTTGGGGTCCCCACATCTGAAAGCTGCCTAGGTTGAAAACCACGGCACTACACCAAACTGGGTTTGTTTGCTCTCTCCCCCTTCCCCTCCCTCTCTCCTCCTTCTTGTCTCCCTCTCTCTCTTCCCCTCTCTTTCTCTCTACCCCCTCTCCCTCACACTCCCTATCTCTCTCCCCCCTTTCCCCCTCCCACTTCTTATCTTTCTCCCCTTCTCTTTCTCCCTCGGTCTACCCCATCTCCGTGTGTTTGCTCTCTCTCTCTCTCTCTCTCTCTCTCTCTCTCTCTCTCTCTCTCTCTCTCTCTCTCTCTCTCTCTCTCTCTCTCTCTCTCTCTCTCTCTCTCTCTCTCTCTCTCTCTCTCTCTTCCCTCCCTCCCTCTCCTTCTTTCAATCCTTCCTTCCTTTCTCTCTCTCTGTTTTTGTCTCAACATTACTCTTGTGTTTCCTTGTGGAGAAGGCTTCAGACCTACCCAGAAGCCTTGATCCTACCAAGATCTTGTCCTCTCTAACTGATGTCCTGACTTAGCTTGTGCAGGACAACTTTTTGGTCAGAACCTGAAAGTCTTCTGTGAGCCTAGAGCCAGTCCTACATGTATGACACCAACTGTCCTGGGATAGTCCTGAGTTCCTAAAGGTTGTATGTAGGACTCATATGCTCCATTTTTCTGTGTGACGTGGAAGACCTGGATTCTACACTGAGGATCTTAGGAACTTTTACATCTTCATATGGCCATGGCATGAATACTTTGTTCCCTCCAACTTGCAAGACCTTCAGGTGTTCTGGCATTGTGTGTTGAAAGGACAATTGGGTTCTGCCCTCTCTCAGAAAGATTGCAGAATCCTGTACCACCAATAACCAGGTGGTAATAAAATCTGTTTCTTCCAACTGGAAGACCTTTTCCCACTTCTGAACAATCCCATCTTCATATACATGAAGCCGCTTAGTCAGGGATCTCAGATTATCTATGTATCTTATTAGTCTTTCTATTTCCTGTTGATCTGCTTATCAATACAGCAATCAGTGTCATCCCCACTCCAACATTTGTGAAATCATATGCAGGATCTGCTGCAACCTTCTCCCACTTATTTCAAGCTTTGTGGGATTCTTATTATAATGCATATTCAGTGGTGGGATCCAGCCGGTTCGCACCACTTCGGCAGAACCGGTAGCTAATTTTTTGTTGCCCAGACTCAGAATGGACTTCCAAAAGTGGCATCCACACAGAGAATCGGTTGTTCACATATTTGAATCCCACCACTGTGCAAATCCCTGGCAAGGAATCCACCCTTTGAGCAGGGAAGCAGTGGATGTGGTAGGATGTGAGGGTGTTCCTTGGATGATGGTGCCTTGAGTGGGTTGATTGGCTCAATGATCCATCAATTTGTCGGATATTCAAAAATGATAGAAGTTGAATGCAATTTCCCACTGACTGGAAGAGCTGCAAAGTCCTTCTTTTTTTTCCTACCAGATCTCAAAGGAACTCTCCACCAAAGGTTTTCTTGGTGAGGTTGAGAGGGGAAAGAAAGCAAAAGAATCCACCAATCAAGGACTATTTTAACAACCACCCAGATGGAAAATTTCATTATCCTAGTGACTAAAGGAGAGAAGGGGATGACATTTAAAAAGGGCTTTATGTTGATATTGTAACTTTTGGTCCTATTCTTCAAATATTTCCTTTAATATTTCTGATGCTATAACATTTGGCATCATTCTGTGTCCGCGGCCCCCAACCTTTTGGGCACCAGGAACCAGATCCAGGGAGAGAGGTTTTTCCATGGACACGAGAGGGGCGTGGTTTCACATGCTGCCTGCATCCTATGATGGGAATTCGCTTGCTTGCGTGGCTCAGTTTCTGGCAGGCCGCAGACCAGGGGGGGGGTGTTGGGGACCCCTGTTCTATGTCACAGTATTAACTGTCATCAGCTGTGTATTTTCTTCTGCTTAAAATCTTTAGTCTCCTCTAGTGTTCAGTTTCTAAAATCAACCCTTACCTTTTTCATGACTTACAATTGCCAGCTTGTTGCCAAAATAAGTCTGTTTCCCATGACAAGTTGTTTATTTTTTATTTTTTTATTCCAATCTCTTATAGTAAAAGTCAATATACCAAATGTATATGGAACCTTAATACATTTATAACTTTCTTAAATCAAAATCTTTAGCTATTTGCTGTTTATTGCACATTCTTTAAGTTCTTAGGCTTGTGATTCTTTATTTATTTTTTTTTTGTTCAGAATTGCAGAAAAATTATCCCCATGAAGATTTTTCAAGCCTGTTGTTCCACAGGGCTCTAATAGTTTTAGAATAGTTAGTAGTCAATTTCTGAAAATGCTTAGAAAGGGAGGTTTACAAATTCAATATCCGTTAAACCTTCAACATCTATATCAACAATTTGGACGAAGGGATAGATGGGGAACTCATCAAATTTGCAGACAACACCAAGCTGGCAGGAATAGCCAACACTCCAGAAGACAGGCTTAAAATACAGAAGGATCTGGACAGACTTGAACACTGGGCACTATCTAACAAAATGAAATTCAATGGTGAAAAAAGCAAGGTTCCACATTTAGGCAAGAAAAACCAAATGCACAGGTATAGTATAGGGGGTACCTTGCTCAATAGCAGTAACTGCGAGAGGGACCTCAGAGTCCTAGTGGACAATCACCTAAATATGAGCCAGCAGTGTGCTGCAGCTGCCAAAAAGGCCAACACTGTGCTAGGCTGCATTAACAGAGGGATAGAATCAAGATCATGTGAAGTGTTAATACCACGTTACAATGCCTTGGTAAGGCCACACTTGGAATACTGCATCCAGTTTTGGTCACCGCGATGCAAAATTGATGCTCAGACTCTAGAAAGAGTACAGAGAAGAGCAAAAAAGATGATTAGGGGACTGGAGGCTATAAGGAATGGCTGCTGGAATTGGGTATGTCTAGTTTAATGAAGAGAAGGATGAGGGGGGACATGATAGCAGTGTTCCAATATCTCAGAGGCTGCTACCAAGAAGAGGGAGTCAAGCTATTTTCCAAGGTGCTTGAAGGCAGGACAAGAAGCAATGGGTGGAAACTAAGCAAGGAGAGAAGCAATCTAGAACTAAGGAGAAACTTCCTGACAGTTAGAACAATTAACCAGTGGAACACCCTGCCTCCAGGAGTGGTGAATGCCCCAACACTGGAAGTTTTCAAGAAGAGACTGGACAGCCATTTGTCTGAAATGGTATAGGGTTTCCTGCCTAAGCAGGGTGTTGGACTAGATGACTTCCAAGGTCCCTTCCAACTTTACTATTATTATTATTATTATTATTAAAAAAGTCTTTGCCATGGTTGTGAGCAAGATGGCTGATTCTATAATCTTCTGGCACTCAAATTCAAAATAAAACCATTGTCCTGCAATCTCCTCATGAGGAACAGCCATTTGGAGCACATGTGGGCAATCTCCAATCCTCTCCTTATCCAGAAAGATTCCAGAGAATTAGTTTATTCACTGCACTGGTTTCTTGGTCTTCACCACAGTCATCATCTCTGCTTTCACAGAGCCATCTTCAGTTCACCTTACTTCCCCTGAAAGTTGAGCCACATTGCTTCTCAGTTTGGATCAGCACATTACTTACATAAGAGCTATTACAGTGCTGAAAGAAAAATTTTCATCAGGGTCCAGTCCTGATAATAAACAAAATGGAGACTTCTTTAGAAAGAAGAAGAAGAGAGTCAGACAGAAAGATGGCTCTGGGAAAGCTGACCACACGTACCAGGGAGTGGTGGGTTTTTATACCTTCTTGGGCTTTTGAGGTTGTTTCTGTTGTTTTTTTTGAACAAGTTTTATTAGTTTTTCAAGTTTTTACATCCAGGTGCTTAGGAAGCAGTGTGGTGATAGGGTAATCAATAGTCCAATAACAAAATCATTCATGTATATCTCAGGTTACATCAATAAGGATTCCCTCTCTAGTTCCCTTAAATATTATATCATGTTCATATTAATACATTTCTAACTAAAGCTCAGTCAATCAATACATTTATCAATGACATTTTACTTATACATATCCAAGTCCTGTTTTTAAGGTTTGCTTAATTCCAATTCCATGTTTCAATTTACTTTTATAACCAATATTTAAGTTTTGGATAACCTTAATTTCCCTCATTTCATTGTAAGATACTTAACATAACTAGAATAGACATGTTGTTCCAAAATTTACTTTCTTACTTTGTTCACAAATATATACTATTTCATTTACTAACAAAAATCTTCCATTATCTCAAATGTATTTCCATCTGACAATCAAAACTATAATCTAACAATTAATTTTAATTTCCCTTATAAGTCTTAATCCTGGATATTAAACCAATCACTCCAAAGAGCTACTTAGCCCATAAGTGAATTTTTAAATCCCATTTTTAAATCTAACTCTGACTTTCTTTTTGTGCCAGGCAGGCTTCCATACCAGTGCCTCTGAATCCACTGATGTGTCTCCCTTCATTCCCACACGTTGTTTGAACCAAGGAAGAACATCCAGTTATCAATTTTTCAAAGGAACTGGCCCCTTTGTAATAATTAGGTTGTTGCCCTAATAATTCAAATCTTTGTTCTTCTTCCAGTTTTGTCTGAGTAAAGTAGAAAGTCATATCCGGTGTTGTAGTTATTGTTTGGTTAGCTAAATTGTCTCTCAATGTGGTATGTTTGTTGATCAGTTCCTGTTGCTTTTGGAGTTATAGATACTGTAGTTAAAGTCAGTGTTAGATTACCAAAGTTCTTAATAGGTTGTGGATGTTGTTGTTCCTCTTCTGTTGTTTTTTTTGGCTTGTAGGTTGATCATCTGGAGTCTGGGGTTCGATTTGTAGTATTGTGAAAATATCCTTGGCTTTCACTTTTGACTTGATTAGCTCAGTAGCTTCAAGAATTTTTTCAAGGATAAGTTTATAGTTGAGTTGTGGGTAAAATTCCTCCGTTTCCATGGTGATTAGAGATAGTCCTTTGGTGGAGGCTATGTTTAGTAAGAGTCAGCCAATGTTCACCTCCACACTTTCTAAAAGTTGTTTTCACCAGCCAGCTGTTTCCAGTTCTTATCTTTTGGATAATATGAAGGACAAATCAAGGGAGTCAACAGGCACAACTGAAAAAAAATAATTCAATTGCTATGCCATGTTTTGCCACAAGATGTCCTCAGCAGACCACAAAATCTTTTCCCAAACACCAATTAGCTTTTTTATTTTTCAGTTAAAAAAACAGAGAAAAAGATATTTCCCAAAATTAATAGTTTAGGTAAATGATAAGTCTCTATAATAAGAAATTTTGGGACCCCAAAGGTATCCACAGAGCAAAAATCCAGTTATCTAGTTGTTAAAGTTAGTTATTCTTTTATTTTCTTTCCAAAGCTTAAATTCCCAAGTATGCAAACGCTGCTGAATTGAGAGCGGGGAGAGAGTTTCAAGGAGCTTTCACAGGAAAGTAGTTAGGGTAAAGAGAAAAAAGGAAAGGTCTCACCCAGATCTTCCATAGTGCTTCATTGAACTTAGAAGTGCTTTTGGCTTTCGGCTGGTGCAGCTAGATGGTCGGCCATGTTGATGGCTGATCTTTCTTCCATCGATCCAAAGGAGCTGCCTCAGCTCAAGCAGGAGGGCTGCCGCCCTTCCACACTCAGGCGAGGGTCCTCCTCAGTAGTGGTTGTCCCTCCAGGGCAACTTTCAACCCTTTCCAAGGTCTTTTGATGGAAAGAAACCAGACAGCAGGGGAAAGAACTCTGACAGTACATCTGAAGGCGCCGTGATCCAGAACTGCTTGAGGTTGTTTCTTGTTCCTGTGGCATGAAATTCGACCTGGGATTCAGTCTGCCGTTCTGGTATTCTGATGGTAGTGGGTTAATACTATTATGTCCTAAAGGTCTTTGGGTGGAGTATGTAGATTTTAGGGGTCTTTGTCTTTCTAATGTCATCAGCTTCTAGCTTCCTGGCTCCAACCTTTCTGAATAGGATTATCACATCTGCATTTCTAAAAGCTGTCCTCTGCCTAGTTTCTACTTGGGGTTATTAAGAAAAACTGGGTTTGCTTTTCTGCCTTTAAGATTCTTTGGGGAAATATATTCTGCCTTTTAATATTTCCTAAATATTTCTTTCGGGGGGGGGAGGTGCTGTCCTCCGACAACAGGTTCTTCTTTCAACATACTCAAATCCACCAGTTCATTATAGTATGTGGGTTGAGACAAGGCTTCTTGCTGGCCAATTAATCAGTGTCATGAGCTAAATTCCAATATTTTCTACATTTTAGAAATACCATTCTCCCACACTCCAATGTTACTAATTCATTACAAATTCATTCATTACTATACTGTGTGGTTCTAAGTGGATTCCCTAGAATCGATAAGCAGAAGCCATAACAAACCTGTAATTTCTGGAATTCCTTCCTGTCAGGTATGACTGGCACCAATATTAGCATCATTTTGGCATCAGGCAAAGATCCTTTATTATTTTCCCAGACTTTTCAATTGCATTCAGCTGTATTCTAATTAGATATTAATTCACACTATTTCTAACTTTGATGGCTGCTTTGTTGCTGCTTAGTTTGTATGGCGTCTACATGCTGTATTTTATTTGATTTTATTGGATCTCATTTAAGTCTCTGGCTTACAATCTTGGATTCAGATAAACTGCCCTGTTGGCTAATTTGCTGGTGCTTGGCAGACTTTAAGGAGCTTTTATTGGCAACCTCTGCAACTGGAATGTGCTCTATAATGCAAAGTGAGAATAGTTTTTTTAATCATACGACTTATTAAAATGCATCTTAGTAGCATTGTATGCTTTCTCTCATATCTGAGCACACAGCATGCTTTGTTTTTAAAGATGGTAAAATGGCATTCTTGTTAATGTTTAATTTTATTTAAAGCAGCGGTTCTCAACCTGTGGGTCGCGACCCCATTTGGGGTCGAACGACCATTTCACGGGGGTCGCCAAACACCGCAGTCCGCCATTATTATTATTTTTTGGTCGGCCATTTTTTTTGGTCGGCCATTTTTTTCCCCTTTGCGATGCGGGCCATCACGGCGTGCATGCGCGATACGGGGCCACCATTTTTTTGGGTCGGCCATTTTTTCCCCTTTGCAATGCGGGCCACCACGCATGCGCGATGCACCCGTCGCGCCACGCATGCGCGATACAGGCTGGGGTCGAGCCCCGGAAAAGGTTGAGAACCGCTGATTTAAAGCATATGCTCATGAGAAAGGAAGATAGGATGTCATACTGGCTTTTGTTTTTAACAGCAAATTCCAGAAACAAGGTTTTTTTCCTCCCCAATTTTATTAGTATTGAAAATTCATTTGGCTTTTTCATGTTTTTTTAACCCACCAAGAGTCTGGGCAAAAAGTCAACAGGCATGTGAAAAGAGCTATCCTAGGTCAATATTTGCCTGTCTCTGCCCACCCCCCAGACAGGAAGGGGCAACAAAAATGGGGGGGTCTATTGGAGCCTTCTGCAGCGTTGGGGCCACACCATGCTTCCCCTTTTGGAGGCAAATCTTCACTCTCAATTCTTGCCTTACAAAATACTATATTGAGTTTCATGCAACAAATAATTTTGATGAGAGAAGTTTTGTTTATCATAAGGGACACAGCAACCCAAATTTTGACAGGGAAGACATCCAGTGATGGATAACTTCTGCCTTTTAGGATCAATCATCAACAGCAAAGGAACAAGCAGTGAAGAAACAGACTAGTCATGATAGAACAGCCATGAAAGCCTTGGAAGAGATATTCTAATACTATGACGTGTATATGGATAGTCCTCAACTTACGATCACAATTGAGCCCAAAATTTCTGGTGTTAAGCAAGACAGTTGTTAACCCCATTTTACAAGCTGTCTTGCCACAGTTGTTAAGTGAATCATTCCAGTTGTTAAGTTAGTAACACAGTTGTTAAATGAATCTAGTTTCCCCATTGATTTTGTCAGAAAGTCCCAGAAAGTCACCGTAAATGCATGCTAGCTGCTAAATATCCAAATTTTGATCACGTGACTGTGGGAATGCTCTAATGGTTGTAAGTATGAAAAACAGCCTAAGTCACCTTTTTCACTGCTGTCCAGAGAGTGTTGTAAAGCAGTATGTAAGTCAAAACTATTTGCTAGTGCTATTGTTGTAACTTTGAACAGGCACTAAATAAACGGTTGTAAGTTGAGGACTATCTGTATAGTTTCAAAGCTCAGAACTGTGCAAGCGATGGTGCTCCCTGTGACTGCGGAAATGAAATGGTGGATAGGAAACATCTACCTTTGAACTTTTGTGTTGGAGAAGACTCCTGAGAATAGCATGGACAGCCAAGAAAACATGTATTATCGAGTTACAGTGGCAATGGGGGTACCATTGGAAGATCTGAAGGACCAGGTTGATGACAGCTCATTGTGGAGAAATCTATGTGATCACTAAGAGCCAACAATGATTTGATGATATGTAATCAATCAATTAATTGGGGAAGTTTTAAGGTAGAGAGTTGTAAACACTGAACTCATATACGGGTTTTTACTCTGCATTATTTTGAACTTGTTGTTGTTAGTTGCAAAGTCGTGTCCGACCCATTGCGGCCCCATGGACAACGTTCCTCCAGGCCTTCCTGTCCTCTACCATCTTCTGGAGTCCATTTAAGCTCACGCCTACTGCTTCAGTGACTCCATCCAGCCACCTCATTCTCCCTCATCCCCTTCTTCTAGTGCCCTTAATCTTTCCCAGCATTAGGCTCTTCTCCAGTGAGTCCTTCCTCCTCATTAGGTAGCCAAAGTACTTGAGTCTCAACTTCAGGATCTGGCCTTCTAAAGAGCAGTCAGGGTTGATCTCCTCTAGGACTGACCGGTTTGAATGCCTTGCAGTCCAGGGGACTCGCAGGAGTCTTCTCCAGCACCATAGTTCAAAGGCCTCCATTCTTTGGCGCTCAGCCTTTCGTATAGTCCAACTTTCACAGCCATACATCGCAACTGGGAAAACTTCTGCAGAAGCCAAAAATGGCATCAACTACTTGTCCAATTTCGCCTTCTAGAGGCTGATCATTTCCCATTTCAATCCCGGCCGAATTTCAAGCGGTTATCCTCCGCCGCTAGGGGGCATAAGAGACTCACGGACGCAACCTAAGAGCGCAAAGGAGTTACAAAAGAGAGCGTGGCTTCGATGAGGCCGCTGGGCGAAGATTGGAGCGCTCGGAGCAGAGAGGGCGTGGCTACGAACCGAACAGTTATGGCTTTGACGTCATTATGTAAACATTGGCGTTAACGAAGAGGAGGGAGAAGCATCGCTATTAGGAGGAGACGCCTACGATCCGGGAGTGGGCGTGGCCGTCCCAGTAAAAGAACGATTCCTCTCCCCTATCACAAACAGGGGAGGAGGGAGAGGGCGTGGCTCCTGTGGAAGAAGACACCCCCCCCCTCGCCGCGGCGCGTATACTACGTTCGAAAGAAAGGGGGCGCGGTTTCAGGGAGAGCAGCGGAGGGCGGGGCGTGGGTGAGACGGCTGGTTGCCATGGGTTCGCTTCCGGCGCTGCCAGGCGGAAGTGGCTGGAATTCTGGTGCTAGTTTGTGTCTGGCGTCGTCGCCGTCGGTCAATGTAAGCGAGGGTGGGTGGGGGGAGGGGAGGACGAAGCAGGCGGTTGTCCCGTTTTACCCTGACTGCTCGCAGGAGGGAGGGCAACGGCTCCCAGAGGGAGAGCATGGCCGAGGCAGTTTGGGGGAGGAACCGGGAGGGGGCGCGGGGCTCGTGGACCTCCGGACGCCAGCTTTTCTCTCCAGATAATGACTGTCTTCTTTAATAAAACCTGTGGCGGGGGAAGGAAGAGGACGTTGCTGAGGAGAGGAAGGCCGAGATGGCGTACGAACAAGTCCCGACGTTCAGTTTTGAAAGGGAACCAATGAGGAAAACTCCTAAAGCTGGGTGCATGAACTACCGCAGCATTCATAACACAGAAGAACATGAGGAGCTACCTAATGCTGGGCCAGAATATTGGTTTATCTAGTCTAGTATTGGCCTTTCTGATTGGCAGCTGAGATGTCAGTAGAGATATCTCCCAAGCTGGTTTTGGGCAGGGTATATAGGCGGAGGGGGTGAGTGGATGCATTGTGCACCCCCTATATGAGGAGATAAGTGAGTGGCAGATTCTCTCTTGCCTTTATGCTGGAGGTGAGATGGTGGAGAAAACTCTGTTGCTTCCACCTTTTGGATCATGACAATGTCTTTGCTGAGCCTAAAATTTTAGATTTTGTTAAAAGCCTGGATAAAGAGAAAGCTTGAAGCCCAACTGTACTTCTGGAATTAGCAATATTGGTCAAACCATGTGGCAGTAACTTATCCCAAGATCAGAAATGTTTTCTAATCCGGATTTACATGTTATGCAGGGCATGGTGGCTGAGACCAGAACAACTGGAAGAAGATCCTGCATGAATGATTTAAATCCAGAACAATTATGTTTGTTTGTGTTTGCCTTTGAGAACTATTCCACGGACAGATTTAAGTTTGAGGACAAGATCTGAGGAGTCAGCCAGGATATGATAATGGGACATTGTGACTTGTGCACTCAACAGTACACATACTGTAGAATGGACATCATACTGTAGAATGGACATCTATGTTATGAGATGGAAAATTCTTTAAGAACCTTAAAGACTTGAGGGGAACTATCTTGAGATCAGAAAACCAAGTCATAAACCCTGAGGTAGTGGCAGAGATTACACGACTACTTTTTCATATTTCTGGCATAAGAAGATCTATCTAGGCAGCTAAAGAAGCACCACTCATTTTGGTCTATCTGCACTGATTCTTCAAGAAGCAGCTTGGAAGGGGGAGGGGGCGTCAAAAGGCCCCCCTCCCCCAAGAGAGCGTTTTTGACTCTCCATCCTACATCTATGGAGCAAGGATGTTTACCAGGTGAGATCTATTATAGTGGAATGGGATTGGGTATAATTCATTTGAGTTGTTTTATTTATAACGCTGGAAGAGTGGTTGGTTGCATGTCATTGTTCAATACATTTTCTACATGTTTATGATTATTTTAAGTTTCTTGTCCTAGGACAGGGGTGTCAAACTGCTGGCCCGCGGGCCGGACGCATCATGAGGAAACCGCGCCTACCCCGTTGCCAGCAATGGGGAAAAAGTTCTGATATGTTGCATGATGCCGTGGGTTTCACATGTCTGTCCTAGGAGTAGGATCAGTTAAAAGCCAACTTCTCTTTAGATTTCTTTTTGTGTCTAATTTTCTTCTAGCATATAAGGTAAGTTGATTGGTGGATTGATGTTTGTTTGGCTTTCATTTATAATAATAATAAAGTTGGAAGGGATCTTGGAGGTCATCAAGTCCAACCCCCTGCTCAGGCAAGAAACCCTATACCATTTCAGACAAATGGCTGTCCAGTCTCTTCTTAAAAACTTCCAGTGTTGGAGCATTCACCGCTTCTGGAGGCAGGTTGTTCCACTGGTTAATTGTTCTAACTGTCAGGAAGTTTCTCCTTAGTTCTAGGTTGCTTCTCTCCTTGATCAGTTTCCATCTGTTGCCTCTTGTCCTCCCTTTATTATTGGGCAGTGTTTCAATTTAGCTTCATAGTCTCAGTTCTTTAAATATTTGAAGTTTCTTGTAAAAATATTTTTAATGTTGCCAGCACTTGAATATTTGTTTATAGAAGTTGGACCTCCAGAAGTTAGCAATAATTAGTTCAGGAACAGGTTTTATGGTCCTATAGCATAAACATATGTTCTTGAAGAAATGTACACTTTTCCACAGTTTCATAAAGGGACTTCAGGGGAATCCAGGAATTGGGACTATATTAGTTTATAGAGTAGAGAAAGACCATATATAAATTTGGGGGGGCAAGCCAATAAGATAGGATAATTACATTGAATGTGAATTGTACATATTAGTCCATATAGATTCTTTTAGAATGATAATGAAACATATTTGTTAAGTATTTTTAGGACTAATATAGCTCTAATTCCTGGAAACTAACATGAAAATGTGTTCCTATTCATATGTTCTGAATAATGCCAGATTTTATAATCGTTTGTACTGAGAAAAGGTATGAATAGGACATACCCAATTGTCCTATTTGATCCTGACATTTGTCAAGCCCAGTTTTAACCACATTTGAATAGCTAGCTATCCTGGTTTAATAGTTATATCAGAGTTATTGCATTCTTAAAATCTGCAACATCTTACAGGTAAAAGTTGTTATGCATAAACTATATCATTTTATTTAAAGCAACAGATGTTAAAAAGGTTTTTTTTAGTTTATATTCATGTAATTTGCAGCTCTCTGATGCAAGTGTTTTGTTCTGACCAAAGATTTAAGTACCCTTCTTTATAGGGATCCTGATAATACATATTTATTAAAATATCTGCATAATTTATTTCAAGCATAACAAATTTCAGAAGAGCCAGTAATTCTCTGAGAGTTGAATGCAGATTTCTTCAAATCATTCTCAATACTAAATTGGCCAGTTTTTTTGAACTGGAGTGGGAAGATGAATGATAAACTAATTTATTCCATTTAGATGCTGCACAATTCCAGACAACTCTGAGCATCTTACATTATAAAAACAATAAAATACAGTGTGACTAATAAAGCACTATAAAGGACAAGAAAGGTGCTTCAAATATGCTGGGTGTGCCAAGTAAAAGAAGCTGTATGGTTTTGTTTCAACCAGTAGTTCAGGGAAATGATAAATGGTATCAGCTCTCTTAACTAGCAAGACAAGGAACTCTGATAGACCTTCAAGACACCAAAGCTCTGCTAAGTAATTTATTATTGCATACTATTAAAGGTAATAAAACATTATGAAAAGGATTCCAGTGACCTGCATATCAAATACAAGCCCAGTTGATAAATGAAATCAAGATTCAAATTTCTGTGCCTCTTTCTCTCATATGTCCAAGTTCTAACTGTCTAGAAGCCACTTCGTTTTAGTTAGGAGGGATAGTTTCTACCTGGAGGGATAGTTTCTTCCTGGCCCCAGTTCTCGTAATGGACTGATCTCTTACCAGTCTCTTGGCTTTTAGTCATGTTAGACTGTGTTCTCACGAATTGTCACCTTCAGCATGACTGATCAATTGATATATTGAAGTAAGTAATCTGAGTAAAGTAATCTGAGTAATCAGACATGCAGCCTCTGTGTTTAAATACATTATATGTACATCTATTACAGTGGTTCTCAACCTTTTTCAGGTTGAGACCCCACTTGCGCTGCCCATGCGCGGCGCGACCCTGACCCGCGCACGCGCGTTCGCGCGCGCAACGGGCCGATCCGCACATGCACGGCATGCGCGCGATGTAAAAAAATGGCGGACCACGACGGGCTGATCCGCGCATGCGTGGCACGCGTGCAACGGCCCAAACCGCGCATGCGCGGTGCGCGCGCGACAAAAAAAACAAAATGGCGGACCGCGATGGGCTGATCCGCGCATGCGCGGCGTGCGTGTGATGGCCTGAACTGTGCATGTGCGGCGCGTGCACGACAAAAAAAAATGGCGGACCGCAGTGTCCGGCGACCCCCGCGAAACGGTCATTCGACCCCAAATGGGGTCGCGACCCATAGGTTGAGAACCGCTGATCTATTCGGTTGTATAGTATACGATCTCTACATATCTAGTAACAGATCAGTAATGCTGAATTTGCTTCCATGCTAATTAGTCAGGCTGGTCCCCAAAAGGAGGTTTTGGCCCACCTTTATCAGATGCTTGCAGGTAATCCTTGACATACAACCATTCATTTAGCGACAGTTTGAAAGTTACAGCTGTGCTGAAAAAACTGACATGCGACCGGTTCTTGCACATATGACCATTGCGATATTCCCAGGTTATCAGAATTCAGGCCCTTGTCAACCGGTATGTATTTGTAATCCTGCAGTCATGTGATTGTCATTTGCAGCCTTCCCAGCTTTGCAAGTTAAGTCAATTGGGGAAGCCAGATTCACTTCACAACTGTGGTGATTCATTTAACAACCCTGACCAAAAAAAAGATTGTAAAATTGGGCATGGCTCAATAACTATCCTACTTAGCAATGAAAATTCTAAATTGTGGTCAAGGACTACCTGTATGGTGAATACAGGACTCCCCCTACCCTTGACTCTGCTTCTATTTATATAATCAGAGTAAGTATTCTTAATTATGTTGTTCTTTTAAATTGCTTTTAATAGAGGGGCGTAAAAGTTTGCGGAGAAATATGTGATCTTTTTAATTTTTATTAATATTTTTAAAAGAAACAAGAGCAAGTAAGCGAAAAGAGAAAAGGAAAAAAATCAGTGGAGAACTATGTAAGTGGACAAAGGAATGATTAAGATTGTACAGTTAGTGCTCAGCATGTTTGACTAGAAATCGACCATAAAAAACAATACATTACAATTAAGTACATAACATTTTAACAGAAGGAATTTTGATATTTTGAGTTAAGCCTAAATAAATCATCTTTAAGAATACAAAGAATACCTACTGAAAAGATTATAAGTAAAACATTGGTTTTTAACTATTTGTCATGCTTTGCTTAACATACAATATTTATAGACATTTTTAAAAAACTTAAATTGGTTCTTTTCCCCCTTAAAAATTATACTCTAGATACTTATATTTTACTTCCTGTGCAATATGTGATATGTGTGGGACACATTCTTGCTTAAGTTTGATTAAACCTCTATTGTGAATATATGCTGTTACTTTTGCTATTACTGCATATTCTCCAAATTTAAGTTTCCAGTCTGATATTTTAAATAACACATCTCATTTTCAGTGTTGGGCTAAATTTATCCTTGCTGGCATAAACATGTCTCTCAGTGATTATTGTTGTTAGCATTTTGGAATTATGCCTAGTAAGAAGAATTGTGGTTTCAAGTCAAATCTGATTTCTGAAGTTCTCTGAATAGTGCTCTGTACAGGTAGTCCTCGAGTTACGAGTGCAATGGAGCCTGCCCATTCCACTCATAACTCGAAAACTTGTGGGAATGAATTTTGTACCTGGAAGGAGATCACTCCCTTGCTCCTTAAAACGCATGCAGCTCGTTAAGTGAACATGAGGTAACTCAGGGTGGGGAAGGCCATGGAGGGCCTAGTGATGGAACAGACCCCTAAGGCCTTCCCGACTCACTAAGATACCTCATGCTTCCCCCTCCCTTCCTCTTGCACCAGACTCACCTTGAAAAGATCCGTCTCCTCTCTGCCGCGGTTCCTGCTGCTGCCTGGATCTGAGGCCGGGGGACGCTTCCCCCAGCCCGATCCAGGCGCTGGATGCCATCACCTGGATCTGAGGACGGAGGATGCTTCCATGGCCCTCCGGTGGCCCGTTTCCAAGCAGCGGCCTGGAGAAGGCAGCCAGGGCCTGGATCAGGCTGCCGGAGGGCCACGGAAGCATCCCCCAGCTTCGGTTCCATTCTCTGTTGCAGAGAACAGAGGCCTAAAATACCATGAGATCACGGAAGATCAGTAGCATGAGATCTCGCCCCACTGATCTTGCGTGATCCTGCGTTACTTTAGGCCTCCATTCTCTGCGAACGTACCGAAGGCCTGGAGCAGCCAAGAAAGCGAAGGATCTCGATCTTCACAGGGTGAGTATTGAAGGCCTGATGCCTAGGGAGACTCAGGGCGGGGGTGGCGAGGGAGGGAATAACCAGGGTGAATGTTGCAGAGCCACTGCGGTCGCTCATAAGGGTGAACGACTGCGTTGGTGCTGCAATATTCGTAATTTTGGGACTTGCTCGTAAGCACTAGAGGGCACTTATCACATAACTTCAAACGAGCTATAAGTGATTACCTGTATTTCTTTCCAGAACTAGGGGGCTTTCACCACATCTGATTTTAAAAAAAATTACAATTTGATGACATTTCCAATAATTACTACTATATATATTGTCAATGTTGACGATTATTGACAGAGTTGTATACCATCTATAAAATGTTCTCCACTGGTTTCCTCATAACTTACAATCTAGAATAAATTTATATTCCACAATTCTTCCCTTTGTTGGTTTGTGATCGTTCCTTTAAGGTTTAAAACACTTTATCATGCAGTTTTTTTTATTTCTTCAGTCTCCATGAGTATATATACACCCTAGTAAGTGACCTTGATTCTGCATGAACATTTTAAATTCTGTCTTATTTCTTAGAAGCTGTCCCTCATTTTTAGATCAGTTGTATTCTTCCAGAATAAAATGAAGAATTCGTGTGTAATTCTAAAGAGTCTTCCCATGGCTAGTTAATTCAGTATGAGAGCATATAACTACTTCCTTTGCTGAAATTGGGATTAACCATTTTGGCTCAGATATGAGTCACATGTGGGAGGATCCAGGAGAAGCTCATGTGTCAGCAATGACTTATCTCCAAGAAGAAATTTTACTGTCAGAGCTGTCAGCAAAACCACTGCTCCTGGAAGAAATCACTCTGTATTTTAAATAAATAAACATGATTCAGTAATTCTAAAAAAAAAAGCTTAATAGCTTTTACAAGAATAATAATACCAACTCACTGGATTGGCTAATGGCCTATTCTCAAATAGAGTTAGGAAGCAATAGACAAAATATGAAGACATTTCCCCCTGATCAGCAAACGGTCAGAGTTATGCTGCCTTCATATGTGATAACTTCCATTTAGTTATCAGACTTTATCTTTAGTAATGTCTATTGTTTAGTTTATGCTAAGTTATTTAGTAATGCCTAGTGGTTAAGGTGCTGGCCCACGAAGCTGTGAGTTTAGTCTCAAATAAGGCATGAAAGCAGTCACTCACTTTCAGCCCAAGTCATCTGATGGTGGTGGTTGTGGGGAAAATAGGAACTAATATTAGGTGTATTTGTTACCTTGAGTTATTTATAAAAATAAAAAGGGTGGGATTATAAATAAATAAAAACCTAAATTTATAAATTGACTTGACCTTAAAAAAAAAAGCTGCCTTGAGCTTCACTTTGTGATGAGCCATGAGTTGCTGGGGTTCATTGAACAAGCTTGATACACAAATGAAGGCAAATATAATGTTTCAGGAAGTTGACACAGAGAAGTTCCCCTGAGGATGAGGGCTCTGGCAGGAGTCCCAAAGCTTGGAAGACAAAACCTCTGGTCTCAGTGACCAACTCAGATTGGATAATAATAATAATAATAATAATAATAATAATAATAATAATAATAATAATAATAATAATAATAAAGTTGAAAGGGACCTTGGAGGTCATCTAATCCAACCCCGTGCTCAGGCAGGAAACCCTATACCATTTTGGACAAATGGCTGTCCAGTCTCTTCTTAAAAACTTTCAGTGATGGAACACCTGCAACTTCTGGAGGCAGGTTGTTCCACTGATGAATTGTTTTAACTGTCAGGAAGTTTCTCCTTAGTTCTAGGTTGCTTCTCTCCTTGATTAGTTTCCACCCATTGCTTCTTGTCCTGCCTTCAGGCGCTTTGGAGAATAGCTTGACTCCCTCTTCTTTGTGGCAGCCCCTGAGATATTGGAACATGGCTATCATGTCCCCCCTCCTTCTCTTCGTTAGACTAGATATACCCAATTCCTGCAAGCTTGATAGAGTCTAGTATGTGAATAATGGACCATTATACTCTCTGAAGCGATGAGATTTAGGGTTCAGCACAGGCTAACATGAATTCTGTGTTCTAGGAATGCCTACAGTTCTGGAGAAGAACTAATTTTATTAGCATTAAATATTGAAAGCCATTTCAGTGTGTTTTTATGGCTTGGCAGAATGTATGGATAAACATTGCCAAGCTCAGATTTTTGCAAAGCTAGAAATCTTTGACTGGTTATGCTGAGGTTTTATGCTCAGCATTTGATTGCCAGGGTGCGCGATGGGGAATTCTGAAAGTTGAGGTCTACCCTTCTTAAAGTTGCCAAGTTGGAAAAAGGCTGATTGTAAATGTTTAAAGAATTGTGATGCTGTGTAATACAGCTTCATATTTCTGGCTAGTCTTGGTGCAAACACTTTCCCTCAACAGAACAAACAGAACTGTAATAAGTACATTGGTTCTCAGTTTATGATCACAATTGGGACCAGAATTTCTGTTGTTAAGCAACAGCATTGCTGAGTGAATCATGCTCAATTTTGCCACAGTTGTTAAGTTGTTAAATGAATCACTCAGTGAAGTAAATCCAGCTTCCCCCGTTGACTCATCAGAAACCAGGTGGGAAGATCACAACTGGCAATCACATGACCCCTGCACACTGCCATAATCGTGAATATCATGCTGGTAGCTAAGTGTCCAAATTTTGTTCATGTTTCTGTGGGGATGTAGGGACAGTTGTAAGTGCAAGCCCTGGTTGTAAGTCACTTATTTCAGTGCCATTGTAACTTGATTGTAAAATGGTTGTAAGTCGTGGACTATCTGTATAGGAGGAGAAAAAATCTATTTTGGGGAGCCTGAAGTTCAGGAGTAATAGTAAATATAAAGGCTACTCCTTACCATAAGTGCATTGGCCTATGATAGGCCTGACTACTACGGTAGTACAGTTTTTTCAACCTTAGCAATTTTAAGATATTTGAATTTCATCTCCCAGAATTCTCGGAGTTGAAGTCCAAATGCATTTAAAATTGCCAAGGTTGGGAAAGGGGGCGTGGCTGCCTCAGGGTCGAAATAGCCTTGCTAAGATGCTCTGCGACACGGGAACTGTAAAGCTGCCAAAGCAGTGCAAACCAGCTGTTTTTCGCGGCGAAAAAACCCCTCCTCGGTAGGAGTAGGGGCGAAGAGCTGTGGGTGAGGGTTGAGATCTTCTGAAAGCCCCCCGAAAAACGGTCGGGGGGGGAGAAAGAAGACTCCCTGTAAGCTCACAATCGCTCCAGCCCGGCGCAGCATCAAGACGCTGAGACCAGCCACCACCCGAGGAACACATCTCAAAGAAGCACAGAGATTGACAGACTGAACCCAGGAGCTTAAAAAGCAAGTATTTCTTATATTTTACTTCGGATCAATTATGCTCTCAATAAACAAAAGGCACCCAAGATGGCGACCGCTCTTAATTTAAAGGGATAGGCACCGGAAGAGAAAGGCCGAAGAGAAACTGTAATGCGAAAGAGACCTCTAGAGGGCAGCAGAGACGCATAACTTAAAACCTGTGCAAAATAAACCTAAGGAAGAGAAACTGTAATGCGAAAGAGACCTCTAGAGGGCACCAGAGACACATAACTTAAAAACGTTGCAGAATAAACCTAAGGATGTACGCCAGCTCCCCAGAGATGACGATGAAGGAATTAAAAGATGACATATCAACAATTATTGAAAAAATGAAGAGAAAGATGGACATGATAATAGACATGCATGCAAAAACATGTGAGGGAAGAATGGAGGCGCTGGATGCAGTGGAACAAAACGGAGAAATGGAGAAAATGGTGGAAAATCACAGCAAAGCAGTTATTGAGGACTTGGACCAAATCGGAGGAACGTACAGTGGGGAAATGAGAGAAGATATTGGGAGAAATTCGAAGAGAGTCTGGGAAGGAGTTGAAGAAAAGATGGAAGAGGTGGAGAGACAAGAAGATTTGAAAAGAATTGTTATAAACACATGGGGAAAATATCTAGGAGAGGAGGCTAAAAATTTCTCTTGGCAAACTGACAGAATCCATAGAGCATGGCTTATATGGAACCAAGGGACATTGCAAGCAATAAAGAGAGACTTATTACGTGGAAGGGAAGCTGTGTTATGGAAAGCCACCTGGCAGAGGAAGAAACCTAGAATTCGTCTGAAATGAAGAGAAACTTAATATTTTATGCAAGGAATTAAAGGCAAAGAATTATGGACTGATTTAAGGACTAAGTGCAAGAGCAAAAGACATGAGACAGTGATTGATGGAGGATGTATATTAACTGGATTGGGAGTGTGCGCGTTGAAGGGAGGGGTGCAAAGACATGATAATTATTAACTTTGGAAAGAGGACTTGTTTGTGTGATGTACAATGGATGGATTTGAAAAGAAGTGAAACTTGAAGTTTATAAAATGTAGTTGGCTTATTAAAAAAAATTGCCAAGGTTGGGAGACACTGCTCTAAGGCAATGACTTGTGTTACCTTTTGACTGAAAAAATGATTGCACAGAAGATGCAAACTTCCCTTTTTCACTTTTCAAAAGGGATTTTTTTTAAAAAAAAAATAAGAAATTCAGCAGGTCATTATTTTATTTATTTATTTTATTCGGTCTTGTATGCCGCTCCTCTCCGGAAACTCGGAGCAGCTAACAACATGTATATAAAACATCAAATTCCAATACAAGTCCAAATAAAAATATCTAAAAAACAAACTAACACCCACTCATATTCACCATTCAATCCACAATCATCCCCAGGCCTGCCGGCAGAGGTAAGTTTTAAGGTTTTTACAGAAGGCCAGGAGCATGGGAGAAACGCGAACTTCAGGAGGCAATTGGTTCCTGAGGGCGGGTGCTACAACAGAGAAAGCCCTCCCCCTAGGGCCCGCCAGCCGACATTGTTTTGCTGATGGGACCCGGAGGAGGCCGGCCCTGTGTGCATATTTTAAAGCAGGGGTCCCCAACCCCTGGTCTGTGGACCGGTACGGGGCCGCGGTATGCCAGCAACCAGTCCGCACAAACAAGCAGAGCCCCATCCATGGGAGGCAGGCAGCATACTAAACCACACACTCTCCGGTCCGTGGAAAAACCTCTCCCTGGAACCGGTCCCTGGTGCCCAAAGGTTTGGGGACTTCTGCTTTTAAGTATTTGCTAGCTAGGTAGTACCGGTAGTTAATTGTTTCTCTCTGTCTCCTTAAAATAACAGTAGCCATGCAATCAAAAACAAAATGTGGCACTTTAGCAACTAAGTAATACATTATCTTGGATGTTAAGATAGATACCGTAATAATGGTCTGTGTTTTAATCTTTACAGGCTGCCTGGAGTCACTGATGTGAGGAAGGTGGCCAAGTAAACAATTTAAATAAAAAAAGTAAAGATAAGTTATGCAAACATTTGTGGGATGTATCCATTTCATCGGATAGATTGAATTTTAGGTTTATTGAGACATAATATGCCTCCTGTATCTTCTGAGATAGGGAGCAAATTGAAAACAATCGAGAAATGCAAACAATGCAGCCCTTACAGACCATTACCTTCTTTATAGCGATAGACTTTGCATGTAGACACAATAAAAATACAGTCTGACCAGCTGGCTTTGCCTCATCAGCTCCCTATTGACATTCAACCAATTTAATGACATTCTGTCTGGTTGGCTCACTAAAGTTGCACTGCTCAGTTTGGTTGTATATTTTTGCACACTTTGTTCCTGACACCCTGTTCTTGTCTCCGCTTTGAGTTGCCAATAGGAAAAGCTAGGTCATATAGCTTAATTGGGGAAAGCAGCAAAACTCTGAAGACAGTGTTGTTGGCAGTTGGTGACAGGTCTTAAAAGAAATAGGTCAGGATGGAAGAGTTTTATAGGATGAATGCTGGCTATTCTGTGGTTGAGCAAAAGGCAGATCTCGCTATTCTGTGGCCAATGCTAATAAATGATCCAATTCAGAAAGAAAGCCAACGGCCCGTGGGCATATTATAGGGAATGTTTAACAAAATTTGGAAGATCACGATCACGGCCAGAAAAGTGGAATCTGATGAGCATTAGCTACTTTTTTTACTTTTTTGTTGTGAGCCGCCCCGAGTCCTGGGAGAGGGGCGGCATACAAATTTAATTAATTAATAAATAAATAAATAAATTGCATTCTCTGTGGAAAACTCTTTAAGGTCTTCTAATATTTACAAGGAGGGCATGCTAAAATCATTTGTAGTTATAAGCCCTGACCTGCTTTCAGCAGTTACAGCTGTCTAGAAACTTTTGTAAATGAACTGAAACAGATTTTGAGTACTTTGACATCGTCATTTTTATATGCTTTCATTCTGGGTAATGTGTAGACTTTACTCTGGGGGAAAATAACTCAAATATGTAGTTATGTAGTTAGGAAATACTGCTCACAACTGTGAGAGACATATGAGCAGACATATGCAAGACTTTTGTTGTCCAACTTAAAATGGGTGGTTATGTACAAAAACATACAGGTGGTCCTTGGGTTACAGTGATAGTTGGAACCAGGATTGCTGCCATTAAGCAATGCAGTTACAAAGTGCAACATTAGTGATGGCAATCCCAGTCCTGATTGCCGCTATTACCCAAGACTACCTGTATATCTTTTGTTCACAATCATCCTAAATTGGATAACAGTCTTCCACATGGTAACGCAATTATATTTAAATTATATTTAGACCCAGAGACCCTGTCGATCTTACTTTATTCTCCCATTTTGATATGGATCGATTTTTTTTGCTTCCATGGTTTATACAGGTACTCCTCATTCCATGTCCACTTGTTTAGCAACCATTCAAAGTTACAAGGGCACTGAACAAGGACTACTTGCAACGGGCCCTTGTCATTGTGGCTGTCACAGTGTCTCAGTCATGTGGTCACCATTTACGACCTTCAGTGCTGACTTTCATCAGTAGGGAAGCTGATAGGAAGTCACAAATGGTAACAATTTGATCACAGGTCACTGCAACGGCACGGGGTTTGCCTACTGGCAACTGGGACTGCCATAACTGTTGTCGTAAATCAATATGATTGCATGACATTGCACCTTACAACAGCATCACTTAATGACAGAGTTCCCAATCCCAATAGCTTTCAGTAAGCAAGGACTCCTTGTCCTTGCTAGAACAGTGGTGGCGAACCTATGGCACGCGTGCCAGAGGTGGCACTCGGAGCCCTCTCTGTGGGCACGCGTGCCATGCCCCGGAGATGGCAACCGTCTTCTTCAACCAGTCGCCCGCTAACTCATCGAGGTCTCACGTGGCTGGATGCATCCCAGCACCCATGCGCTTGCTGGCCTCTGTGTGCGGGGGCCGATGGTATCAGGCAGCAGCCACCCTGGCCCCTGCCTCACCTTGCCCTACGACATGGCACCCCCACCCGCCTCGCTTTGCCTCGCCTCACCCCACAGAACCAGCCTCCTGCCCACCGTCTCACCCGCCAGAGACCCCTGGATCTCCCCCAACCCTGCCCGGCCCCCACAGGCGTCCCTCCCCATGAGCAACATCGGGTTGGCCACCCCCACCCATCTGCCATGACCACTGTAGCCATGCCCACCCAATGGGCCATGCCCACCTGGCACCCGGCAATACATAAGTGGGTTTTGGGTTGAAGTTTGGGCACTCGGTCTCTAAAAGGTTTGCCATCACTGCCCTAGAAAAATAGCCGTGTGATGACTTGACTAACGTTAGCCTGCTATGCACTCTCCCTCCTGTAGGCAGAAGTGGAGGAAGAAGACAAGGGTGAAATCCCAAGTAAATGTTCACGTTAATAATTTCCTTTGAATTTGCAGTCACCTATTGTCAGGTACCCTGCTTAAGTGTATATGTTAAAGAGCGTCAGGAACTGTGGTAGGAGAAATATATGTAGACGAAAGAGGAGGAATCATGAAGCAACATACTTCTAGGTATCAGTCATGAGGTTCTAATGCAGCGGTTCTCAACCTGTGGGTCGCAACCCCATTTGAGGTCGAACGACCATTTCACGGGGGTCGCCAAACACGGCAGTCTGCCATTTTTTCCCCCATTTTTCCCCCATTTTTTTCCCCATTTCCCCTCGGCCGTCACGTGCGCGCCGTGCATGCGCAGTTCAGCCCGTCGTGCGTGCGCCACGCATGCGCAGTTTGGGCCATCGCGTGTGCCGCACACGTGCAATTTGGCCTGTCGCGCATGTGCGGTTCGGGCCATCGTGCGTGCGCCACGCATGCACGGTTTGACCCCTAACGCCGCGCATGCGCAGTTCGTGTCGTTGCGCACGTGCCGCACATGCGTGGTTCGGGCCGTCGCGCGCAAGCTGCACATGCGCGGTTCGGCCCGTCGCACTGCACATGCACAGTTCAGGCCATCGTGCGCCGCGCATGCGCAGTTTGGGCCGCCACACGCGCGCTGTGCATGCGCTGTTCGGGCCATCTCGCCGCGCATGTGCGGTTCGGGCCGCCGCGCACACGCCGCACATGCGTGGTTCGGCCTGTCGTGCGCACGCCGCACATGCGCGGCTTGGGCTGTCGCGCAGTGCATGCGCGGTTCGGGCCATCACGCATGCGCAGTTCAGGCCGTTGCGCCACGCATGTGCAGTTCGGGCCGTCACGCATGTGCCCACACGCACGGTTAGGCCCGTCACGCCACGCATGCACAGTTTGGCCCGTTGCGCGCACGCCGTGCATGCACAGTTTGGGCCACCGCGCGCTGTGCATGCGCGGTTCGGCCCGTCGCACTGCACATGCGCAATTTGGGTCGGCGCACCGCGCATGAGCAATTCGGGCCATCACGCCGCGCATGCACGGTTCGGGCCATCGCACACGCATTGCGCATGCGCTGCTCGGGCCGTCGCGCCGCGCATGCACAGTTCGGGTCGTCGCGCACGCCGCTCATGCGCAGTTCAGGTTGTTGCGCCGCGCATGCACGGTTCGGGCCGTCGCGCCGCGCATGCACGCCGCAGGTCGGGGTCGCGCCACGCATGGGCGGCGCAGGTGGGGTCTCGGCCTGAAAAAGGTTGAGAACCGCTGTTCTAATGGGTTAACAGATAGATGAAATTATTCAGATTTCTATTCAAATCAGAAGCCTGGGTTTCATTGTAGTCTTATTTTTATGCTTTTTCTTATTAGTTCAATGTAAGTATATGATTTTTATCAATCTATCTATAGAGAGGGGGGATAGGAAGTGTGTATAAGCATATGTACTAAGCTGAATGTAATTTGTAATTAAAAATACACCTAAGTATCTCAGTTTGAGGCATAACAAGGAAGCTTTCTGACAGATTTTTGTGAGGTCTTTTTTATGTTCCATCTTCTGCAGATACATGTGGAAATCATAATGACACAGCAGGCTAGAGTGGTGATGCTCAATTGTTTCTTCAAGAGTTGAATAGCATGTTTATTAAAGGCCATCTGGGGTTTTCTGAATTTTTGGAAGTGTGTATAAATTTGGCATACATGGCACCAAGGGAAGATTGTTTTTGTTTAAAAATATGAGGCTTTAAAATGCCCGTTAAGTTGTGTAATAGATGAAATCCTAGGATATACTTTTTAAATAGCCTGTTAAATCTGGGCACAGTGAAATAGACTGAAACCTTTTGGAAACCTCACTTTCCAAAAAATAAAATGAGGATTCTCATGTTTAAGATGTTGACTTTAGATTTGAACAATAAATAAGTGGCTTCATCCCAAGTTCACTGCAAATATCAAATATATCTTGTTTACATTCTATACCCTTTAAAACATGTGATATACAAAAAAAAGCATTAGGCCTACTTTTTTAAAACAATGCTGTTGTGGTACTTTATTTTTCTCCCAACACAATGGCATGCTGCTACAAACCACAGTGCTGTTTATACATTGCTTAAAAGAACAAAGCACAACCAAATAATACTTATTATAAACTTAACTTGAAAGTTCAAGTTTTGAAGATCGTTGGCAACACGCCTTATACTTCAAAGACTACCTTTAAGGTAGAATTAATTCTTTTTTCAATGCAGTAGTACATCATTAATGTTTCTAAAAAAAGGGACAGCATACATTAAGGAACCAATTCAAATTGACTTTTCAGTTGATTTGCCAGGGTTACTAGCCCATTAATATTTTTTTACCAGTGTTCTTTTAGGATTGCTTCTTCTTTATAGCAAAATCATCTTTGCTTCCCCATCTGGAAACAATTCTTATCACTATCAACTGAACAAATGAATTGCTTACAAAATTTAGCAAAGATTTCTTCAAAGGTTTGCTATGTGCGTGTCTACGTACTGGTCTATTAAAATACCAAGATGTTTGCTGTAAAAGGGTGGGGGGAAATTGCACTGCAAAAGAGAAAAGCTAAATCGGAAATGACAACTTAAATCTTTCTATATCTAAAATAAAATTGTTTTTAAGCCTTCTAAGTAATTGAAATGAGAGGAGAGCTGCTAAAATGAGTGCATTATCTCAACTTTCAGATTTGAGCAATCTGAGAGCCAGTTATAGTAGTTTGAAACTGAAACAGGCACATTTGCCTAAAGATCTCTAGCACAGGAAATGTTTACTACTATCTGTTCATTTTCTAGACTGATGTGCTGCCTTTTAAGAGTTTTATAAACAGAAAGATAGCATGTGTTTTACTCGCTTATTAATGTATTTTGGCTACATCCGGTTGTAAATGTTGTCTAGGGGCCCCAAGTTCCACTCAAATCAAATTTTGTTTCATTAGCCTTTGAATTATTCATGGACTAGAAAATGTCCTATGTCATGAGGCCACCCACTGTATTTCATGGTGGAAGTCACTAGCCCAGAAAAAAAGGTTAAAAAATAAAATAGATATAGCCTGAAGGAAAAGGTCCTCCCAAATAATCTATTTTATTAAACATCATGGATGTTGCCTTATGTGCGTTTATAAACCTGCTTCAGATATTCAATCTCTTCATAGCCCTTTGCTTTGCTGTTATCAAACATGAGGCCCCAGACAGAGCAAATAGGAGTAAGTTTCTTGTATGTGTAGGGCAGTGGTGGCGAACCTATGGCACGCGTGCCACAGGCGGCACTCGAAGCCCTCTCTGTGGGCATACGCACCGTCATTCCAGTCCCGCCTCCTCCCATGGCCCCCTCCTCACCAGCAACCCCCCTGGAGGAGAGTCGCCCCCGGGTGTGGCCCACGTGAAGCAGCGCAGCCAAGGACATGGTAGCCAGACAGCGGGGACAAGACTCCGCCCTTGCACCCCATCGCACGCAGATGATGCTGCGGGGCACGGGCGGAGGGCGTGGCTACCATGGTGCTGCTGGGCTGCCTGGATGATCTGTGGCGGGCCGTAGAAGTGGTGGATGGCTTAGCGGGCAGGGTGGAGCAGGGACGGGGTGGGGGGGCGGTTTTTGGGCACTCGGTCTCTAAAAGGTTCACCATCACTGGTGTAGAGATTTGTTATTAGAATAGAATAAAATTCTTTATTGGCCAAGTGTGATTGGACACATAAGGAATTATTCTCTGGTGCATAAGCTCTCAGTGTACATGCAAACAACCAAGTGATCAATCATAAATTGCAAATCGTAAGATACCATCATGAATCATAAAATACAAACAACAAACTGATAAATCATAAGATACCAATAGGAGAAGGTAATAGGAAAAATGAGAAGGATAATAGCGATACAGCCCTATTACATGGGTAAATATCCTTAGGCATAAGACAGTGCTGTGGGAATTAGGTGTTTAGGAAATGGATGGCTTGGGGAGAGAAAGTGTTTTCGTGTCTAGTTGTTTTGGCATGCAGTGCTGTATAGCGGCGTCCTGAAGGGAGGAGTTGAAACAATTTACGTCCAGGATGTGAGGGATCTTTAGATAGTACACAGGTCCTCAATGGAAGGCAGTTTAACAGCTTCTTTGAAAGAGTGGTTATAAATCAAAATAGTGAGTGGTACAGCATCATATAGTTCTGAACTGAGAACAGAGAGGAGAAATTGTCTAGTAGTGGGATTTCATCCATCTAAGATGGGTAGGCAACCTTGGCTCTTTTATGACTCGTGGACTTCAACTCCCAGAATTTCTGAGCCAGCCATGCTGGCTCAGGAATTCTGGGAGTTGAAGTCCACGAGTCATAAAAGAGCCAAGGTTGCCTACCCCTGATCTAAGAGGACAGCCCAGCAAGTTTTTTGTGGTTTTTTTTTTTTTTGCCTATTTTCCCAACTTAGAATTAGTTATCTCGGGCAACTTTATTGACTACTATAAAAAAAATTAACATCTTCTGAAATCTTAAAGGTTATCAGATTCATTGTGTCATATCATTGGAAAGAAGGAAGGAAATTGGATGGAAAGGCTTTGAATTTGTTCACTGAACATTTATGTAGAGCAATTAAGCATAACGACTGTTCGTAATAACAGAACAATCGAAAGACTGTTCACACACCTAATTCTAGGTCTGTAATAACATTACGTAAGTAAATTTATAGAGTTGTTGTAGATAAATTGTAGAACTTGGCTTAGTCTCTAGATTTGTTACTGAGGTCAAGTAACCGATAAATGGTTTAAAGCCAGGATGAAGCTTTTTTTCTCTTTCCTTACAGCATTCAAGCTTCTTCCTATTTGTGTGGACTGAATTAGGGACTTGCTAAAAAGGAACAAAACTATGCCTAACAGCCCACATATTCCATATACTACAGCCCAAAGCCAGTTACACAATAAAGATAACAGGTGTACAAAAAGAGCAACCAGGAAGTTTCCAGAATGAAAAGTGGCTCTAACAGCTTTTTTTCCCTTAGTGCTAGAAACTATTTACGTTTGATGGTCTTTGCTCCACTAAAGATAAACTGAGTCTGTCTTTTTCTGTTTAACATCTGGTGCCTTCTTGAAAGTGCTAAGTGTTGGTTTTTTTCCAGACAAGCCCAGCTGCTTGAGGAATGCAGGAAGCCTATTCTTTGAGGCCAAGCTCTCTCTGCTCTGCTTCCCCAACTCTTCTTCTTTATATAGTGATATGAGTCTAGGTTTGTACTAATATTTCACCCTGCATTTTTTTTATACTTCATTGATACCATCAAAAACAGTACCGTAAAAAACAGATTAGAAACTCAAGTTAAAATAGGCAAGAAAATAGTAAGTGAGCACCTGTCCACCCTAGACGAGTTCAAATCACCTGGACCAGATGGACTATATAAGCTGACGTAATAAATAAGAACACCATAAGCAGTAAAAATACAGAGAAAACAAGTTGTTATAATCAAGATACAGTATAATAAGCAAATACTTTGTCAAACACTGGCTACCTAATGAGAAGGAAGGACTCACTGGAGAAGAGCCTGATGCTGGGAAAGATTGAGGGCAATAGAAGAAGGGGACGACAGAGGATGAGGTGGCTGGATGAAGTCACTGAAGCAGTAGGCCTGAGCTTAAAGGGACTCCAGAAGATGGTAGAGGACAGGAAGGCCTGGAGGAACGTTGTCCATGGGGCCGCAATGGGTCGGACACGACTTCGCAGCTAACAACAGCAGCAGCAGCAGCAAAAAACAATGAGTAGGACTTGTCTGTAAAATATATTTCAGCAAACCTGACTTAGAATATTACACGAATAAAAATAATTTCCTCAGCTAATAAAAGAATGGAGCTAGTCCTGTTTTCCTTTTCAATGGCCTTCCAGAAATCTGCCAGTATGGCTTACTTTCAAGTCTGTTGAAAAAATGTGCCACAAGTGTTAGCAAAAAAGATAGCACATCTTCTACTGCAGATTCTTAAAATCTGAGTAAGCTCATGTGATGCACTTGTGGTTTCTCAGTTTGAATTGATAAGAGTATCAGGCTTTGTGGGTCATAATTACCACTTTGAAGTTTATTCAGAACCTGACTAGTGGCTAATGAAACTGATTAGGATTGAGTACGCTCTCCATAAATTACTAGTCAGTCCTGCATCTGCAGAGATTGTGAATTGACTGCAATTTTGAAGTGCTTCCCAAAAGTAGCTGCATACAATTTGTGTTACAGTCGAAACTGCTACGGCATCATGTATATTGCGCAGTTTATTTTCATGAAGGATTAGACTCATTTGAGCAAATTTAAGTGTGGGATGAAGGTATTATTCTATTACATTGATAAGCTAGAAGGTGTAAAGGACTGGAATGTCCCTTTGCCATCAATATTTGCTGATCACGTGCAGGTGGATTTGGAGATTTTAGTATTGGTGACTGAGCTGAATTTGCATCGTTGCTATTTATGCTCAGACGTGAATGTTGATATAATTCTTCTTTTATAAGTGCCTTTATTGTTGGGTTGTAAGTCCATTGCTTTCTAGCCTTGTGGACAGTCCAAGGGGTAAGGAAAGTACTTGACCAAATTGAGTAGCTGCTCCATTTTGAGTCAGCTACTGGTGTTATTTCTGTAGGAGAACCTGCATTAGGACTGATGGAAATGTGGACGATTGACTCCCTTTCTGTTTTAAGCAACATAGTCTTTGGAAAAGCTTTGCCCTTATAAGCATCCCAGTTGCACATTCCTTTGTGTCAGCCAAAATGTAAGGAAAGGGGAGTGAGCAGCTGAGGCGATGGGAGAGTCCTGCCAAAGCCTCTTACACTGTTTGAAGCAAGTAATGGTGGGCAAAAATTTGAAGAGCGGTTTGTTGATGTCTAAGTTATATGAAAGAAAGTGGCTTAAGGAGGGAAGCTTTTTTTTTTCCTTTTGAAGGCCAGAAAAAAAACACTTTAGGCCAAATTGAACTGTCAGTCTTCTGCTTCTCTATGTCTTTTCAAGAAACCAGTTTTGAAACAGAATGGAGAATTATTTGTCCTTTCTTGGAATCAAATAATACCAGTTATCTGGATATCCTTTCTAGTTGCCAAGTCACTCTTCCTTCCTGCCGATTCTCGTGGAAAGACATGTTATTCCCAGGGTCAGAAGGCATGTGATATAGCAACCATAATATTACAGAAAGAAAGAAAGAAAGAAGAAAAGCTATGATTTGATTCTTTGCAGATAGAAGTTTCCATGATTTCAAACAATTCACTAAAACTACATCTCTTTTGGATTCGGATTTTCTGTTTTTTTGTTGTTATTGTTTTGTTTTTTAATTCATCCCAGTATTATACAGAAGATCAACTTGATGCAGATTTCTCTTTCCCATTAGTGATCAGACAGCTGTGCTGTAAATGGAGGTAGATTGTCTTTTCCTAATTTTATGTCAGGCTTTCTCCCTGTTTGTTGCAGACAGAGTAGACATTTGATTTATTCTAATAAAAGCGAATTTAATTAAGAGGACAAAGAAAATTACGAGTGTTTTTCTCTAGCTTCCAAACCTCTTGATAACTGATTATACGGATTTGCCTGGAAAGCAAAACCAAATGGAATCAGTTTAGAACAGACATGTCAAACTCGCGACCTCACGTGACGTTGTGCAGCGTATCGGGACGGTTTTGCCATTGCCAGCAATGGGGTGGGCGCGGCTTCCGGATGACGCGTCCGGCCCATGGGCCGGCAGTTTGACACCCCTGATTTAGAAGTACTGCTTTTACATAACAAAGTATAAATGCTAAAACAGTGGTTCTCAACCTTTTTAATGCCGCGACCCCCAACCAGTCGTAAGTCGAGGATTACCCAATTGGTCGTAAGTCGAGGACTACCCAACCGGTCGTAAGTCAAGGACTATTTCCCTGCCTGGGAGCGCTGCGCATGCGTGGTGCCGCCCCCTGCGCCGGCTGAGGCATAGCTGGCAAGGGGCAGCGACGGCACAGAGTGACCACCAGCTGGGCCACCAGCTGGCCCAGCCCAAGGGAGGTAAGGCACCCGCCGGGCCCCACGCGCGCCAGTAACCGTCCCTGCGCCCACCCGCCCACCCGCCAGCCTCCCACCTCCCATCCCTGGCCCCCTTTTCCTTACAATTTTAGTAGTTGCTCAGCAGGCAGGGGTGGAAACTTCCAGACAGGTTGCCTTCGCTGCAGACAACTTGCACCACCGTTTGCAGACTGGGACTTTTGGCAGGCTCAGCAGGGCAGAGACAGCCTGGACAATTCCTATTGGCTTTTGAAAGCCAATAGAATTAGACTCTATTCAAGAGAGTCTATTCTATTGGCTTTCAAAAGCCAATAGAATAAGAGGGAGTAGCACAGCTAAGGAAAAGGGGGAAAAAATGGCAGACTGCGTTGTTTGGTGACCCCCGTGAAATGGTCGTTCGACCCCAAATGGGGTCGCGACCCATAGGTTGAAAACCTCTGTGCTAAAAGACCTCCATTATCTGTTTACAGTTAAGCCTTGTCCTCTTAAATTTATTTGATTTCCAATAGAATAAATCAAAATCCCTCTATTCTCCCTCGCACCTACAAACACTTTTAATTGGAAAGAATTTAAAGTAATCTAGGATTGCTTATAAAATCAGGCCCGTGCAGTACAGCGCTCACTTCTAGAAGGGTGCTTTTACATGGGAACATAAATTACACGGCAGCTGCAGAGTACAGCCTTATAATCCCAGAACAAGACACAGCTGCTTTAAAGGGTTGCAGATAGGTGCTGTGTTCATGTTCTGAAGCACCTTTTTGGGGATTAAACTCAAAGCCCTACATAGCTCTTTGAATTAATCTTTCACAGAGCAGGTAATACAGGTAATCTTTGATTTACGACCATTTGTTTAGTGACTGCTTGAAGTTACAATGGCACTGGAAACAAAGTTCTTAAGACCATTTTTCACACAACGGTTGCAGCAGCCCCGCAGTCACATGATCAAAATTCAGACACTTGGCAACTGGTTCTTTTTTGTTGTTGTTTATGATTGGTTTCAGCGTCCTGGGCAATGGGATCCCCTTTTGCGACCTTCTGACAAGTGAAGCTCATGAGGAAGCCAGATTCACTTAGCAACTGCAGTGATTCACTTAACAACTCTGGCAAGAAGGTTCATTGTTGTTGTTGTGAAGTCGTGTCTGACCCATCGGGACCCCGTGGAGAATGTTCCTCCAGGCCTTCCTGTCCTCTACCATCTTCTGGAGTCCATTTAAGCTCACGCCTACTGCTTCAGTGACTCCATCCAGCCATCTCATTCTCTTGTCATCCCCTTCTTCTATTGCCCTCAATCTTTCCCAGCATTAGGCCCTTCTCCAGTGAGTCCTTCCTTCTCATTAGGTGGCCAAAGTACTTGAGTTTCAACTTCAGGATCTGGCCTTCTAAAGAGCAGTCGAGGTTGATCTCCTCTAGGACTGACCGGTTTGATCGCCTTGCAGTCCAGAGGACTCGCAGGAGTCTTCTCCAGCACCATAGTTCAAAGGCCTCAATTCTTTGGCACTCAGACTTTCTTATGGTCCAACTTTCACAGCTGTACATTGCAACTGGAAAAACCATGGCCTTGACTACATGTACTTGTGTTGGCAGGGTGATGTCTCTGCTTTTTAGTATGCTGTCTAGGTTTGCCATAGCTTTCCTCCCCAGGAGCAAGCATCTTTTAATTTCTTGGCTGCAGTCCCCATCTGTGGTGATCTTGGAGCCCAGGAAGATAAAATCTGTCACTATCTCCATTTCTTCCCCATCTATTTGCCAGGAATTGAGAGGACCGAGTGCCATGATCATAAAATGGTCATAAAATGGAGCAAAACTCACTTAAACAACTGTCTTGCTTAGCAACAGAAATGTTGTGCTCAATAGTGGTCGTAAGTACTTATAAACTATGCTAGTTTATAACTATGTACTTACAATCTATGCTAGATGCGCCTTCCCATTCAGTCAGAGTTCATTGTGCTGGTAGAAAAGTCAGCAATATATCCCAACAGGAAGGACATATTAGCACGTCTTCTACCTTCCAGCCTGTGTTAAGATAAGATAAGATAACCTTTATTGTCATTTTTATACTGTGGGCACAATGGCACACATCAAAAATGAGATTTAGTTGCCCGCTCTCAAAGTTAAACACATACATGACACACACCTAAACATACTATGAACAACATATGTATAGACCCACATTTCTACATATACGTAGCAAATACATATTAAATATTGTCCATCTTGAATATATAACGGAAGGAGGAAGTTTGAGAGTTCACAAGGTTAATGCTGTATGGAATGAAACTGGCTGAATCTGGATGTTCTCCAGCATGATGACTGAAGAATCCACCAATGGGTTTTTTCAGTCCTCCTGCCCAGACTAAGTTGTCAAGTTGTCACGCCCCTCCTTGACTGTGATCTCCCAGTTTCATCTTAGTCTTTTGCCCATGAGGACGTGATAACTTGACTCTCAGGCTCATAGATAGTAGGTTAGACTAAATTAAATTGTTAAACCATTGGTGGATTCCTTGAATTGGAGAATTAGAGGCTCCCAGCCTTTGATTATTCCATTTACAAGGAATTCTGTTCCCTTTAACCAGGGGAGGGAAGGAGTTTTCCTCTCCACTTTTGGGGGGGGGGCTGTCCTATCCCTAAATTCAGCAGTTAGCTGAGTCTCATTAACAGCCCATTTTAGGATACGGGGAGGGGGTGACTCCCTTCTCCCTATAACTCAGCCGGGGCTGAATCTCCTTCCCACTCCCCCTTCAGGGGCATCCAGTTCCTCTCGCAGCCGCCATTTTGAGGCCACGTGGCCTTATACTTCTGACCAGACTCAGTCGGCACTCCATCACTCATGGCCGCCATTTTGAGGCTGTTCGGCCTCCAGCTTCTTGCTGAAGCCTCTGTGGCTGGCTGACAGGCTGAATAGAGCGGATTGCGAGCGCTGCGGAGGAAAAGTGGAATTCTTCTATTCTCTTTGCTCCGGCTGCCTTTTGTAAAGAAGGAAGCCCTGCTAAAGCACCGTGAGCGCCGTCGCGCCTAACAGCTGCTAGGCGCAAATTACTCAATCTCACCCCTTCGATCGTTGGGAACTAGGAGGCTCTAGATTTCATAGCAGGGCCTTGTTATAGATCAAATTCAAGCATCGATCGTCAGACCCCCACCCACCCTCCCAGGTTTTAGTACAACTGCCATTTTGCGAGGCAGGAACTTTCCATAGGGAAGGTTCTAGAATTGTCTCCCAGTCGCGGGCGCCATTTTGTCTGCTTGGCTCACACCAATTAAATAAAATACATACATACATACATATAAGATATAGATATAATTATTTTGGACTAATTCTAATCTTAAGTGTAGGAGTCTGGATGCACTGTTCCAATTGAAATAAGATATTACAATTACAACAAGATTTGTGGATCCCTACCAACTTGCTGACAAGAAGATCTATTAAGCCCTGCTTGCCTAACATCACCTTAGTCTCTGCCACTCTGCATCTAGTGGTTGCTTGCTAGGACCTGACCATTGCCACTATTGTGAGATGTGTGTGATTTCGTCACTATTTTGGCCTCAGGACTGGCATACGGATTGTCCTTAGCCTTGGGGACGAGCGCTTTGTAGTGCCCAGCGTGAGTCCAGCTTAGCCAGTGGGCCGGCTCACGTTAATCCACGTGCAGTCAGTCCCTCCACGGGGGGCAACTGACGTCTCTTGCAGAGCGAGCCAGTTCCAGAGCCTCATCTGGGACACTTCTCGATCGCCATGGCACAGCCTTTGGATAAGGACAACCAATCCAGCCAAACCAGTCTGGTTGCAGAAGCGCCTAAGGGAAAGGCCAAAGCGAAATCCAAATATAGCAGGAAGGCTAGTAAGGCAAGCAACAAGCAGGCCGATTGCATGCACAGAGCCCTGGAGAAGCAATTCTACCGGGCCCAACGCTTGTCATCTGGGCAAGAACATACGCCTCCGCTCCCCCCACCTGCAGCTCCTGAGGCAGGAGTGCAACTACTGACTTCATAGAGGGCGTGGTCCCCAGAGCATGAGCATCAGCAGGTCTCGATTCAGACCTTTGATCAGGGAGGGACACCCCTCTTTGGGGAGGACCTCGATCTGCCAGGCCCTTCTATGGCGCCCACAGCGACATTCACACTGACTGCTGCGGGGCTACGGCCTCCGCTAGAGCCGTCCTTTACCGACCAGCTGCAATCATTGATATTGCAGGCGGTTCTTCAAGTCATGGCCTCATTGGGTCACCATCAAACGTCAACCATACCGAGGTCTTCATCAATGCCCACTACCTCATTACAACCTACATTCGATCGTACCGGCATGGTCTTACCATCCCACTCACCTGAATCCGATTCTTCCAGCGCTTCGGATTATGACGAAGGTGCAGACCGGTGATCGGATTGCGAGGAGCCCCCACAAGACTCCCAGCCCATGGCAGAGCTCTTCAATACCTCTCTTTTTCCTTCCTTACTGCGCAGGGTCTGTGCAGCGGGTAAGCTCACCTCCTACCCGGTCCCCATTCCAGAGTCTTCCACTGCTCAAAACACAAATCCACTGTTCACTGAACCAGTAGTTAGACACCCACAAATACCCTGTCCCCCTTTATTTCTGAAGAATATTCAGGGACAATGGGAATCACCGGCAGCTCAACCATCCCAGGGAGCGGCTGAGCGCAAAATTGTGGACACGGCCCAAATTTTGACAGACTTATTGGGGGTGCCCAAAGTGGATGAATCCCTAGCCCCACTTTTCTCAGCAGCCAGTCTTCCAGTAGATGTTTCTGACGCCCTTAAGGCGGAAGACAAGAAATCTGAACTAGCATTGCGCAAAGTTCACCAGGCATCTGCATGGGCAGCGAAAGCAGCAACCTCCACCTCATTCTTCGCTAGAATCTCCCTTACCTGGCTTAGACAGTTACAGGACAGAATTCCTCTGGAGGAGGTCAGGGTCCACCAGGACCTGACCAAACTCATAGCAACCTCTGAGTATATGGCGGATGTCTCCTTATACTCCGCCAAACACTCAGCCCGGGCAATGGTTTCCAGCGTAGTCGCTCGGAGGCTACTCTGGCTTAAAAATTGGAGGGCAGAAAGCACACACGTGGCGAGCGGCCACCGCCCCCTTCAAGGGGGACAGATTATTTGGGGAGGCATTAACTCCGTATCACATAGAAAATAAACAAAAGCAGAAAGTCATCTCTCATTTGATGAGGAGAGCTAGCCGGCGCTTCCTCTCCTATGGTCGCCGGCCTTCAGCTCCCAAAACAGAACGTACGTTTTTCAGGTCGAACTATAGGGACTGGTTCAGGTATCAGACCCAGAACAAGTCTTCCTTTCATGGCAGAGGGGGTCGTCCCTTCCATCGTACCAAGTGACTTAGGGGGGACCCTCCCATTGGTGGCAGACTCACTCTTTTCATCCGCCAATGGGAAAATACAACCACAGACTCCTGGGTTCTGCGCACCATAAGAGAAGGCCTGTCCCTGAAGTTCAAATCCACGCCCATAGACAATTTTGTCTCTTGTCCAACCATGAGAAACCCGACAAAAAGAGGGCTCATGGAGGATGCCATTCGACACTTACTGAGCATCAAGGCCATAGAGGAGGTCCCCTTAAACCAGGTGGGACAAGGATATTACTCCATCCTATTTGTAGTCCCCAAATCCTCAGGGGGATGGAAAGCAATCCTTGACCTCAAAGGTCTGAACCTCCATCTCCAGTACCGGAAATTCAAAATGCAGACGCTCCATTCCATCTTGGGCAGTGTCAGGCAAGGAGATCTCATGACCTCAATAGATCTAAAAGAGGCATATCTGCACATTCCCATCCTCCCAGAGCATCGCAGGTTTCTGCGGTTTTGTTATCTCAACCGCCATTTCCAGTACAGAGCCCTACCATTTGGCCTTTCCTCCTCCCCCAGAATCTTCACCAAGATACTGGCGGTGCTGGCAGCTCACTTGAGATTGGTTCCTGTGTGCGTCCAGTGTTACCTGGACGACATACTGATCCAATCACATTCCGTCATGACCGTCCAGTTGGACTTGGCCCTCACTATCAGGACTCTTCAGAACTACGGGTTCTTGATAAATTTCAAAAAGAGCCAGACTTCTCCCTCGACCCGCCTGTTACACCTGGGTGCGGTAATAGACACGGACTCTTGCCACGTGTTTCTGTCAGAGGAACGGCGCAGGCGCATCAGAGACCTGGCCCTCAGGATACATAGGAACAGGGCAGTGACACTGGCTCTTCTTTCCCAACTCCTGGGCAAGTTGATATCCTGCATAACGATAGTGCCATGGGCCCGACTACATGCCTGGGCCCTCCAGTGGTTTCTGCTCCCATACCAGAGACAACACACCAGTACCTCCAACCAGTTGGTACACGTCCCTCGCTAAGTGTATCTCTCCCTCGACTGGTGGACATCTTCGGCCATCCGCAAGGGGACTCTTTTCAAGGAGCCTCACCATATCCTCGTGACCACGGACGCAAGTCTTTTTGGTTGGGGTGCACACCTCCAAACTCAGATGGCTCAGGGACAGTGGTCACAGGCAGACTGGAGGGATAGCATAAATTGGTTAGAGCTCAGAGCGATCCATCTGGCTCTCAAGCATTTCCAAACAATGATCAAGGGGCAACATGTGCTGGTCCTAACGGACAAGGTGGCTGCAAAAGCTCCCGTGAATCAGCAAGGGGGCACTCGATCCAGGTCACTCATGACAGAGGTGCGGGCATTGGGCTCCTGGGCAGAGAGCAACCTGCTTTCCATCAGGGCCGAGCACGTCTCGGGAGAGGCGAATCGTCAGGGAGACTTCCTTAGCAGGTCAATAGTAGACCATTTGGAGTGGAGGTTACACCCGGATATCTTCAGGGAGGTCTCGGTCAGGTTTGGTCATCCGATTGTGGACCTGTTCACCTCACCGGAGAACACCCAGCTGGCCTGATTCTTTTCACGCTTCCCCTCTGTTATGTCTAGCCCCTCTCAGCTCCCAAGAATCCACTTAACGAGGTCGTTAAGAGTTGGTCAATTAGCACACTTCACACGAAGGCAGTTCAAAGCAAGCTGCCGGCATTTGTTGTTGGTCTGAACGGCAAAAACTGCTTTATTCGACAGTTAAGACAAACACACTAGGAAACTCAGTTACAACTCACTGCGAAATCCCCCAGGCCACTCCTTGAGTAAACGTTGCTCGTGACTAAGGCTGAGGCTCTCGTTCCCCTGCTAATATAGCCTCCCATACGTCACTTCCTTCTTCCACCCAACTGACCCCTTCGCCTATCAGACCGTCTGAATCGTGGATCAATCCAGCTAGCTTCCTGTTCCACATCTGAGTCATCCCCCTGAGAGTCTGACTCAGCATGTATACCAAGCTCCTCGTTATCTAGCTCGGCTGCCGGGAGGGGAAAACACCCAGAAGGGCCTGCCTGTGCTGCGTCATCATCTGAGACGTACCCAGCCTGGCCAGAGACACTCACAACACTATCCCCCCCCCGCAGGCCCCTCCTCCTGGGTCCGTCGCATGGGATGCGGTTTGGAGGGAAACGCGGTATGAAAATCCCAAATTAACTCAGGAGCCACAATATCCTGAGCATCCACCCAAGTGCCAGCGGCTGGCCCACCCCCGGTCCAATCCACCAAATATTGGAAGCGGTCATCGAGCCATCGGGAATCTCGGATGCCGGACACCTCCAACCGGGAAACAGGAACGTGAGCATGGCGAGCTGTCGGGCCCGGATCAGGAGGTCGAAGCGGAGAATCAGGGTTGACAGGAACAAGCAAGGAGCGATGAAACACGGGATGTACACGAAGAGACCTAGGCAAAGTCAAACGATAGGTCACCGGATTGATGACCGTCTCCACAGGAAAAGGACCCAGGAAACGTTGGTCAAGCTTGCGGTGAATTCTCCCTGGAAACAAGTACTTGGTGGAGAGCCAAACCCGATCTCCAACAGCTAACGGCGGCGTGTCGCGACGAGAGCGGTCTGCAACCCTCTTGTAGTCTTCCTTGGCCTTAGTCAAATGATGCTTAACCATCTCTTGGACTGACTGGAGTTCGGTTAAATAGTCCTCTGCAACTGGAACGGGAGAATCGAGGAGCGTGAGCGGGAAAAATCTGGGATGATAGCCGTAGTTGGCAAAAAACGGAGTGGTCTGAGTGGAAGTGTGCTGAGAGTTGTTGAAAGCGAATTCGGCCACGGAGAGATATTTGGACCAATCGTTCTGTTGGTCGTTGATGAAACAACGCAAATACTGCTCCAGGATGCCAATCACTTTCTCTGTACCCCCATCAGTCTCTGGGTGATGCGTGGAGGCTAGATTAACTTGGACTTGAAGCGCAGACATGAGTTCTCTCCAGAACTCCGAGGTGAACTGGGTTCCTCGGTCGGACACTATTTTGTCCGGCAAACCGTGTAGCCGAAAGATATGTTGAATGAACAGCTGAGCAGTGACCTTGGCTGTCGGTATTCTTCGGCAAGGAATGAAATGTGCCATTTTGGTCAGCATGTCCACCACTACAAAGACAACGGTGTAGCCGGCAGAAACAGGTAGACAAGTCAAGAAGTCCATGGAAATAGCTCCCCAGGGTCTCTCCGGCGTGGGTAAAGGCTGTAATAATCCCGGAGGGGCTCCTGTGGCATGTTTTGCCTGACGGCACCGTACACAGGAATTCACATAAGACTGAACATCATGGCGAAGTCTGGGCCACCAAAAAGTCCGAGACACTAAGTGGAGGGTCTTAAAGAAACCAAAATGACCTGCCGCAGGGTTATCATGGCATTGATTCAGGATGAGACCACGGAGTGGGCCTGCTGGAACATATAACAGGTTGCGGAAGCGTAATAGTCCCTCGGACAAGGTCCAAGGTGAGTCGGGACCCACCTCTTGTTTCTTCCGTATCGCAAAGTCCTCTAGTTGTTGCGCTTCCCGAATCTGTCGTCGTAGATCTACCGGATCATGCACGGCTGCGATCGATTCGATAGGCAGAATGGTTCGAAGCGGTAAGGGGTCCTTGAGCTGTAGATACTCAGGTTTACGGGACAAGGCATCTGCTCTTTTGTTGTACCCTTTCGGAATGTAGGTGACTTTGAAGTTGAATCGAGCGAAGAACAAAGACCAACGGATCTGACGTTGATTCAATTTCCTGGCAGATTGCAGAAATTCCAAGTTTTTATGGTCAGTCCGAACTTCAACTTGGTAGCGAGCTCCTTCCAGGTGGTGTCTCCAGGTCTCAAAAGCAGTCTTGATGGCCAATAGTTCCTTTTCCCAAATGGTATAATGGCGTTCGGAGGGGCTCAATTTCCTGGAGTAATAAGCACACGGGAACAGGGGGCCGCCATCTTGGCGTGTTTGAAGTAGCACGGCCCCTACCGCCACATCGGAGGCGTCGGCCTCCACTACAAAGGGACGACAAGGATCTGGATACTTGAGAATGGGTTCCTGAACAAAAGCCTTTTTGAGGGTCTGAAACGCCTGTTGCTCGGCATCGCCCCACTGGAACTTAATGCCTTTCCGTAACAGTCGAGTAAGGGGCGCAGTCAAGGCAGAAAATCTCGGAATGAACATCCGGTAATAGTTCGCAAATCCCAAAAGTCTTTGGACATCTTTTGCTTTGCATGGGGGTTGCCAGGTTTGCAAGGCTTCAACCTTGCCAGGATCCATGGCGATGCCTTGTGGAGAAATCACATGTCCCAGAAACTCAATGGTGGTTTGATAGAATTGACATTTCTCTAACTTGGCATAAAGGTGATACTTTCGTAAGCGTTGCAAAACTCGCCGGAGATGCTGGAGATGAGTTGCTCGTGACGGGGAGTAAATCAGGATGTCATCGAGGTAAACCACCACAAATTGATCCAATAAATCCCGGAAGATGTCATTCATGAAATGTTGAAAGACGGCCGGAGCATTGGTGAGTCCAAAGGGCATGACGGTATATTCAAAATGACCATACCTGGTCCCAAACGCGGTTTTCCACTCGTCCCCCTCTCGGATGCGAACCAGGTTGTAAGCACCCCGTAGATCTATCTTGGTGAAGATGGTCGCTGATCGGAGATGGTCCATGAGATCAGGAATCAAAGGCAGAGGGTACCGGTTGCGCACCGTGATGGCATTGAGCTTGCGATAGTCACAGCATAAGCGTAAATCTCCGGTTTTCTTCTTCACGAATAACACAGGAGCTGACAAAGGCGAGGAAGAGGGACGAATGAAACCCCTGGCCAGGTTTTTGTCCACAAAGTCTTTTAATGCGGCCAACTCGGGTTCTGACATGGAGTAAAGGCGTCCCCCTGGAAGCTTGGCATTTGGCAGCAAATCAATGGCACAGTCATATGGTCTATGCGGAGGTAATTGGTCTGCCTCTTTCTCACTGAATATATCTGCAAAGTCCGCTAGGTCGGCCGGCAAGGTGATGTCAGGGTGGGATGGTAGTTGGGCTGTGCAAACGTGGCGTACGTGGTCAACACATTGCAAACTGGGAAATGAAACACAGTTCTGGGACCACACCACACAAGGATCATGGGTTCTCAACCAGGCTAAGCCGAGAACTAAGGGGAAATGAAGTCCCTTGGTAATATAGAATTGGATGGCTTCTTCATGTGGTCCTATGACCAGGCGTATGGGCTGGGTCAGGAACTTGATCGGTCCAGACAACAACTCACGACCATCGATTGTCTCAACCAACATAGGCGGCTTTACGGAGCACAAAGGTATGGCATGCTGACGAGCGAAAGCTTCATCCATGAAATTAGTGGTGGCTCCAGAATCCAACAAGGCGTGTGCCGGAATGCCCTGTGCATGATTTCCCAGAAGTATATTGGTTGCTAGGATCAGATGTCTCGGAGGACCGGGGTCTTCGTCTGCTGAACTGGGACTGGGTTTGGCGCCTGCCCGACCTAATGTTTCCATTAGGCCGGGCTCTGGCCGTTTCCCGGCAAGGTGGCTTGAAACTCCTGAGTGGGAGGCCGAGCTGGAACAGGAGTAGGACCTGCCGTACCACGTCTTTTCTGGGGGCAGGCCATGACGAAGTGACCCATCTCTCCACAGTACAGGCACAATCCCTCAGCTCTCCATCTTGCCTTCTCAGCCTCGGTCAAGCGAGATCTGGCTGCACCAAGATCCATGGGCTCATCTCTGGCCATGGGTACAGGACGCCTCTCAGTGTAAGCCGGCAATGGTTGGAAAATACGTCTGGGTGCCGGGATAGGTGGAGTGATAGGTAGGGTCTGGAATCCTCTGCGTGGTGCAGGAACTGGCTTGGCACTTCCGGTGACTGGAACCATCTGTTTGACCAAGCGGGCATCCATGGCTTGCGTTTGCGCTTCAAGAGCCAAACAATGTTGGTATAATGCATCCAGGGTTGTGGGTATTACAGTAACTTTCAATCCATTCAGGATCTGGGAAGACAGCCCATCTAGAAAGATTTCCATGAGAGCCTCATCATTCCACTTAATTTCTTGAGCTAGGCGGCGAAACTCTGATATATATTCCGCTACGCAGCGCGATCCTTGACGTAGCTCTCGTATCCGCCGGGTGGCATTTTGCCTACGAAGGGGGTCAGCAAATTCTCTTTCCATCAGCTGGCAAAATCCTGCATAATTGCGCAGGACAGGATCTTGTCCGTCTATCAGAGGAGACGACCAATCAGCAGCTGGGCCAGAGAGTAAACTTAAAATGAACGCTACCTTCGTTTCATCCAGCTGAAAATCTGCTGGAGTTGAGGCAATGAATATTTTACATTAGTTCAAAAAAGCTGGAAATTTACTACGTTCTCCAGTGAACTTATCAGGCAAGGCTAAGTAACATCTGCTTTGTCTGGGAGGAGGGGCTGGAGCTTGTGCTCCTGCAGCTTGAAGTTGCTGTTGCAAATGTCCAATTTGTTGCTGGAGAGTTTGAACTAATTGGTACAGAGCTGGGTTATCTGCAAGGAGTTGTTCCATGATGTCACTGAAAGCTCGGACTAATGTTCGTCCTTTCTGTTTTTTGTCCTGAGTCACGAGCAATCTGTTATGTCTAGCCCCTCTCAGCTCCCAAGAATCCACTTAACGAGGTCGTTAAGAGTTGGTCAATTAGCACACTTCACACGAAGGCAGTTCAAAGCAAGCTGCCGGCATTTGTTGTTGGTCTGAACGGCAAAAACTGCTTTATTCGACAGTTAAGACAAACACACTAGGAAACTCAGTTACAACTCACTGCGAAATCCCCCAGGCCACTCCTTGAGTAAACGTTGCTCGTGACTAAGGCTGAGGCTCTCGTTCCCCTGCTAATATAGCCTCCCATACGTCACTTCCTTCTTCCACCCAACTGACCCCTTCGCCTATCAGACCGTCTGAATCGTGGATCAATCCAGCTAGCTTCCTGTTCCACATCTGAGTCATCCCCCTGAGAGTCTGACTCAGCATGTATACCAAGCTCCTCGTTATCTAGCTCGGCTGCCGGGAGGGGAAAACACCCAGAAGGGCCTGCCTGTGCTGCGTCATCATCTGAGACGTACCCAGCCTGGCCAGAGACACTCACAACACCTTCTCGGGGAGCGGAGGGGATGGATGCCCTACGCAGCCCGTGGCTGCAAGGCCTTTTGTACGCCTTTCCCCCACTGCCTCTGCTTCCAGCAGTTGTCAGGAAGGTACTGGAGGAGCAGGCAGAGTTAATATTTATTGCACCTCACTGGCCCAGAAGACCGTGGTTCTCAGACCTAGTGAGCCTCTCCACCTCAGCTCCATGGCGGATTCCTGACAGTCACATATGGTTAACGCAGGGGGATCTACAACATCCAGACCCCCAATGGCTACTGTTGGCTGCCCGGCACTTGAACGCCACACCCTGACTCAGGAGTCATATTTGTCAGGGGTGATTGACATGATCCAGGCTGCCAGGAGACCGGCGACTAATCGTATTTACGATCATGCTTGGAGGAACTTCTGTCACTGGTGTGACAAGAATCACGTGAGTCTGTCCCAGGTAAGCATCCCAAGGGTATTAGACTACTTGTTGGATGGTGTCAACAAGGGCTTGTAGACAGGTAGTGGCTCTCTCCACGGTGCTTTCCTGGGACTCAGCAGAGTCCTTGTCCTAGCACCCTGCGGTCCGCTCCTTCCTTAAGGGAGTTACCAACAGCAGACCTCCCGTGGTTCACAGGTATCCCTCCTGGGAGCTACCCCAGGTTCTGCAGGCACTGATTTCTGCACCCTTTGAACCCATTAGAACCTGTTCCTTGCAGTTCCTGTCACTTAAGGTCTCCTTCCTGATAGCCATTCCCTCCGCCAGGCGCATCTCGGAACTGGCCACTTTATCTATCAGGAAGGACCTGTGTATGTTTCACGAGGACAGGGTGGTTCTTAGGTTAGATCCCTCCTTTATCCCTAAGATAAACACAGTGTTCCATAGATCACAGGAGGTTATACTTCCAGATTTCTGCCCCCGCCCGTCACATGACTTGGAATGGCAATGGCACTCATTGAATGTACATAGAGCCTTGTGCTGTTATATCAAACGCACGGCGGCCTTCCGTAAGTCTGAAGCCCTGTTTGTATCCTTTCAGCCTTCATCCATGGGGCAAAATGTATCCGCCTCCACCATAGGTAGGTGGATCAGGGCTTGCATAGCAGATGCGTACGTATCACTTGCCCTGCCCGTTCCTAGTCATGTGACGGCACACTCCACCCGCAGTGCTGCCACATCGGCGGCGTGGGCAACTCAAGCGTCCATTGAGGACATTTGCAGGGCAACGACATGGTCCTCACTTTCCCCTTTCATTAGGCATTACCGTCTGGACAAATTTGCCTCGGCTGAAGTCGCCTTGGGTAGACGAATCCTCCAACAAGTAGTGCCGGCATCAGGGTTACAGGCCCCAACTGACTCCCTCCCATAGGGACACCAGGAGCTTTGGTATGTCCCATTGGTGGATTCTTCAGTCATCATGCTGGAGAAGGAGCGTTGGCTTACCTGAACACCTCTTCTCAGCATGATGATGAAGAATCCACGCCCTCCGCTCTAGAGGTCAGTTAGGTCCATGTCAGGAGTTGTTTTTTTCTTTGTACCTGCTCTGAGAGTCATCATGTCGAACTGTTGTCATTGGCTACGCCGTTGATGAAACTGGGAGGTCCCAGTCAAGGAGAGGCGTGACAACTTGAAAACTTAGTCTGATTGGGCAGGAGGACTGAAATAACCCATTGATGGATTCTTCATGCTGAGAAGAGGCGTTCAGGTAAGCCAACACTCCTTCTGCTACGGATACCACGAAGCCTCCGCCCAGAAGATTACAAGGAAAACAGGTCGCGAAGAGGATGTGTAGTGTCCCAGATAATCTTACGGACCCTGCTCAAGCAGCACTTCTGTGCCATGTCCTGCATGGGAGGGAGGGAACTGCCAATGATCGTTACAGTGTGTTACAGGACTTGGGTGGGATGGCCAGAGTTGGCATTTAGTGCACTAGTGACCTCGTTGTTTTGACTGGCGTCCATACAGTCCTGCTTTCCCCGTCCTGTATCCTGTTTATTCCTGAACAACTTTCTCTTCAGATTGCCCAAAAGAAACAAGTCAACAACTTGACTGGGAAGAGAACAGTTAATGGTTAACTCTCTTCTGTGGTGAAACGTGGCAGCAGAAATTAGCTCATTGTGGTCTCTGCTTGCTTTGCTAGCTAATCATCTCCAGGAAAGCTGTTTTCTCTACTAGAGTCTTTTTCCCAGCCTTTTTAACTGTCATTTTTCTACCGGTAATTTGTATTCATCTATTCCCTAATATTGCTATTGAAGTACTAACTCCAGCCCCATCCCACCGGGCAGGGCTAATAAAACAGGACCTCATTTCGATTTTTTTTCCCAGTTGGCTAATTACACCTTGATAAGGATCTTGTCATATGATGTGAAAGGAGGAACTGGAATTTATTTCCTCCTTTGACTTTAGTGGAATTGCAGCATCTGGTGCGATACCAATAATGGAAATGAAAATCCAAGCCTTCTTCGCCTTTTCCCATGTTTGTCAGGGCAGCAGCTCCAAAGGCCTAACTAAAAGCAGAGCCACGTAAGAGTGTGAGAGCTTGTCTTACCACCTTCGGCTGCTGTGTACTGTTTGTGAGTATTGAAGTGAAAGCCCTGTGGCTTTTGGGTGTGTGAGACTTCAGCCTTCTTCTCCTCTCAGATTGGAGGGAAGAAGAGGCCCTGACTTCCTGGCTGGGAGGGCTGTCCTGTGCAACCTCTTTAACCCTGCCCTCCTTCCCCCCTCCAAGGGAGGGGTCATGATTTCGACTTCCCTTTGGGGAAATGAAACAAGCGTTCAGGGCTTCAGACTTGGCAGGGCTGCTGTCCCAAGCATTGCTTGCCGTTTTACTCCGTATCCGCACACAGATCTGACAGAGAGCGGGAACTTTGCTGCCTTCTTGCCACTCGGCATTGGATCCTGGTGTCCAAGATTTTTCAAGCGATTAATGGTGCCTGATGGACAGCAGCTTCATAACAATGGGTGAGAATGGAGAGCAGTAGAGGAAAGGGCAGAGAAAACAGGTAAAGGCAGAACTTAACAGCAGAGTGTTCTCTAGCTGGGATCTATTTCTGTGCTAGGACACAGGAGATGTCTCCAAAGTAGGCTTGATAATCTGCTTAGTACGTGTTGATTTAAACAGCTTTGTAGAAGGAGGGAAACGCTGGTACCAAATGGGTGACAGGGATACGGTGATGATGGTACAAGCTGAACTTTCTCTCTCTCAAAAAACGGCTGTACGGAGAGAAGGATTAAGGGACACCACAAGCAAAAGTTTAAAGTTGTGAGGGCCTTTGAATATTTCTAAAATGAATGAATTCCAGCTGTACTCAGTAATTCTGTGAAGGATTATAAGGAATATGGTGTGTAGGGACAGTATAAGCAGTCATATATGTCTTAGAAAGTGATTGTGGCTCTGTGTAAAAAATTGGGAATACATGCACGATCTTGGAAAAAAGCTGATTGCGGGGATTTATATTCAGGTGTGGATTTGGATTGCTATGTTAGCATGTACAGTACGTGTATCTTTTTATTCTTTAAAATAGTGATAATTTCCTAGCGGTGCTGTGTGAATTGTGGGTGTTCACACAGATTCCTGCTACTTTTGTATATATTTTCCCCAAAATGAATATTCAGAATCATTTGAGAGCCTGAATAGTTTCTTCAATGAATTGTGCTTTTGTCATATCAGTCCTCTTGGTTCCATTGGTGTGGGGCAGAGGTAGGCAACCTCGGCTCTTTTATGACTCGTGGACTTTAACTCCCAGAATTCCTGAGCCAGCCTCCAGAGTGTCACAATATTCCCTGCTTTTCAGCTGAATCAAAAGGATTCAATTTAGCTGTAAGACCTGGTCAATCCTCAATAGAATTAGAACCCAACATGGCAGGTCCGCTGCATCACACTAAATCAGGGTTAGGCAACCTTGGTTCTTTTATGACTTGTGGACTTCAACTCCCAGAATTCCTGAGCCAGCCATGCAGAGTTGGGAGTTGAAGTCCACGAGTCATAAAAGAGCGAAGGTTGCCTACCCCTGGGTGGGGTAATGAGAGTTGAAATCCAGGACTTATGATCAGATTTGGGAGCAGAATTTCCACTGCTAAGCCAGGTGGTTGTTAAGTTAGTCGCACGCAGTTTTACAATCTTTTCTGCCATGGTTGTTAACTGAATCACGCAGTCATTAAGTGAATCCAGCTTTTCCCAGTGATTTTGCTCATCGGAAGCCAACTGGGAAGGTTGCAAATGGCGATCACATGACTCGGGAATGCTGCAACCACGGTAAATACATGCCAGTTGGCAAGCGCCCAAATTTTGATCACATGACTTTGAATAGGTTGCCACCGTTGTAAAAGTCCCTCTGATGTAACTTCGAACAGTCACTAAACAAACGGTTGTAAGTTGAGGAATAATAAAATTAGATAGTGTGCTCTTTTCAATAAATCCAGGGAAATTTTTATTCTCCAAAGGTGACATTTATTTTATAAGAGTATTTGTATTCAACGCTTTCCAGTTTGTCTTGCCTTGGAATGGATTATAAAACAAAAAACAAAAAACTGCTCAAGATACTCATAAACTGACAGAAGCTAAAGCTAAATCATGAATAATCCCTGATTTTTCATTCCAGTTTTGCTTCTTCCTACTAGTATGAAGTGCTAAACAGACTTGGCAGGCCCTGCTTTGTGCACTGCTAAATATTATTTATGGAATTGAAAATGCTTCTTTGGTAAGAGAGAAGCAAGCTAGAGGTCCAGTGTGCACATCATCCAAAATAAGTAATGGATGTGATTGTGCTTAGTTACACCCCCAAGAGAGGAAGCCAACCAGGAATAATTTGGCAGTATCACATGCTATGCACTTATAATTAATCTCTCCATATTCTGGCCCAACATAATGTGTACTAAGGGATGTATTCTTTGAAGCTGTGCCATAATTACAACAAATTTGTGACGGCTTCTGGACACTGTTTTAGCACCTGTGTAGAAGTATAACTAAAACTCAAGGTTAAATTTAGGTCAGCTTGTGGGTAGCCTGTATTGCTAATCTACCTTGCTGATAGTTGCTATTTACTTTTTTATTGCTACAATGTTTGCTGAACCTGACTGCACCATTTTGAGGCAACTGAAATTTTGTAAGTTTCAATGCTTTTTGGTCTTCTTTCCAGATTGAAGAATTATGGTTAGGGGAACACATCTGTTTTTCTCTCAATTCTCCCCCCCCCCCATTTCTTTCCTGGACAGCAGAGTAGAGAGCAGAACTGGGTTCCTGTGAATATAAAACAGGATGGAAGAGGGTGTTCCCATCAAATTTAAGCTGAGGCTGCAGCTGCACCGAATTCCTGAATAGCCCAAATTAGTTTATTTAGCCCACTACAGTATGAAAACACATTTTCTTTGGGTAGGACTTGATTTAGAATTTGCTAAACAACTTTTTTAAAAAATATATGTCTGAAGCACACCTATCCAATTTTATTCCTGTCAATGATAATTAATATTGTTAATCTATCTGAGAGGTGTTTCTCATATATCTTCAGCTTTCTGTTTACACATGGGCTATATAATCCTAGTCAAGGATAAAGGGAGTTATGTCTCCAGATGGAGCTAGAAATAAACGTAAGAGAATTTGCGTTTGATTAACCTTGTGCTTTACAATTTGCTGAATTAGCTATTTATTTTATTAGTAATTCGATTTAAATCCCTAGAAACATGGAGGAAATATGTTCAGATCCTCTATAAATACAACGAGAAGATCCAAACCCAGTTCAGAATTGAGAAATGGCTCCCTAACTTTCATAGAGTTTAATTCTAATGTGTGATGCTAGAACCGATTGCTTATTTATTTATTAGAACAACCTATTTCTTTCAGGCACCCAGGTACAGTGCGTAACATTCGATTTCTTTTTTTTTTCTTCCTGCCACAACTTTCCTATGAGGTCTGTTGAATTGATAGACCACTAGTGACTAATTGGTCCAAAATTACCCAATGAGAGTGGGGTTGAGAATGGGATTAAGCCTGGTTCCTCAATTATAACCAACACCTTGTTCACTATATTATCCTGGCTTTTTTAAAAATATTTTATTAATTTTTTATAATTATAAATATAAACAAAAAAATCAAATTAAATACAACTCAACTTAATACAATCGTTTACAACTTTTTCAATAACTATGGGTATTGCTCGGCAGCACCCCCTCCACCACATCCCCTTCTTCCTTCCTCCCTCTTTCTACTTCTATCCCCCCACCCTCTCTCCCTCCCTCTCACTCCACCCTCCTCCTACAACCCTACATCCCTCCAATCCTTCACTCCTCAATCTCCACCCGCTCCAGATATGGTTCCGAGGTACTGCCCGAGCAACCCCTCTTTTATCAAAAAGTATATCATTCTTATATAATTTATTTATTTATTTATTTTATTAAATTTCTATACCGCCCCTCTCCCGAAGGACTCGGGGCGGTGTACAGCCTAAACTTTAAAAAACATATAAATATACAAAATAATACTAATATTGCAGTTGAGAACATTGTAACACCCCCCCAACCCACCCCCCGACTTCCCAAAGTGAATACAGGGTAAAATACAAGAAAACCCACTAAACTAAACAAAATTGTTATGTAAATCATTAAAAATTTAACTATATTTTTCAGACCAACATATAAAAATTTAACTATATGCTAAATACAATTTCTTAGATTGATATTTCCCTTGTATATACTCTATCCATTTTTTCCAGTCCAACATATATTTTTCATTTGAATGATCCTTCAAATATGCGGATATTTTAGCCATTTCTGCCAAATTTATAACTTTCAAAGTCCATTCTTCAATAGATGGTAATTCTGGCTTCTTCCAATATTGTCCCACCAACAGTCTTGCTGCTGTAATCAAGTTCAAAATTAAATTCGTCTCTATGGTGGTGCAGTCTTTTATAATGCCTAACAAAAACAACTGTGGTGAAAATTCTGGCTTTTCTTAATTACTTGAATTTTATCCCCACATTCTATAATTGGAAGGGCTGAAGTCTTAATTATTTAGAACTGTGACGTCAATCGAAGGTAATGTTTCATGAACCTATTTGTTGGAGTACTGATAGTAGCGTTTTTATATATAATGGGAGAAAATTGGGATACTCATCATTCCTCTTCCTAGCGCACTGGAAACAACAAATAGGAGTCCATTTTCTTGCCTGGCACCAAGGTGCTCTATCAGTACGGTTGTTTCTTGGCTCTGTGGCCCTCCTGGGTTCTTAGGGTGGCCAAGGTGGTGACTTTGAGTTGGGGCCGTGCTGTGGTGGTGGCTTCTCTGAAGGAGTCTTGAAGGAGGTGAGAGTGCACCCCCTCCTCAAGAGGCAATCTCTGCACTCAGGGGTTTTATCCTTGTCTTTCCTAAAAAGGGAAGGTAGTCTTGTGGCTTAGGCATCGGGCTAGAAACCAGGAGACTGTAAGTTCTAGTCCCCCTTTAGGCATGAAGGTTGGGTGACTTTGGGTTAATCATTCGTAACATCCTGAGTAGTTGAGGTGCTGGCTGTGTGCCCATTAGTCTTTTTGTATGCTGGCTGTGTGTTGGCACCCAGCCAGCACCTCAACTACTCAGGATGTTACGAAACAGCCAAACAATCCACAAACAATAACTCCTACACAGCCAAACAATCCACCTACAGCAACTAAGCCAGCACTCCACACACCCCCACCAATATATATAGAGAGACGGCAGCTCCGATCACACTTTGCTCGCACAAGCACGAAGCCGAAGACCCCAGCCTGAAGATGACGAGTGGGACCTCGTCAAAACGTCACCAAGATACTTTCAATCTTACACGGAAAAAGACCCAAATATACCAAGACCTGCATACCTATACCCGTGAAAATCTACGAAAACATATGTGTGTGTGTGTGTGTGTGTGTGTGTTTAAAGTGTTCTAAGTCAATTTCTTTGCAACATACATAATTTCCCCCTCCTCGAAGGATTGAAAGAAGGTGAGTACTTAAGACACTCTTTGCTGTCATTGTCCTCTACTGCTTAGTACTGTGGCTTACACGATTGCTATGCTCTGCCGTTCTTGAAGGAAAAAATATTTTTGTTGCAATCATGTACTACTCTCTACAGCAGCGGTTCTCAACCTTTTTCAGGCCACGACCCCGACCTGTCAAGCACCGCGCATGCGTGGTACTGCCCCCTGCGCCGGCCGAGGCGTAGGCCGCCACCTGTTTGGGGCGGTGGCAGGCAGGCCCAGGTGCTCCTGGGCGGTCGCGGCGGCGACGGCGCAGGGCAACCACGGGCTGGGCCACCAGCTGGCCCAGCCCAAGGGAGGTAAGACACCTGGGCCCCACGCGTGCCAAAAACCCTCCCTGCGCCCGCTGCTGCCCCGCTAGCCTTACCTTCGCTGCTGCCCATTCGGGGCGGCGGCAGGCAGGCCCAGGCACTCTTGGGCGGCCGCGGTAGCGATGGCGCAGGGCGACCACGGGCTGGGCCACCAGCTGGCCAGCCAAGGGAGGTAAAAAACCCGCCGGGCCCCACGCACGCCAAAAACCCTCCCTGCGCCCGCCGGCCTCCCACCTCCCACCCCTGGCCCTCTTTTACTTACAGTTTTAGTAGTTGCTCAGCAGGGAGGGGTGGAAACTTCCGGAGAGCTCGCTTTCGCTGCGGACAACTTGCAGCACCGTTTGCAGACTGGGACTTTTGGCGGGCTCAGCAGGGCGGAGACAGCCTGGACAATTTCTATTGGCTTTTGAAAGCCAATAGAATTAGACTCTATTCAAGAGAGTCTATTCTACTGGCTTTCAAAAGCCAATAGAATAAGAGGGAGTAGCACAGCTAAGGAAAAGGGGGAAAAATGGACTGCGTTGTTTGGCGACCCCCGTGAAATGGTTCGACCCCAAATGGGGTCGCGACCCACAGGTTGAGAACCGCTGCTCTACAGTATCTAGTTTGGCTGCGAGGGAAAGTGGGATTTTATTTACCATGGGATTTTAACAGTTTGACGGTCTTCAAACTGGAACTCCACCGAGGCATATGTGAAAGAATTCTATTAAGCCTCACCAAGTTAATACTTGCATCTTAATGAATTCATACAATGTGCATTTGAAATGTTTTTCTTTTAGTGGGGGGTGGGTGTTAACATGATGCCACATTTAAGTACATGTTCTCTTCAGCCATGTCCGCTTCCAGATTGCCTGGACAAGTCCCTGCAGTATTCTTGGCAAGGTTTTGCAGAAATGGTTTCCTAGGACTGAGGGAGAGTAACTGCCCCACGTTCACCCAAGCTGGTGTTTTGTTTAAATGGGACTAGAACTCACAATCTCTTGGTTTCTAGCCTGGTTCCTTCACCAAACTGGCTCTCTTAGGTTCCTTTGTTTAGCTGCAAAAGGCAGAATCCTGCATGCTGAATAAAAGTTAAAATAAAGTTTGTTAATTTAGCACACTAGTTTTGGTAGAGATTCTTAGGGTCGAATACATAAAACAGACATAATTTTGTTGCTATAATTTTTGCATTTTGGACACATGTGTATCGTTTTCACATCTGTTTTTAAATTTTTGTGAAAAAATGATTTATGTGGGTTTTTTTTTTAAAAATTAGCTTCCTAGAAACTTGAAATGCAAAATAGTGTGTTCTGCTCTGTCCATATTTGAGAAATTCAAATTATTTTGCTTTGCATTGAAATGTAAATCAACCCATGTAACTATGATCAGTGGTGGGATTCAAATATGTGAACAACCGGTTCTCTGTGTGGATGCCACTTCCAGAAGTTCTGGACCTGGGCAACAAAAAATTAGCTACCAGTTCTGCCGAATTGGTGCGAACCGGCTGAATCCCACCACAGACTATGATCCTTGATTTCCCCCATAATATAAAAAGATCTTTCTGCCTCTTGTTTCTGAAGAACTGATAATGATTACACTGCAATTTATGGGATGGATGTGCTAATACATGATTATTAGTCATTTCAATTGAAACGACTTTGCAAGAGTTCATTGTGAGACAAACAATAGTTTCTGCCTGAAATCTGAGTCTGCATTGGATTATTGTAAATAACCTGTGTTGGTTTTAAAACTGCCTTCTTCCAGTTAGAACCCTTCCAGTTAGAAAGTACTGAAGTTTCCAGGAAACCTAACTAAAGCTATGCTTGCTGCTTCATATCACCAGAATCTTACTTAATGTACTCAAGATGACTGTATCCCTTAGACCAGGGATCTTCAAACTTGGCCCTTTTATGATTTTTTGGACTTCAAATCCCAGCATGCCTGGCTGAGGAATTCTGGGAGTTGAAGTCCACAAGTCTTAAAGTGGCCAAGTTCGAGGACCCCTGCTCTAGAGGATCAACCTCTGTTCTGTTTTGCTGTGAGACTGAGATAATCAGCCTGGTGTCCTCCAGTTATTGTTAATTTCAGCTCTTGTAAGTCATAGCCAAAATGGCCATCACAAACATGTAGTACAGCGGTTCTCAACCTGTGGGTCGCGACCCCATTTGGGGTCGAACGACCATTTCACGGGGGTCGCCAAACAACGCAGTCCGCCATTTTTCCCCCTTTTCCCCTCGGCCAGCGCAGGGGGCAGCACCGTGCATGCGCGGGGTAGCGCCACGCATGCGCGATGCGGGCCGTCGTGCCGCACATGCGCAGTGCAGGTCGGGGTCGCGCCGCGCATGCGCGGTGCAGGTCGGGGTCACAGCCTGAAAAAGGTTGAGAACCGCTGATGTAGTAGGAGTTCAAAGTCAAAACTAGAAAAAACGAGACAATGTTCTTTCTTCTTTTGTGAACAGCGCTTTTGCTGTAGTTGGAAAGTACAGGTCATTCTCAACTTACAACTGAAAGTGTGACCGGAATTTCAGACGTAAATCATGACAGTCGTAAGTTGAGGCATCCACGTGACCAGGCCTGATTTTATGACCATTTTGATGGCATTCATTAAGCAAATCACTTGACAAGTCTGACTCCATTCTCCCATCTGAGCATTTTTTGCCGGAAGCCAGCAAAAAAGTCACAAATCATTGTCATGTGTCCATGTGACACTACAGCCTGTCATAATGTGAGCCACTTGCCAAGTGCCCGAAATGTGTGGAAGCACAACATTTTACAACAGCAGGAAGATGTTTACCTGCCATAAAGCACTCTTTCTGAGGCTACTGTAATTCCAAATGATCATTAAATGACCATTTTTGTAAGTCAAGGACTACTTGTTGTGTCTCTGTGGGTGAGTGTATATGTAGAAGAGAGAGAAAAGGAATTATTTTGATTTGTAGATCTCAGTTTCAGAGGAATGCCTAATGGAATTATTGTCTCTGAGATTTACTGTAAAATAAAACTTGTGTTCATTCCTAAGCAGAATTATCTCACATTCTGTAAATAGACTATCTTTGTGGCCATGTTATCTTTTGTAGGTCACATCACTGATTCCACTATGGGCAAAACTTTGTTCAGCGAAACATAATAAGAAATTGAAACATAATTAGAGGTTTTGGGATGGTAGAATATTCTGGAAAGACATTGCTAATACTGAAGTACTCTTTGTCAGCACATCCTAATCTTTATTTTGCAAGGAAAATACAAAAACCTAGTTTCCTGTTCTGAAAAGGAACTGAACTTTGTTTTTATTAGAGAAAAAAACAGTTTTGTTGAGAATTTTTTTTAAAAAAAAAAGACTAGTCTCAGTTAGTTGCTGCTGCTTGGATAAATTTCAATTGATTTTAAGAGGAGGAAAAGAGTCCGATCCACTTAGACCTTTTCTCCCAATTAGTAAACTACTACCTAGAAAACTGTTCTTCTGCTTTAAAAGATAAAATAGCAAAATCCCTTGTTAGCAAGACTGCATATGGGTGATCCTGATGGGCTTAGCTCACCACACCCAGGCTGGCAGAAGAGGCATGTTCTGGGCCCCGTTGGTCAAGGAGTCAAGAGTCCAGAAGAAGAGCCTTTCATACTGCTGAAAATCTCCAAAATATGAAAAAGCATAGGTATGTTTCCTTGTCAAAAGCTGCAACTTAGGTCATTAACACAAAGCCTAAAAGTACAGCATGTTATTACCCTTTGAAAAATGCTGAAATCAGACAAGGCAAATTTTTGCAATTGAAATTATATAGGTATGTCTGAGCAGGAATAATGTTGGTTATGACCTATAAAGCCCTTTATGGCAATGGACCAGGATACTTGCGGGACCGTCTTCTGCCTCATGAATCCCAGCGACCGGTTAGGGCGCATAGGGTTGGCCTCCTACGAGTCCCGTCTGTCAGGCAATGTCATCTGGCGGGGCCTAGGGCTAGGGCCTTCTCCGTTGCTGCCCCAGCCCTCTGGAACCAGCTTCCCTCAGAGGTTCGTACTGCTCCCTCCCTCCTAGCTTTCCGGAAACAGCTGAAGACGCATCTATGCCGACAGGCTTGGGGCATATGAGCTGTGCTCTGCCCCCGGCCCTAGGAGTGTCCCTCCATCAACAACTGTGAGCTGAATGTGTTTGTATGTTGTGTGAATGAAACTAATTTTTAAATTTTAATTTAATTGTGTTTTTAATTGTGTTGTTCTTGTGAGCCGCCCTGAGTCTGGGGAGAAGGGCGGCATATAAATTAAATTAAATAAATAAATAAATAATGCACTGTTACCTAAAGGCAATACTTTATTACAGTGATGGTGAACCTTTTAGAGACTGAGTACCCAAAAACTGGCCCCGCCCCCCACTCCACCCATTGCCCCGCCCCCACTCCACCCCCCCATCTCCCACCCCGCCTGCCCGCAGGGCCACTCACTGCCTCCAGGGCCCGCTGCAGATCGCCCAGGCAGCCCAGCAGTGCTATGGTGGTCACGCCCTGTGCCCACAGCCTCCAGCATCAGCTGTGCACGATGGGGTGTGAGGGCAGAGTCTTGTCTACGCTGCCTGGCTGCCATGTCCTTGACTGCACTGCTCCGCGTGGGCCACGCTCGGGGGCGACTCTCCTTCAGGGGGGCTGCTGGAGAGGAGGGGGTTGCGGGAGGAGGCGAGGCTGGGGCAATGGCACGTGTGCCCACAGAGAGGGCTCCGAGTGCCACGTCTGGCACCCGTGCCATAGGTTCGCCACCACTGCTTTATTACAAAGTCACTGCTGTGCTTCAGAATACTGTACATGTTTTGCTCTACTGTAAACTTGTGTGGTATGTCTCAAAAATTTCAGTGTTTATTAAAGAAACAGTGGCATTGTGATCTCGGAAAAACAATTTTGAAATAAGCAAACTTTAGACATTTGGGAGCCTTATACAGAGTATTCATATTATAAGAATGAGGGCCATTTTTTTTTGTTAAAAACAACTTCTGGGAATGTCCCAGAATGTCAGAGAAATTGTCCCAATTCTGTTTCTCTCCTCCCACTCTTCTCTGTTAAAGTGTAGTCATAATACTCTAACAGCTTTTCTGATGTGACGCCATTCAAACATGTGGGTTTGCAGTTATCAGAAAATTGTCAGAGAACCACTTTGGTGAAGCATTTAAGGCAGTTGACTAGAGACCAAGAATTCTAGTCCTGCTTTAGGCACAAAGCCAGCTGGTTGGTTTTGGGCCAGTCCCTCTCTCTCAGCCCTAGGAAGCAGACATTGGCAAACCACTTCTGAAATCTTGCCAGGAAAACTGAAGAGCCATTTCAACCCAATTGGACTAGCCTTCCCCACTCCAGCAGAAGGGGTCCCCATCTATTAAGCAATTTCCGTAGACAGGGTCAAGGAGAAGAGTTTTTTCCACTGTGGCCCCCGATCCTATGGAACGCTCTTCCACCATTTTGGCCTTCCGGAAAGGTATTGTGGCCCGGTGGGCGGGGGGTGGCACTCACCGCTGGAGTTGGTTGACAGGGTAAGAAGACCTCAAAAAAAAAAAAGGCTAGAAATCCTGATCTGGATTGGATGTGCTAGCTGAGATCACCATAGGCTAATTTGTCTGGAGAAAATTAGATTGTCGAAGTCTGCAGTTCAATTTACACCGCTGTTCATTTTATTTTATTTTTTAATTATTATATATTGTGCCTTAGACCTGGCTACATGTCAGTTCTCAATAGAGTAAACCAAATGTAGCGTGGCTGTGGGGCTCTTCTATTTCCATTCAACACACTTGTTTCACATCCCACAAAGCGCACCGAGTAATAGCTGTGCCTTCTATAGATGATACCTTACGTAACAAGTAGGAATATTTTCTTTTGATTTGTTTAAAAAGTGCAGTAAGATCAAGTACCAAAGCGCCTGCAGACCTGCGGTGTTAATTATAGGGAGGCTCCCCAAAGACTTAATGCAGTGCTGGAACTTTTGCTGAAGGGGAATTAAGAAGGCTACTGATCCAGCTGCTAAGCAGCAGAGGCCACAGCAGAGTTAAGACGATCAGGGATTTGTTTTGAAGAGACCAACTGGTCTATAGAGTCAAGTGATTATTTGTTAAGTTTATATCCCACTTTTTTCTTCCATAACATTCTCTTCCGTTTTCCCTGAAATAATCCTGCTTCAATGTAAGTTATGCACACAGAGAGTCACAAATTGAGGGTGGAGGTGAACCAGATATCATTTGCTGCAGTAAATTAGGCGTAAATGATGTCACAGGAAATTGAAATGTCAGGCAAACCATTTTATATTGTCTAATTCTTACCGCAACATACATCACAATGATTCCAGTCCTACAGTTAGGTTTCCATGCTGATATTCTCTGGAACATCCTTCCATGCATTTGCTCAGCATGCATTATTTATGAAAGTATGCTAGCTATCTTGCCATCCTGCTCATTAAAATTGTGGCTTAGTTAACAACAGTCCCCATTATTATTGCAGACCCTCCAGCAGTTGGTTCAGTTTGTTTTTTGTAGAGTAAATCTAGAGTAGACCATGGAATTATCTCGCCTTTGGTTCCTCTCTACTGATGGACAGCCCATTCAAAAGCTGAGCGTTGACAGATTCATTATGTCAGCTTTTATATGCCTGTTCTTTCAAGAATGCATAATCGTCACTACATCAGTGTGTGTGTGTGTGTGTGTGTGTGTGTGAGAGAGAGAGAGAGAGAGAGAGAGAGAGAGAGAGAGAGAGAGAGAGAGAGAGAGAGAGAGAGAGAGAGAGAGAGAGAGAAAGAGAGAGAGAGAGAAAGAAAGAAAGAATTTTAATATAGGAATTCTAAACAATACAATTTCTAAAGGGGTGGTGATGTTAGTCTGTTGCAATACAATTAAGATATTTTCTGATTCTTATAAAGCCTAATTTTATAGGAGAGAAATAAAACCTTGATGGGTTTTGTTCATTGGTTTTATCATTTCCATGCCACCTCCATCCAATATTCAAAGAAATACTGGGTGACTCATAGCACAATAAAAAAACAAGTGATAAGACAATGAAGCAATAATGAATTAAACAATATTTTAAGAATTATAAAAGTATCACATTATAAAAACATATATAGGCTGTCACATAGCAATGAGTCAGCATGGAAATCACCCTTTCCCCCCCCCCAAACATTCTACAAAGGACTTGATGTCAATTTGCAAGCTGCTCCATAGTGAAAGGACTATATCTAAAAAGGCCTGTTTTCAAATCCCTACCCACTGACATCCTGGGAAGGGGATATCTACTACATGCCCCTTTGGCCTGCTCCTACTTCATGAGCAGATTCTAATTACTCACTTTTTAATTAATAAATTTAGAAACCACCTGACCCCCAAACAGCATTTAGAGCAAAGGGTCTTGAATATAATCTGGACCTCAGTAATAACCAGCATCTTGAATTAACCCGGAAAAAAACAGGAGCCAGAGCAGTTATTAAAAGCACTGGATTTATCCTGCCACGGCAGCTTTCATCTGTCAGCAGGTGGGCAGAAATATTTTGCACCAGGTACATCCAGGAGCAGTTCTATATAGACAAACTATAGTAGTCTTGGTCAGCAGTTGTCAAACATTCTCAGGATCCCTTTACATTCTTAAAAATTGTTTGAGGACTCCAAAGAACATTGATTTGTGTGGGTTATATCTATCAATATCTACTGTATTGGAAATTTAAACAGAAATGTTTAAATAGTTCTTTATTTGACTTTGCAGATCCCTTGAAAAGGTGTTGGGTACCCTCAGCTGTCCCTAGATCAGTGATGGTGAACCTTTTAGAGACCAAGTGCCCAAACTGCAACCCAAAACCCACTTATTTATCACCGGGTGCCAGGTGGGCGTAGCCCACTGGGTGGGCGTGGCTGTGGTGCTCATGGCAGACTGGGTGGGTGTGGCCAAGGTGGGCGTGATCACCTCGATGTTCCTCGTGAGGAGGGATGCCTGTGGGGGCCGGGCAGGGTTGGGGGAGATCCAGGGGGTCTCTGGCAGGTGGGGCAGTGGGCAGGAGGCTCGTCCTGTGGGATGAGGCGAGGGAGGGTGGGGGTGCCATTGTCACAGGGCAAGGCGAGGCGGGCACCATCAGCCCCCGCACACAGAGGCCAGCGAGCGCGTGGGTGCTGGGATGTATCTGGCCACGTGGGATCTCAGCGAGTTAGCGGGCGGCTGTTTGAAGAGGGATGGTAGCCATCTTTGGGGCATGGCGCGCGTGCCCACAGAGAGGGCTCTGAGTGTCGCCTCTGGCACCCGTGCCATTGGTTCGCCACCACTGCCCTAGACCGCTCTTTGAGAACTGCTCCTTGGGATGATAAGGGCTTGAATTGCTGTTCAGTTTACTTGCTTATCTTGTAATCTATTTTTTATGTTCCTTGTTCTAGAACAGCCATTTTAAACTTGGTGATGTTGTATATTGGGAATTTTTTAAAAAGTGCTGGTTTTTCTATTTTGTCATTTTTTTGTGTGTGTGTATAAATTTTTATTAAAACTTGTAAACAAGAATATAAAAACTAGCACAAACACATAAAGGAAGGAAGAAAAGAAAAAAATCAAAGAAAAAGCAGAAAGTGCAAGAAAAAAATAGAAAATAAACAAAAATGATCTTAAGAACTCACTTCTGATATTCTTCAGAGCAGGTACAACACAAACACATTTTAACCACTCTCTCCACAGTTACGTCATGTTCTTTCTATAGTTTGGCCTGTCTATAATTGTCAAAACCATATATAACAAGCTCATTTTTTATTCTCGTGTGAGATTTCCTGTTCTATTTTATGCAAGAGTTGTTTAAAGTGAATGCAAGCGTGTAACTTCCTCTTTAACCTGCTTACATGTGCTTTTTATACAGTGCATGGAGTTCTCTCTACTGACAAAAACTTACATTTAACAGAAAAGAAGCATGAATGGAGAGTAATATTAACTATACTTTATTAATTGAATTTAATTAAATTGAAATAAATGAAATGTTATTCTCATTCTAGACTGACCCACATCATTTAGAGGGCAATTGTGGCCTTTAGTCAAGAAAATGTATATCCTGATCTAGGTAGATTGGTTTTGCCTTGTATAATGCAATTTTTGGTTTGTTTGTTTTATACCTCTGATCTAGGACTCAATGATAGTGCCTGCTTACTTACATGAAGTTCCACAGTGAAAGGGAATTGCAAGTTCATATATATAGTCTTTGACTAGATTAAGAAGCAAGTCCAAAAACCATTTAGATTAGAGAGCAGCTAATCTAATTCACAGCAGATTCTCTCAATAAGACTCTTCAGCAAAATCTAATCTTATCTGATATTTAAAGCAAATTGTGAGAAACAAAGAATTCCATTTTAAAAGGTAGATAGATAACCCTTATTGTCACTTTTCTGTGTACACAGTGGCACATATTAAAATTAAATTCTGATGCCTGCTCATATATATATATATATATATATATATATATATATATATATATATATATATATATATATATATATATATATATATATATATATATATATATATATATATATATATATATATATATATATATATATATATATATATATATATATATATATATATATATCCATATATATCCATTCCATACACATATACATAAATTGTATATATATATATATATATATACACACACACACACATACATACATACATACATACATACATACATATTAATCACAGTCCATTTTGAATACATAGTGGAAAAAAGAGTTTTGAGATTTAACGAGGTTGATACTTTATGGTACAAAGCTATTACATAATCCAGGTGTTCTGCTTCGGATACCACAAAGCCTCCTCCCACAGAAGGTAACAAGGAAAACATGTCATGGAGAGGATGTGTAGTTTCCCTAATAATACTGCGGACCCTGGTCAAGCAGCGCTTATATGCCATATCCTGGATTGAAGGAAGTGAACTTCCAATAATCTTTTCTGCCATCCTCACCACTCTCTGCACTGCTTTCCTGTCCAAAGCAGTAATGCTTCCAAACCAAACAGCAATGCCATATGACAGGATGCTTTCAATCATCTCTCTGTAGAAAGTGGTAAGGACAGGAGAAGGAAGATGTGCTCTTCTCATACGCAGAAAATGCAGGTGCTGCTGTGCCCTCTTCACCATTGTCTCACTGTTGAGCGACCAAGCTAACCTCCTTGTTAGCTGCACACCCAGAAACTTAATACTACTAACCATCTCCACAGCTGAATTATTCATACACAGAGGCGTGTGGCTCTGCCTGCCTTTTCTGAAATCAGTGATGATCTCTTTTGTTTTTCCTACATTTAGAACCATGCTGTACTTATTACCCCAGTCCACCAAACCCTCTACCTCCTCCATATAAGTACCCTCACTGTCATCCTGAATAAGGCCCACTACTGTTGTATCATCTGCATACTTCACAATAGGGTTGTGAAGCAAACTTTGCACAACAGTCGTGGGTCAACAGGGTGAATAACAGTGGACTTAGCAGCCTTAAGGAGAACCTGTGCTCAAAAAAATATGAGTCCCAACTTGCACATGCTGGAAGTCTTATCGGTGAGAAAAATCAAGATTCCAGTTGCCCAAAGGAATATTAAAACCTAAAAGATCCAGTTTGTCTACTAAATGCTGAGGAGCGATTGTATTAAAAGCCAAACTAAAATCAACAAACTGCATTCAGACACGAGTACTTCTTTCCTCTTCAGTGCGCCACGCTCAGGTATAGAACAGAGGAAATAGTGTCCTCTGTGGAGCAATTCACCTGGTAAGCAAACTGAAGTGAGTCAAATGCTGGGGGGAGGCTGGATAGATTAAAATCCTTTATCAGCCTTTCAAAGCTTTTCATCATGATGGACATAAGTGCAACCGGATGATAATCAGAGTAGTGAAGGGGGGGAAAGACAGAGGAATCAGTAATAACTGTTTTATCACTCATTTTTCAGGTTGATGGTGACAATTTGAAGCTCATCCGAGGGGTGGACATCAGAGGACAGGGTGCGGCCTATGCCTTTGAAGGATGCTGAAGAAAAGTAACCTGATTCTCTGGGGCCTGGTGCTTTTTGTGGCCTGGAACGCTGTGATCCTCTTCTTCCTGTGGACTCGGCCACAGTCTTTATCGGACCATAGCCGCTTAACTGAAGAGGTGATCCAGCTGGCCCAGGATGCTGAGGTAGAATTGGAGCGCCAGAAGGAGCTTTTACATCAGATCTACCGCTATAGTTCACTCTGGAACATACGGAAGTCCAAAACTCTCCACCTGTCAGCTGCAGTGTCGGTCCAGCCTTCCACAGCTGCGCTCTCACCCCACCACAGTCAGATATCACCTGATGCGGTTTTACCTGTGGTGGTGATTGCCTGCGACCGCAGCACAGTCCGCCGTTGTCTAGATAAACTATTGCATTACCGTCCCTCAAAGGAGCGATTCCCCATCGTTGTAAGCCAGGACTGTGGACATGAGGAAACAGCTAGAGTCATTGCCTCCTATGGAGATTCTATCATGCACATCAAGCAGCCCAATTTAAGCGATATCCCTGTGCCTACCGACCATCGCAAGTTTCAGGGATACTACAAAATTGCTCGACACTATCGCTGGGCTTTGAGCCAGCTTTTCCGGACCTTCAAATACCAAGCAGCCATTGTAGTGGAAGACGACTTGGAAGTCGCCCCAGATTTCTTTGAATATTTTCAAGCGAGTTTCCCACTTCTACTGGCTGACCCAACTCTTTGGTGTATCTCTGCCTGGAACGATAATGGCAAGGAACAGATGGTAGACGTTGCCCATCCCGAACTTCTCTACCGTACTGATTTTTTCCCTGGTCTGGGCTGGCTTCTGCTCTCTGACTTGTGGGATGAGCTGGAACCCAAGTGGCCCAAGGCTTTCTGGGACGACTGGATGCGACAGCCTGAGCAGCGGCAGGGCCGTTCGTGCATCAGGCCTGAAGTGTCACGCACAATGACTTTTGGCCGTAAAGGCGTGAGCCACGGTCAGTTCTTTGACCAATATCTGAAGTTCATCAAGCTCAATGACCGTTTTGTGCCTTTCACCCAGATGGACCTTTCTTACCTCAAGAAGAATAACTATGAACACTCATTCTTGGCCCAAGTCTACGGTGCCCCTGAGCTGCGCGTCGAAGAATTACAGGGGAACCAGCGCCGGGAGTTAGGTACTGTCCGAGTGCAGTACACCACTCGTGACTCTTTCAAGGCCTTTGCAAAGGCCTTGGGTGTTATGGATGACCTCAAATCAGGAGTGCCCCGTGCTGGTTATCAGGGCATTGTGAGCTTCCTTTACCGAGGCCGCCGTGTTTACTTGGCTCCTCCTCCTGACTGGACAGGCTATGACCCCAGCTGGAGTTAGCAGCTGAGGATTTTTGAGCATGTTGGATCCCATCGGGAAAAGGGTGCTTGGGTGGGGGTGGGGGCAAAACTCTTGTGTTTTCTTCTCCTGTGTGGTATTCCAGGTGCATTCCAGGAACGAGGATTGTTTTGTGCACTTAATTTGGGGGAGGAGTTAATGGCAGGAGGGATGGATTACGGGGGGTATTCCAAAGCCCCAACATCATAAATGAGAAGGAGCATTCTGGGTTCCCTGTTCTCTTCCCGATGCCTGTCTTCCTTCTTGACGCTGCTGCCTGTCCACCGATTAGATCCTTTGGTGGCCTGTCCAAATTGGTGCATTTTGAGGTCAAAGTGAGTGCTAAACCAAAGCAGTGACCCGCTGAAGCTTTCGCAGTTTCGTTGAGATAACAGCAGGCCAGAGCAACTTGTGATCTTATGAGGCAGATGTAGCTCCTCAGTCAAGTAGTGTGTTTGGCCACAGACTTTTCGTACATATCTTTAAATTCTAGCCAAGCAAAATGGGGAGACTCGTTAAGCTCCCGAGAAACTACGATTCAACTTGTTAGGTCGCAGGTAAGCTGTAGGGAGAAAATAAAAGTTGGGGTTTTTTTTTCAGCTCTTGGTTGCTGCTTCACATCTCACCTGGGGCATCTGTAAGGTTTGGAAAGCAGGAAGCTCTTTCAGGTGATCATTGAACCCCCTCAAAAGGACCATCTTTATTGACCATATTGGCCATTTTTATGTTGATCTCTTAGATATCCTAATTCTTTAACCCTATTGAATGGGACAATGGAGATACAATGTGTGCACAACGACAAAACGTAAGATGATTGTCACTCGGATGAGATGGAAAGGAAGGTCAGAGCCTCTTTTATTTGCTTTTTTACTTGGGCACGAGGATAGAGTAGTCGGCGCGCATAAACGCGGGCTGCTACCTTTTTTATAGCTCCCTGCCAGGACCTGTTAACTTTAGCTTAAATAAAGTTTTGGATGGAGGTGGGCATTTTCTTCTCATCCTCTAACCTGGTTCTGTGAGATACATGAAGGTCTGGCTTTGCGGCCTTCTAGCCACTGCCTGCTATCAAATGGTCCTTTCTGTAAGCCACAGAGGAAGATGATGGGCTGCAGGTGGGCCATTAAGCTTGAAAACGGCTCTGGGGGAGGAAGGCCCAAGGCTAGCCCTTCCTGACGCAGGAGGGGACATCCAGGCATTTCAGCCTCCACTCGTTACCTGAAACGATGGAGACTTCCAACATATCTATTGACTGTATATTCAAAGGAAGCCGACCGATGTCTCACTGTGGCTGCCATGTTCTCTTCCCGGGTTCATGAGGAGAACTTGCCCAAGGCTGCCTTAATGTCCACAGTGTAGGAAATTCCATCCAGATCTACGGCAGAGTATGCTGGTGGCTCGGTTGCATTTTTTTTTTAATTGCTGGGGGTTGTTTTTTTCCTGAATGGCCATGTTGGAACTGGTCACTGCTACGTATCTGGGTCACGGTGGGCGCTATGTAGAGTGGAGGGAGGAGACAAGAAGTCGGAGCATCTCATGAAAAGATACCTCCAACCCAAGGAGTTCAGCCTTATTCAGTGGGGCAGAGTCCGCCTTCCCCGTTCTTGCCTTTGGGAGTTGCCACCGAGCTGCTCCAGATGCCACTTTAGGAGGCAGGCATGAGGAAGCGACTTCACACCTCCTTTGGCCAAACTTTAGACCACACCAAAGGGTATATTGCTGTTTGAATGCTTGTTACTTTTTTTCTGTTTTTCTTTAAAAAAAAAAAACACGGCATAAGACCATCTCCCTGATGAATGGAGGAAGGGAGGTTGTGTTTTGGCATTCCACTTCAGTGGGGGGGGTTCCCCCCCTTCGTATATCTGCTCTTCTACGGTAATTGGTGCAGGGGGGGCAGGGAGGAGATGGTGCCTTGGGGAGACTGCTTTGAATGGCTGGATGCATCTGCTTATGTCCTGAGGTTTTTTTCTTTTGAAAAAAAAAAAAAGAAACTAATGCTGCAGAGAATGAGGCTCTCTTAAAAAAAAAAAAATTAAAAAATGACCTACTGTGACCTGCATCTGGAATGTTGATAATTTGGACATGTTCCTACGTTTGATTTTTCACTTTTAATTCTCTGCGAAGAGACTACTGCTTGACGCTTTTTCTTGGTCAGGCTTCCATTTGAAAAGAAAGCAAAGTAGGGCAGACCTGTGTATAGAACCTGAGTGGGGAAAGTCTCCATGGGGAGCAAAGGTCTTTCTGCATGATTTCACTCACCTGTAACTATTTCCTGAATGGACGTGCGGAAATGATCACTTTGAGTCCTCGGTTTACAATGTGGTCCCCTTCAGAACCATTGACCTCCATCTTGTCTGGATGGGGAGGGTGTAATGGAAAATTGGATTTATTTATTTATTTGGCAGGTTGTTTTAATCCCAACTTTCAAGATTTGCTGGATCCTGGGTAAAAGAATTGCCCTTTTTAAAACTAGAAACAGCAAGAGAGCTGTTCTTACCTTTAGTATTATGTTCTGGGACTCAGCCTTGATGTCTAGGTTTGCAAGTATATTGCCGTCTCCTTTCAGTAGAAGGCAGCTACTGAACTTATGGAGGAAGGGAAGGGAAAATGGAAATCTCTTTTGGGGTTCCCTCCTCCTTTCACTTCTGTCCTCTGGTGCTCAGTCAGCCAATCAATCAGGGAAATGAAAATAGGAGGACAGAGATAAATCTTTTTTTTTTCCTGAATCTTCAGTTCTGTGTAACTTAATCCACACCATCTGTAGCCCAAACTCTCTCCTTTGGCCTACTGTCCTTATTAGTGTTTTGTCCTAGGTCACAGTGAAATGATCACGTTTCCCAATCCAGTCTGTGATTTTGGGGGAACAGTTGGAAGATGCTCAGCGGAGATCCCAGCAGAAAGGAAAACCCACCAGCAGCCACAATTCTTCTCCCTTTCTGTCCTGAGCTGTTTTCTGTTCCTGAAAATATCTCTGCTGAAACTTCTAGCTGAAAAATAAGTTGTCAGTACATCTGGATGTTTGAATCAAGGTTGTTTGACGGAGAGACACTAATTTTATGTTCACAACTAATTGGTGAGAAGAGCTGAAAGAAGCAAAAATTAAAAAAAAAGTTATTTTCCACAATAAAATAAAAGCCGTTCCTTTTCGGACAGCCTGTGTAATTGACCTCGTGCAGCAATTTATTGCGTTCATAATGCTTTCAGTGAAATTCGACAAAGGGGAGGGGGCACAACGTTGTCTCTTTAGAGGCCTTGACACCCATTTGTTACCCTCCACTTGAACCAGGAATAACTCTTGGCATCGAAAGTGGCATTGGTCTTTCTAGGAACATTGAATATATATTTACATCAAATGGGATCAAGACCCTTCTTCTCTCTGTTGTTCCAGAGTGCAGGACATGGGATAATGGGCTTAAGTTACAGGAAGACAAATTCCAATTGTTTTTCACTGTAATGTTTTTTCAAGCATTTTGATAGGGCTAACTAGTCAAAGAAGCAGTGAACCATCATTTCTTGAGGATGCTTTAGAGAGTGATGGCGAACCTATGGGACGCGTGCCAGAGGTGGCACTCGGAGCCCTCTCTGTGGGCACACGCACCATCGTCCCAGCACGGCCTCCTCACCAGCAACCCTCCCTGGAGGACAGTCGCCCCCAGGCGCGGCCCACGCAAAGCAGCACAGCCAAGGACATGGTAGCTGGACAGCAGGGACAAGACTCCGCCCTTGTGCCCCATCGCACGCAGATGATGCTGCGGGGCACGGGTGGAGGACGTGGCCACCATGGTGCTGCTGAACTGCCTGGGTGATCTGTGGCGGGCCATGGAGGGGGTGGGTGGGCAGAGCAGGGATGGGGGTGGGGGAGGCAGGGCAGAGCAGGGATGGGGGTGGGGGGGCGGTTTTTGGGCACTTGGTCTCTAAAAGGTTCGCCATCACTGCTTTAGAGTTTGGGTTGCACTGAGCAGAGGGTTAGACTCAATGGTCCAAGTGTTCTAATTCTTCGATTCCACCTCCAGGTTTATGAGAATAGATCAGGAGGAATCTGGGGAATTCTGAAGTCCACACATCTTAAAAGTTGCTGAGGTTGAGGGACTCTGCCCTACAGCAACAAGAAGTATTCGGTCATGGAAATCCCAGGACCATCACTTTCCCTGCTGATATTTCCCCAACACTTTTCAAAAGCAATCAACCCTTCCCCCCTTTCCTCTATTTATGCAGAGCCCTATATTACTATTAGCATTATTATGTAATCCAGCTGTCAAAGCTCCAGGAAGTTTCCTTGCATTTCAGTACTGATGTGTTTGAACAAAATATATGGAAGGATGCATTAGCACACCAATGATTTCTTCTTTTCTGGGCAGCTGCTGTTGTTTTGTTAAGCAAAAAAAGAGATATCTTCTATCTCAAAACGGCTTAGATTTCCGCCAACCTCTTAATTGGTGGGGATACGCAGTTTGCTGCCTTAGCAAATGGAAAAATTACTGCTTTCTGAAATTCCCAAATTTTAAGCTGCTCAGGTTCTAGGCACTTTTTTTGAATTAGCATTTATTTAGAACGAATGTTGCTATTTATTTTGGTATTGCAAATGCAACACAATTCCACTTGGTTAGCTTTTTGTGGGATTGTTTCTTGATTATTCAATTTCAAATGGAACAATCCAGATGCTGCATTTGTTTGGCTTCTGATACTTTTTTCCAGATATTTTTTTTTAATTATTTGCATAATCTTGTGGAGCAGCAGCAACTGGTAAAAGGGTACTAGTGCAAGCTACTAGTGGAGGATTGCTATTCTTCCTTACTGATTTTTCAGGAAAAAGACCACTGTGGCACTGCTTTCAAGGCTCTCAGAAAGTGCCTTAGCCTTATATAAATACAGATGTGGGCATTGTGTATTAAAAATTAGGCAATAGGCTAATGTACTCTGAAAAGAACATCTGAAGGACGAGTAGTTGTGCAATACTGATTGATTTTTTTATCCTCAGGCATTTTTACTGTGTCAGGTGGCAGGTTCAAGCCGATTAACAATTAAACTGAAGAATAGTTTACAAATCCTGTGTCAACTAACCGTTTGCAAAAGAGAGAAAATTATGTTACTTTCTGGCAGTACTGAGAAAAGAGAATCAGATGCCTAAGAAAATGCAGGAAAGAACTATAAGTTCACCTCTCTTTTCCCATGTTCACCGTCTCAAACTAAGCCCCAGAGAGAAGTTCTCCAAGCAGATGTTAACGATACTTTTTGCTGACAACTAACAATATTTTTGAGAGAAAGAACGTCTAGTTTTGTTTGCTTGTTCTTTTGTCAAACAAGGAGCCTGGATTTCATTTGGAGGGTTGGATAAAAGGTGAATACCGTGTCTGAAAAGATTGAAAACTACTGGGATATATTATAAGAAATGGCAAGATTAGACATTCACTAGAAATGAAGCCATACTCTTCCATTCCACTCACTAACCTAAAACAGCTGCATTTCAGAAGATTGCTCCTATGTGGGATCTGGGCTTTCTATGGGCAACTGATTCTCCACTGAATCATTGCTATGACCTGAACAGGATAGGCTCTGAATATACGAGGGCAATTTGGAAATAAACCTCCGTTTGGTTATCAATGACAGACACTCGCAGATGCAGAACTTTTATTATACACATTAGAAAACTAAAACATTGCATACAAATCCGAATAAATTACTTTTTGACATAATCACCATTCAAACTGAGGCACTTGTCATAACATCTTACAAGGTGTGAAATTTCTTAGTAATTGCTCGGCGCCAAATCCAGGCTATGGGGGTGTGATCTACAAGAAAACAACCAACCTCAGCACCAAGGTATCCCATAGCCAAACTTAAAAAGCAGAAAATATCCACCACTGATACACACACACACACACAAGTATTTAATATTGGACTAGAACCGGGCTTTTCAACTGATGGTACTGTAGCACCTGGCAGGTAGTACACAACCTCTAGCCAAGTGTAGTGGGGGAGGGAACGAGCTAAAGCAGTGCCATGCAGGCCTGGAGGAGACTAGCTGGAGCTGCAGGGCTCGGCAGAAGCCCCAAGATCTGTGCACAGGGCTGATGCTGGTTGGAGTTTCTGGCACACCCAAGAAGAGAAGAGGAGGGTAGAGGAGAAGCTATAAAAGGAGGTTTTGGCAGGAGAGAGAAAAAACATGCAGAAAGAGAGAAGAGGCTTTTGTTAGCGAAGTGGTGAGAGAGCGAATGGCCTTTGTGAGCAAAGGGTGAATGAAAGAGAAAGCGAGGGGCTTGTGCAAGCAACGTGTGAGTGAATGGGAGTGAGATAAGCTTGCAAGCAATGTGTGAGTGAATGGGAGCAAGAAAAGCTTTTGTGAGCAGCGTGTGAGTGAATGGAGTGAGAAGCTTGTGCGAGCAACATGTGAGTGAATGGGAGCAAGAGAAGCTTGTGCAAGCAACATTTGAATGGGAGCGAGATAAGCTTGTGCAAGCAACGTGAGTGAATGAGTGAGAGAAGCTTCTGCAAGCAATGTGTGAGTGAATGAGAGCGAGAAGCTTGTGCAAGCAACATGTGAGTGAATGGGAGCGAGCAACGTGTGAGAAAGTGAGAAGCTTTTGCGAGCAACGTGAGTGAGCAAGAAACTTGCGTGAGTAACGTGTGAGTGAAAGAGCAAGAGAAGCTTGTGCGAGCAATGTGTGAGTGAAAGAAAGAGAAACTTGTGCAAGCCACGTGAGAATGAGAGCGAGAAGCTTTTGTGAGCAATGTGAGTGAGAAGCTTGTGCAAGCAACATGTGAGTGAAAGAGCAAGAGATGCTTGTGCGAGCAATGTGTGAGTGAAAGTGAGAGAAGCTTGTACAAGCCACGTGTGAATGACAACGAGAGAAGCTTTTGCGAGCAATATGTGAGTGAATGTGAGAGAGAAGCTTGTGCGAGCCACGTGTGAATGAGAGCAAGAGAAGCTTTTGCGAGCAATGTGTGAGTGAATGAGACAAGAGAAGCTTGTGCAAGCAACATGTGAAAATGAGAGAGAAGCTTTTGAGAGCAACATGAGTGAGCTTGTGCAAGCAACATGTGAGTGAATGAGAGCGAGAAGTTTGTGTGAGCAACATGTGAGTGAGAGAAGCTTTTGCGAGCAATGTGTGAGTGAATGAGAGAAGCTTGCGTGAGCCATGTGTGAGTGAATGAGAGCAAGCTAGAGGCTTTTGCTAGCAAAGGGTGAGGGAGTGGGTTGCGAGCGAAGGATGAGAGAAAAAGGGAAAAGTGAGGGGGAGAAGGGAAAAAGAAAAGAAAAGGCATTGATTTCTGAGTTCCACTGTTGCAGTAGGAAGGAATCATTAACATTGAACCTCAACTTTTTACTTTTCCATAATATTATAAACTAGCCATTTCTATAACAACAAATGAATCTAACCAGTAAAGCCCAAAATCCCCCCCCCTTTTTTTAGTCATCAAGTTTTTGACACCTTGCTAAGTACTGGTGGTACTCGAATATTGTCATGTCCTAAAAGTGGTACAATATGTGAAAAGGTTGACAAGCTCTGGACTAGAAGATCTTCAAGGTCCCTTCCAACTCTGTTAGTCTGTTAATATCTTCTGGTTTTTTGTTGTTGTTGTTTTTGATTCACTGTGCTCCTTGATTCTCATTATCAGTATTTGCAGTTACTTTGCATTTTCAGCTATTGAGAATAGTGTCATTAGCATAAAACAGGTTCTTCCAGTTTTAAAGCCACACTCATCTTCTTTTAATTAATCTTTTCTCAATATATATTCACCATAAAGGTTGAATAAATGAGAGAATATGCAGCCTTGTCTCACATCCTTTGGTGATGATGAACCAGCCTGTTTTTCTGGCATTCTATCCTATGTATAGGTCCATGAGAACAATGAAATCTTCTAGGATTTACATTTTCCTAAGGACATTCCAACTAGCTGACACAAGGAAAGGCCTTTGTGTAATCAGTGACTGTTTGTTTGTTATTCTTTGACTTTTTCAATTATCCAGCATTGTTCTTTGGCTTTATATAAAACCAGATTGAGCATAGCTCTTTCCATTACAGCTCTAATCTGTGTTGAATTTTCATAAGCATTGTTTTGCTAGTATTTGGAATTAAGGCTATTGCATGACAGTTTATACACTGCGTTAAATCTCCTTTTTATGGAATTGCTGTGTAGGCTGATCTCTTCTAATCTGTTGGCCATTGTGTCATTCTTTAGATTTGCTGGCCTAGTTTGCTTTTTTCTGTTGTTTGCCATATTTCTGTAGACATTCCATCAATTCCTAGGGCCTTTTGAATTGGTAATGACCAGTTCTAAATGTATCTTCTATATTAGAGGTTAGTGTAAATAGTGTAACTAAACTCTGGACCTTACCAGTGAGACTCAGAACTTCAAAGTAATTTCCTGAAAATGATGGGTCATATGCTCAAGATCATATCATGAAAAATAATTGGCTGTTTTTTCCTGTTTGCGCTTGATTTTTATCAGCTGATGATCTGTTACACAATCAATCCTTAGTCATGTCTTTGCTGTTATTACTGAACTCTCTCATCTCCTTGTGGTAATAATATAATCAACGTGATTATACGCCATCTGGTGATATCCATGTATATAGACATCATTTGGGTTGTTTGAAGACTGTTAGTAATAAATTGAATTGGCAGAAAGTGGTAAGTCACTCTCTGGTTTAATTTTGGTTACCTAGGCTATACTTTCCTCCTAAATATTTCCAACTTCAGTATTCCAGTACCAGAGCATAAGCTGGAGAACTTGCTTATATGTTTTGCCGCTTTCAGACTGAACTTGATAAACTAATCAGCCTCCTTCTCTTCTGCATCAGTGGTTGGAGCATAAACTTGGATAAAGATAATATTAAAGGATTAATCACAAAGTCTAATTAATGATCACTGACTGAGTTGTATCCAAATGCTATCTTTGCTAAGAAAGGAGGGGGGTGTCAGGATATATTTGAGCTTTATTCCTGGGTGTTCAAAACAATGTATGTTACACCAGTTCATAAAGAATTATATCCATCAAAATCTAGAATTGTGCAGATATTTAAATATTCCCATTCTGTGCAAATCTTATTTAGGACAAAACTCAAGGCAAATAGATGAGATTATAAAGACACAGATATATTCCAAGCCCTGGTGATTTTTCCTCTTTCTGTCCAAATTGGATTTTTTTTTTTAAAGTTGCTAGTGGTTTCTTAAAAAAAAATCAAAACATGTTATCTTTTGGTACATGGTTATTCCAGCTGAATCCTGGGGAAGCAACACACATACACAGAGAGACAGCTGATTTGCCATTGCAATGAACAACAGGTTGCATTTCTGTCTCTACAGGGTTTGCAAAAATTGAGTGCTAATCAGCAGCCCAGCAATCACTCTGGGTTAATTGTGCATCCAACACCTCAGAATTCTCTAATCGCATGCAGGTGTTTAATGGGAAATGACAGTCTCTCACAGGAAATGTTGCAAATATGCTTCTTTTAGGTTATGAGAAATGGTCATAGGGGAGATGAGCAGAGAAAAGCGTCCATTTCTCTGTCTTGTCTTCTGATGGTCCAATTAGCAAAAAGGCCAGAGCCAATTTTAAGAAGGCGCAATCATGTGCCTTCAAAAATATTCCCCTCAGTGTATCAGCTAGGAACCACAAGGATCTCTGCCATTTGATAGTCGATCACCAATTCAAACTAACAATTCAGTCCATTACCAATTCAGATCCACACTGTATCGAACCCACTGAGGAGCTGGCACTTGGGTCTGATGACAGCTGGGAAGTATGAAAATAGTTAAATACACTGTGCACAATTATGTGGGAAGTCAGCCCCCCCCCAGATAAGGAAATATTAAAAGGGCAGAAAAATATATTTCCTAAAAAGATCTTAGAGGCAGAAAAGCATGCCCAGTTTTTCTTAATAGTCCCAAGTCTCCCTCCCCCAAGCAGAAACCAGCTCTGTGGAAATGTAAATAATCCAGGAGGTTGGAGGCCCCCTGCTAGAAACTTAGGAAGACAAAGACACCTAAAATGTACATACCCCACCCAAACTCTAAGACAGGACATAATAGGATTAACCCACAGATGCCAAAGGGCACACCCAGACTCAGGTCAAAATACATGACACAGGAAATACAAAGCCTAAAACAGGAACAGGAAACAACCTCAAGGGCCCCAGAGGGTATAAAAACCCACTCCCTACATGTGCTGTTTTTTTCTTCCAGAGCCATCTTTCTGTCTGGCTCTTCTCTAAACTGCAACCTTCTTTCTTTTTTTTTTTAATATATAAAATTCTTTTATTAAAACAATCAACATTGAACATAAAAACATATTGTGCAGCAATCATCATGGCACCTGGTATACAATACTAATTATTAGTCATTGAAAACGTCTGAGTTAGTAAGCCTTGTTCCACCCCTCGCGTCTAGCCTCAACTATACTCCTGTTACACTTTGTTTGATTGGTGTTTCTCTTATCTGGTTCCATATTAATGTGATCAACATTAAACCAAAGATCCTACCGGTATTGCTAAACAATCATCCTAGAACATAGCATACAACATTAGGTATTAATCTTTGTAAACATCTGTTTTAGTAAACGTTCTTCCCTCCTCCCTTCCCTCTTCAAGTATACTCCGAGTATCTTTTGTTTGTTTGGTGTTTCTCTTATATATGGTCTATCTGCTGTATCTAGTTTATTGCATATTGTTCGTTTGCGCTTCTGAATTGACTTCATCCCATTACTAGTGCAAACTTTTATAGTCCCTTACCGGAGATCCTGAGGTAAAAGTTTCATATCCTGAGGTAGAGATTCAGTCCGCTTTAACAGTATTAAAGCAGACAACATTAGTCATAAGTTTATGTTAAGAGGCATTAGTTATAGAGCATATACATTCAACATTGGGTGTTAGTTTTTGTAAACATTTGTTTTGTTAACCCTTCTTCCCTCCTCCCATCGAGCCTCAGCTAAACGCCAGCTGCATTCTGTTTGATTGGTGTCTCTCTTGGATATAGTCTATCCACTGTTTCCAGTCCGTCAAAAATTGTTCATTGGAGCGATTTTTCAAGTCTGCAACCTTCTTTCTAAAGCAGTCGCCATGTTGTTTATTCCCAGCTTAGACTGAACCATGATGAAGATTTTTCCTTCAACAGGTACAAGATCCAGAGACATTCTGAACAAATGGCTTCTGTTCTTTGCAATTTTGTGGTGACATGCAGACAACACGGTATACCTGCCCTTTGTGTCCTGATCGGTGTATACTCGAGGACCTCACGGCAGTGGGACAGAACACAACGTTGCTAGTTTCTGGACAAGAACTGCTTAATTTGTACATAGTTTAATCTTGTATTTTATATTTTAAGTCATATAGTATGTCTTATTTTAATTGTGATGCTCCTGATCCAAATAAGCAAACCAATTCAGAAGAAGCTGCCTTCAGAAAGTATGAAGAAATGGGACCCTTGAAAAATAAGAGGGAGACCTTTGCAATTGGGGACTGTGATTCTTAACCCATCGAAATGTATACACCTCTACTGAGCAATCGCTTCCTGTCCGCCCTCCTCCCAAAAACTATCTAATAAACTTGAAACTGCTTAATAATGGCGCAATCCTACCACCTAGCTAAATGAAAAAAGGGGGGGTAGAATAGGTGGCGGCTCAGCCCCGTATAGAAGAGTTGGCCCTTTGCAACCCCAGCATACGACTTTAGGGGGGGTTATCATCGGAGGAAATACCCCCAAATTTAAGATGGTCCGTGGGGATTCAGTGCAAAGGGAGCAGACAACGCTGCTCTTTAAGCTTAGCTCAGGGCTATGGTTGAAAAACATCGCTGAAACTGATATGCACTGCCAAGCAAGCGTGATATATGCCAGGAAAGCCTAAACCAGTATTTCTCAACCTTGACAATTTTAAGGCATGTGGACTTCAATTCTGGGAGTTGAAGTCCACATGCCTTAAAATTGTCAAGGTTGAGAAACACTGGCCTAAACTTTGGAAAAGTTGGAAGGGGCCCCAAATCTTCACAGACCCTCGAGCACCTTAAGGGCAGCTCGCCCAGGCAGCTCGCGGGATCCTATGACTCGAGCACGTGGGAGACACGGAGGCTTCCTGCTTGTTGACGCCACGCCCTCTGCTGGGGGAAAGCTGGAATGGCAACCGGTTAAGTGGCTGGATGGGTGAAGTGCAGTTTGGCTGTTCAGCTGTTAAAAGTTTATTCCCGGGAATCTGGATGGATTATTCACTTGGATCTCTTCAAATATACTTGTTTCATTTAATCCACGTGCACACACATAGATGTGTTTCTTTTTGCCACCTAATATGGTCTTGGGCACTTTTGAGATCTTTTCCCTGCAGGCTGTTCAGTAGGCTCGTCCTTTCTCGACTTGTGGTTCCCAAAATGTGATCGCCCGGAGCTCAAATCATCTGCCAATGCCAGCCATGCTCTTTGTCTCCCGAATCCTGTATTTATTTATTGCATTAAAAAAAAACCTCCCAAATGAATCGGAGTAAAATTCTGTGCACAACTAAAACTATCTATTTATATTTTCTCAGATTACTTGCATCAGGTTTATCAGTCATGGTTGGACTGTGAGCTGGTTTTAGAATTAGACAATATATACTGTATCGCTGTAGGAACAAGCTTGGATTAAAAAAAATAAAGGAAATGAAACAGGAAAAAAAAAGCAACAACCCAGCACTTCCTACTAACGAAATATATAGGAAACGACCCAAGCAGGCTTCCGTGTTCCTTCGATAGCTCAGCTGGTAGAGCGGAGGACTGTAGAGGCTTGCTGGAGTCAGTCATCCTTAGGTCGCTGGTTCGATTCCGGCTCGAAGGAGATTTTTTTTTTTTTTTTGAAAGCCTTATTTTTAATTTCTTGCTCGAGCAAAGCAGTAACCGAGCATTTTGAATAGGTTTCGCTTTTCTACCCTTTGCCCCTTTTGCAACCTTTTAAAATTAAAAAAGTATGATATGCTGGATTAGGCGCTACCTATTTCTGAAAGATTGCGTTTTTATAAAATGAGCCCTTTGTTTCCATGTTTTCTCAGCCTGATCTTCGCGCGTTGTGATCTGAGCTTATGCTTATTTTGAAATAAAAAACAGTTGCAGCGCGACTGATTTTTGCTCACACCTGAGAACGAAGAAAACGGACGGCCCAAGTTGGGGCCAGAAGAAAATGTAAACCACAAACCAGTTTCTAAAAATAAAAAAAAATGCGGCTCTAGCTCTAAACGGGCTTCGTGATTGGCTCCTACAGACGGGCATGAGCCTTCCTATTGGTTGCTAGTGGATGGAACGCCAGGGGTTGAACCTGGCCCAGTTGCAAACTGAAATCTCTGACACGCAACCTATTCATACGTGCTTTATAAAATGCAGCCACTATGGAGTCCACATCACAGTAGTCCTGGAGAGATTGAAAGCTTGCAGTCACTTCTGGGGCCTTGGCTTGACCTGATGAAGTTATTACTTCTCTGATAGTTTTTGATATGGATTTTGCTTTAGAATGAAGATTTGTTTCGCTTTAACCTTAAGTCGGAAATCTGGTGACACCTTTTCCGACTCACAAAATTTATTCAAAAGCATGAACTTGCATCCAACTTCATCACATACATTTCAATACAATTTTGCCACCATAGACTAACATGGCTGTCCACCTACAGCAGCGGTTCTCAACCTTTTTCAGGCTGTGACCCTGACCTGTGCCGCGCATGCGTGGCGCGACGGCCCGCGTCGCGCATGCAGGGCGCGACGGCCCGCGTCGCGCATGCGCGGCGTGATGACCCACATCGCGCATGCGCAGCGCAATGACCTGCATCGCGCATGCGCAGCTCGACGACCCGCATCGCGCATGCGCGGTGCTACCCCGCGCATGCGCGGTGCTGCCTCCTGCACCGGCCGAGGGGAAAGGGAAAAAAATGGCGGACTGCGTTGTTTGGCGACCCCCGTGAAATGGTCGTTCGACCCCAAATGGGGTCGCGACCCACAGGTTGAGAACCGCTGACCTACAGTGTCGTAAATGATGCATAATACTAACCTAGGTATCATAACAAGCCATAGTCAGAAGAATGAAGTTTGTGTCCTCACATCTAAACTGCACAACCATTGTGTCTTGCCATTTGTGTGAGGCAAATCTCACCATTTTAAAGTTACTATGGCTACTGACGCTGCTATGAATTTGCAGATCATTTAAGACTTAAAGGAGAAATAAATCCTTTGTCTGCCTCTCCATGTTTTCTGTGATTATTGTCCAGTTAATATTTGTGTTTTGAATAGTATGACGACTGGAGCACACATAAGATTTAATTTTGTTGGGTCATATTACAAAAAAATATCCAATATTATTAAGAGTTAGGGATACATCACATACCACAATCAAAAGGAAAAGGCTTCTGGAAGTTCTTTCTTTTTCTGTGTAATTTCTGAAAAAGATACAGCTGCTTTAAGGAACTACAAAGGTGCTATGTAAGCCACTTGCTGGTGATAAATCTGAAATACAGTCTAAGGAATTTAGGATAGCATTCAAGGATTGTGGGTCTCTCCTATAATCTGTTGGATTAGCTTGTTATTGGAGTGGAAAATGGATTGTGACTGAGGGGAACAAAGCTTTTTCATAAATTCTAATATAGAGCCAGTATATTTCCATCATTGTCCATTTTTACCAATTGTATCTACATTTTAAACCCCCAGCCTTCTCCTTCTTTTCTGTCTGCTGCCACGTAGTGGCCATTTTGAGGCAATTTCTGTTCAGAGATGCTGCCCTATGCAATAATGGAAGCATGTGTGTCTACAATATACCGCCTCTAAACACTCAGGTAACCATTCAAAGGCAGTAAAATACTCAAATGTGTACACTGGTGAAAGCCTAGGCTTAGACTAATTCTCTCTCAGCAGTCAAGCTTTGTCAAGTTAAATCTAGCATGGTGCCTTTCATCTCTTATATTTTCCATTTGCAATTTAGGAAAAAGTGGACACTGCTGATAATACTTTTGTGTGTGTGAAGGAAAAATTGAGACTCCACCTCCAAAATGTAGTGCCTTGTCCAATTTGGATGAGTAGAAGATCAAATTTTTATGCAGTTTTCCTAGATTTTTATCTTAGCATTCCTTCTGACTACAAAGTCCTTGCTTCCCAGATTGCGAGGGATAGGTTGTGATGAATCAGCATCAGAGAAAATGCATTTTGCCCATGTTCATGGTGATGACACATATATCCCAGGCTTAAGGTGACCAACTTTTTTACAATGAAAAGGAGGACACAAATAAATTTAAGAAAAAAAATATCGTACATAAAAGAAACATTTTATTCATTGCAACAATAATACAGAATACACTATCATATGATAAATGCAGAGTAGGCCCCGCGGCTCCCAAAGCACCAGCTGTGCCGGCTCCGGCTCCAGCCCCATGGGGCAGCCTGCCATCGACATACCCCGCCTGCAGCCGCCCCGCCAGCACCACCGCCCACCCTGTGCAGCCCTGTGTAGAGCGGGCTCCGTGGCTCCCACAGCACGGGGGCAGCGGGCAGCCACCGCCCTTCACACCCCCGCCCGCAGCAGCCCCACCACCTCTGCCTCTTGCGCCCACAGCCATTATTGCCCTAGCAGGGCCGAAGATCAAGAGAAACTTACTGTGGTGTCACCACTCCAGTCTCCTCCAGGTATCTTCGGGACTAAGAAATGGTGTAGTTGGGTAGCAGGGAGGGGTGCAAAGTTCCTGTAAATTCGCCTTCACTACAGACAACTTGCATGTGCAAAGTTTGCCGGCCGTGCTCAGCAGTAATTTGGCGCATTCAGCAGCAATTCCTATTGGCTTTTGAAAGCCAATAGGGGGAGTAGCACAGCTCATGCAAAAGTTGGAAAAAAAACCAACCATAAAAAAGGGTGCCGGAACACCACTCTCAGCGTTCTATGAGAAAAAAAAAGCCCTGCAGATTAGTCTTCAAATATCGAAAAGGAGGACATGTAGGAGGACACTTTTCGAGGGAGGACAGAACTTTAAAAAGGAGGACTGTCCTCCCTAAAGGAGGACGGTTGGTCACCTTATCAGGCTTGAATATTCTTAGTCCAGCAGAATCTACAATATCCAAGCAATGGGTGGAAATAAAAATGGGGTGCACTGTTAAATCTTCAGGTGAGTTGCAGTAAGTCAGCAAGGTCTCCTGACTCCCAGTGTTTTCACAATAGTGAGAATAAAATCACTTTCTTCCTCCTAAAATAAAAATCTGAAATCAAGAATGCTTGGGGCTAAAGAGGAGAGTATTTGCATAGGTTAGTTCAGAGAACAAATTTTGGGGCTGAACATGTGTCCAGATACATCCTTTTTCTCTTAATCTGTCTTCAATGTCTGTCAGTATTTTGCATCCAGTTTCAGTGTCTGCAGTTCAAAGTTTTAGTGACTAAAACTAAATGAGATTTAGTGACTCAGTCCGTGATGACTTGGTTCAGGCCATGTAGCTAGTTGGATTTTAATTTAAGGGATTAGATGAATTTAACCTATGATTTAAGTCTTATGGGTGTGAGTAAAGCCAGCTACTGTTGCTTGGTCAAATCCTGATGAAATAAATCATGGCTTAGCATAATGTTTGAACTCAGTCAATGAATGCTGGCAACTTTCTAGCTCAGTGGTTCTCAACCTGTGGGTCACGACCCCATTTGGGGTCGAACGACCATTTCACGGGGGTCGCCAAACACCGCAGTCCGCCATTTTTATTTTTATTTTTTTTGGTCGGCCATTTTTTCCCCTTTGCGATGCGGGCCGTCGCGCCGCGCATGCGCGATGCGGGCCCGCCATTTTTTTGGGGGGTCAGCCATTTTTTTTATTTTTTTTTTTTGGTCCGCCATTTTTTCCCCCTTTGCGCTGCGGGCCGTCACGCAGCGCATGTGCGGCGCGGGCCGGGGTCAAGCCCCGGAAAAGGTTGAGAACCGCTGTTCTAGCTAGAAAGGTGAGAACTCCTGTTCTTGAATCCATATCCTTTTTTTCTTTCATTAGTTTGGATTATTATTTATTTGGCTGATATGCCACCTTTTGTAGAGGAGCTCTTTTTTTTTTTCCCCTGCAGCACCAACCTGGTGGAAGAAGTTGGGCTGAGACAGTGACCAGCCCAAAATCCTCCAGTGAGCTTCTGTCACTGAAAGGGGACTAAGGCTTGGGTCTCCCTCCTTCTAGTCCAAAGCTTAACCCACCATACCAGACTGGCTCTCAAAATATTTTGTTGCGTTTTGAACCAGCAACCTTGTACATAAAACTCAACGTTCCTTGCCACTGTGCTGCTTTAATACTGATCAAATAATCATTGTATCCCTTTCGTTTAGTTTTTACAGGTACAGTAGTTCTTGACTTACAATGGATCACTTAGCGATCATTGAAAGTTATGACAGACCCCCTCCCAAAAGGTATTTATGACCCAGTTCCAAACTTCTGACAGCAAACCCCCCCCCCCGCCCAACACGGTAATGCATTTTGAGTCCCTCATAACCAGCCCACATTTATGGACATTTGCAGCATTCTGCAGTCACATGACCACGATTTACAACGTTTTCTCCAAAACCCAGCATTTACTTTCAATTTTGGCAACACTCATAGTGAATAATGAAACACCCACTGTTGTTAATTGGGACAATGATTCATTATGAAAATAAGTGCTGGTTTTCAGCAAAACTCTTGAAAAAATATGGTCATGTGACCGTGGGATGCTGCAAATACTGTAAATGCAGCCATGTTGACAAACATCCACAGTTCAATTATATGACCACTTTGGGGGAGGGGGGGAGGAATTGAGTGTTGGAACTTCAAATCCGGGTCACACATAGCTCCCAAGTAGGTCTGCTGTAACTTCACACAGTTGTTAAGCAGCCAGTCATAAGTTGAGGACTATTTGTATATTTTTAATCATAAATAAATGACAGTACAGTAGAGATGCATGTATACTTTGGAACCATTTGGGTATGGAATGTCTGATGGAGCTTGGCTGGGTTTATAAAATATGCTTGACCAACTCAGTTAAAGAACTAGCAGATGTATCTGCACAACATGGTGACCTCTGTTTTAGCACAGATTTGTTCTTTGAAAGTCGATCTGCTTGAGGCTTCAGCGTGTTGTGCAAACACAAAACATTGGTTCATTATGTAATCTAGCAAATTGCTAAGTCTCCAGCAATTCAGTTGGGTAAATAAAGAGAACAATAGACTTAAGCCTGGCTCATCACCATTTGCTGTGCTTTGTGCCTCAGCAACAACCTCGCACTGGGTGTCTCTGCAGGTCTGAAGGGTAGGAGTGGAGTGCAGGCATAGCACAAGACAATACCCAGCTTGCAAGCAGAAGATCCTGCCAAGTGATCTGGACTGGATCCTTGGTTTATTATTATCCGTGGAGTCATTTAAAGTCGCACATTCAATCAACACATATTTGTGTTTGCAGAACCTAGAAATCAATGCTTGAGAAACAGATGGTATGCAGACTTCTGAAATTCCCTCTGAACTTTTGAGGAAACTACCATTTTGAGATAGGAGACTAGAACAAATGAGAAATAGGGATTTTGTGTTGTTTTTTTTAAAAAAAAATCAAACTTGCTTCTTCACTCAGACATGGGAATCTGTCTTGCCCCCTTCCTTTCATTTTACTCCATTACAACCCTAGAAAGGATTGTCCTTGTTTTAATCACACTTTGCTTGTTTCACAGATAAGTTTACATCTCTCAGTAGCAATAAACTTCTTAAGACACATCTTTGCCGACAGGCCTGGGGCGGTTGACATCTTGCCCCTAGCCAGTGTATGTTTGTGTGTACGTTTGCTGAATGAATGGTTTCTTAATTTAGGGATTCTCTTTTTTTATATATGTATTTTTTATATATGTATTATGTAGTTTTTTATATTGGATTTCTATTTATGCTGTGAGCCGCCCTGAGTTCCCGGAATAGGGCGGCATAGAAATTTAATAAATAATAATAATAATAATAATAATAATAATAATAATAATAATAATAATAATAATAATAATAATAATAATAATAAAAAGTCAGGTTTTGATTTTAAATGGTTCCATTTCTGAGCTAAACTGAACTGAAAATAGGATTGGGTTAAAAGCTGAAACAGATTTAGTCTTTAACGTAAGACCACTGTTTACAAAGTAGATCAGATCAAATTAGGTCTTAATGTATCTCCATTGACACAGATCAGTGATCTCAGTCACTTTATAGAATGACTAGGATAAAAAACAGATGAGGGGCAGGAAGAACTATGCACAGATGCTGTCATTAAATTAGGAGACGAAATTGGCTAAAGAATTTGACAGTGAAGATCCTTGGACAATGGGATAATTAGGAGGGGTAAATAAAATGATTGGGCTGAAAGATAATGAGAACTTATCTTAAAATGTTGATTATTCATTTATCTAATAGATAGTCCTCAATTAAGGCCAGTTGCTTAGTGATTGTTCAAAGTTACAGCAGACCCACCCCAAAGTAGTTATGGCCTGGATCTGAGATTTCAAAGTCAACCACCCCCTCCCGTGATCATATGATTTTATTTTGGGCACTCAGCAATTGATCTACATTCATGGCCATTTGTAGCACCCTACAATCACATGACCATGATTTACATTTTTGTCAAAAACTGGGAAATATACTTCCAGTTTTCAGTAAAATTGCCCCATGGCAAACAATGAGTTTATTTCATGACTATGGGAGTCATTTAATGATCGGAGTGTTCGCTTAGTGAACACCACAATAAAAGGTTGCAAAATTGGGTCCAGTCATGTAGTGATCCTTCTTCACAACTGTCATGACTTACTACTGCAATGGGCAGGGTCCATTATGGTTGTAAGTCAAGGACTACTTGTGTTTGTTAATTCAACTTGTATAACCACACAACTCTCTGAGCTACTTACAAGAGAAATTTAGTTATGTCTTGCACAATGCTTGACCCGTGCATCCTTTCAGAGCTAAAACTTATGGGTCTGCTCATGTCCAAGAAACACAATTAGTGCTCAGAAGATAGTGATAACAACAGCCACTCATTTTATCTATTTATTAGGCATACATCCCTTCCCCCCCCCCAAAGACTCAAGGTGATGACTTAACATGGAAATCTCTTTTTCATGCTAGCCCCATAATAATTGCCCTTTGGGGTGGGCTTGTGACTGGTCCCCAAGATCGAATATTTGTAGTTGGGGATGGACGTGAACCTTGGTCTCCCCAAACCATACACCACACAGCTGGAACAGCTGGCATCTGGAGGGATGTAGTGAAGATAGGCCAGGCTGAAAGCTGGCAATCAGCGGCCTCGGGACTTGGTGGCATCTGGAGCAGGAGGTGGAATCGCGGATGCCTCCTCCAAGCCACCGTGGCTCCGCGGAAGGCTTGCAAGAGCAGCCGTAACTTCCTGTTCAGCGTTGCCTCTTAGGACCTGGAGGGAACCGAAATAACAGCACCGCGGAGGCTGCGAGGAGAAGGAGGGCGAGAGCCACCATAACTGGGTCTGAAGTCGGGCTGTTCGCGCAAATCCAGGCTCCTTTCCTCCCTCTCGGACCTTGGCAGCCCCCGCTTCTCCCAGCGCCGGCAGAAGATCCTTGTCGGTCCCCTGCTCTAGCTGGAGGCTTCCTTTGTGGTCCGACGGTCTCTCGGCTTGGCAAGGCAAGCAGGGCGGGAAGGAGCCGTCGGCAGAACCCACGATCGATGGTCGCCTCTCTCGCGGCGGCGGAGGAAGCGGAGACTGTGAGGGGCAGCCTGGGCAGGGCAGCCCTTTTTCTCCGGGGAGGTGCGGGAGGAGGGAAGACAAACAAAGCGCACAGTTAAAGGGTTGGAGGCACCGCGCAAAGAGGAAATGCGGCCTATGCAAGTCCGGTGGGTCGCCTATAGAATGACAGGGCAGTCGGCAGGCAGAGGCTGCTTTCTTTGTATGGAGCAGAGGTTCTCAACCTTGGCAACTTTAAGACTTGTGGACTTCAACTCCCAGAATTCCTCAGCCAGCAAAGCTGGAAGCCCGTCTCGGCTGTGGCGGCTGTTCCCATCCTCCACCGCCTGCGGAGAGAGCCACCCAGGCCGAGGCAGGGGAGGCTGGTCTGCCGATGCCCAAAGGCGCATTCGGGAGTTACTTAGGGTTGCCCTTTAAATGCCTTGATCTCAAAAGGCACAGCAGTTGAAGAGGTGCTGAATGCAGCTGCCTTGCCTTTAAAAGCTGTTTGTGCACTCATCTTGGTTGCTGCTGCTGCTTTTGTATCTATTTATTTATTTATTTATTCATGTATTAATTATGCCACCCACCACCACAGATAAGGAATAAGGAACTGGGCACCATTCACTTTGCTTTAATCCGTGGCTCCTGGATCATCTTTCTCCAGAATCTTAATTGCACAACAGGGCCTTTCAAAACCTTTTTTCCTTTCTTCAAAACCAACATTTAAAAAAAACCAATATATATTCTTAATTTAACTTTAATGCATAAAAAAATCTATTCACTATAGAAAATTCGTAGCCATTTAACAACCCATAGTATTTTTCTGGTCAAATCAAATATAATTAAACCCCAAAGTCAAAACTTCAGCTTTCTCCTTTTCCTGTAGGAAATCTAAAAGTGGTCTGTAAGCTGCAAGAAATATAGTTAAAATTGTTGTCTCTAACCAAAACAGTCAATTTTGCCATCTCAGCTAGCTCCAATCCCTTAAGATTATTTAAGTGCCCCGATCAAACCTTCCCCCAAACTGGCATCCATATACATTAGGACCATAACTCCCTGAATGTACTTACAGAATGTGGAAATGTAACATTTTTCCCAAAATACAATCCATAATTGGAAAACTGCCATCTTGCCTCAGCATTTAGAAGTTTCATGCACAAATCTTCTCACAGTTTGCTGGAATGCCTCCATGTCTAATTGCAATTCTGACTTGTTTTCATTTCCATTTCTTTTTATTTAACTGTTCTTTTCTATTTAGGATTTCCTATCTTAAAGTCTAAATTAAGATCTAGGATGGAGAAGGAGGAAGAAACACAAAATCCAGATTCCCAAAGCACAGGAGAAGGCACAGTGAGAAGTGAGACCAGCTCAGGTAAAGAAGTGGATAGAAAAACAACACAGTTAAATGGTAACTGTGTGCATCATTCTGAGTTCATCTGCTCACAGATAATTGGTCTGCCCATCATTGACTTCCCAGGATCTGAAGGAATTAGTTTTTTTTTTTCTTGCATCTTTCCTCAAGTGCAAAATGATACAGGAGAGGTTTTGATACTAATCCATAGATGAGGTAGGTTTCACATTTCTGTAACTCAGGGGTGTAAAACTCAATTTCATTGAGGGCCGCATCATCATTGCGGTTGCCCTCGGGGGGGCGGGGTGTGTGGCCAGGGTGGGTGCAGCCTACTGGGTGGGCGGGGATGGAGTGGGTGTGGCCTACTGGATGGGTATGGCCAGGTCTACGTCGTTCACGTCAAGAGTGCCTGTGGGGGCCTGGGCAGGAGTGGGACAGATCTGAGGGTCTCTGGCAGAAGGGGGTGGGACCAGGGCAAGTGCCAAGGCATGGTCCATTTCTTCATTCCTCACAAGGGGTGACACTTCCCCAGCATGCACCCAGGGGCCGACGCAGCAGGGGCCGACGCGGTAGGGGCCGACGCGGCAGAGGCTGGTTCCTCGCTGTTTACAGACGGCCTTGTGGAGCTAAGACTGAATGCGTTTCAGCATAGATGGCCACCACAAAATTGTACATTGGCTCCCGGCCGGCCTGGGCCAGAGCCAAGGCAGAGGGGGCCCTTCCCTCACTATTTCCAGGATGGCTTCGCAGGCCACATGAAACCACTTTGCGGGCCGCATCCGGCCCCCGGGCCTTGTGTTTGACATGTCTGCTGTAACTTGTTGCTTTGTAGATATGTTGAAATCTACACGGCCAGCCTGATGAGTTCCTATAATGTGATGGTGAAATGAGATTGAAATTTAGCTAAGATGGCAGATGGCTTCAGTATTGGGAGGGAGGGAGGGATATTTTCAGTGCCCTGGAGTCAGTGTTGATTCCTGATGACTCCCTGTAGTTTTCTCAGCAAGGTTTCTCAGAAAGGGTTTATTTATTTGTTTCGATTTCTATGCCGCCCTATTCCGAAAACTCAGGGCGGCTTACAACATAATCAGTAGCATATAGAAATCAAATACATTATAAAACCCCTAGATTAAAACCAATCATCCGAAACAAACTTACAACAAACATACCCTGGCTGGGGCAAGGTGTCAACTGCCCCAGGCCTGCCGGCAAAGATGTGTCTTTAGTGATTTGCGAAAGGCGGAGAGGGTGGGGGCAATATGGACCCCTGGGGGGAGTTGATTCCAGAGGGCCGGGGCCGCAACAGAGAAGGCTCTTCCCCTAGGCCCCGCCAGGCGACACTGTCTGGCTGACGGGACCTGGAGAAGGCCGACCCTGTGGGCCCTAACCGGTCGCTGGGTTTCATGCGGCAGCAGACGGTCCCGCAAGTAACCTGGTCCGATGCCATGTAGGTCATAACCAACACTTTGAATTGCGTTCGGAGACCAATTGGCAGCCAATGCAGCTCGCGGAATGATGTTGAAATATGGGCATTTCTGGGTAAGCCCAATACAGCTCGCGCGGCTGCATTCTGCATTACCTGAAGTCTCCGAACGTTTTTCAAAGGTAGCCCCGTTTTTCAAAGATTTGCCTTCACTTCTTTCCTAGGGCTGAGAGAGAATGAGTGACCCAAAGTCATCCAGCTGGCTTTGTGCCCCAAGGCAGAACTAGAAATCATGGTTTCCCAGTTTCTAGCCTGATGCTTTAACCACTGCACCAAACTGGCTCTCCCAGTATAATAACCGTGAAAAAAGATTCCAAATTCATACTTGCAGATGCAGATAACTTGTTCAGTGGATAGAATAAACCATGAAACATAAACTGTTTTTGTAAGTCATAGAAGGTGACCTCCCCAAAAAATCATCAGGCTACTTGAGATGAATTCAGAGTGGTGGAGTGTTAAAAGGATCGGCTGAGGTGCTTGTTGAGAATCTGGAGAGTTTTCCAGTTAGATGGGCTGATCTTTGTTTTCTAAAAGAGTTTCCTCTTGCTTATCTTCTGATTTTCAGAAGTTACTGTTGCTGGTGACAAAGTAGCCTCTGCGGCCGTCACTGTGGCCACAGCTGCTGTAGCTGCTGTTAAGACTGTTGTCGGGATCCAATCACAACTTTTCAGCCGCTTGGCCACCCGCCGGACATTTCTGCCCCGCCATCGTCGTGACCTGCTGGAGCTTGAACAGATGGTGGAAAACGCAGCTGCCGTGCGCCTCCGAGCAGTGGTGGAGTCCAGCATTGACTCTTTGCGTGCCATGATGTGTTCATGCCTCTTCCAGTCCCCGGCGGTCCTTGCTGGGCTGATAGACGAACTCTACATCATGGAGCGGGCCTTCTGGGTGCAGCCAGGCCGCTCCGAGTGGTGGGAAAAGGTGGTGCTGCCCCATTGGGATGACCATCTGTGGCAGGAGAACTTCCGGATGAGTCGGCAGACTTTCATGGAGCTGTGTGACAGATTGAGGCCAGTTCTTGAGCGTCAGACAACCAACATGCGGGCTCCCATTACTGTTGAGAAGCAGCTGGCCATAGCTATATGGAAGCTGGCCACCCCAGATAGCTACCGCTCGGTAGCGGAGTGTTTTGGCGTTGGGCGCTCCACTGTCTCCAGGATAGTCATGGAAGTTTGCCAAGCTCTTTATGATGTGTATTACCATGTGGTCCTACTGACCAGGCCCCGGGAGGTCATGAAAGGCTTTTCGGCCAAAGGCTTCCCTCATTGCATTGGGGTGATCGATGCCACCCATATCCCTATCATCGCTCCTGCTCACCGAGCCATGGAATACATCAACAGCCGAGGGTATTACTCGATGGTTCTGCAGGCCCTGGTGGATCATGAAGGCAAATTCATCGATGTGTATGCTGGGCGATCCGGGAAAGTTCATGACGCCAGGATCTTTCGCAGCTCCCCCATCTTCCGGGCCATGAATCAAGGCACCTTTGGTCCTAGCACTACGATGGACCTAGATGGGGAGCAAGTAAAGCCAGTCATCCTAGGAGACCTTGCTTACCCTCTTCTGCCGTGGCTAATGACTCCTTACAGCGGCCAGTTGGACTCCCGGAAACAGCTCTTCAACAGCACGCTTGGCCACTGCCGGACAGTGGCGGACTACGCCTTTGAGCGGCTGAGGGGCCGATGGCGGTGCCTCCTCTCCCGCCTGGATGTGCGAGAACGCTACGCCCCGCGGGTCATTGTAGCCTGCTGCATCTTGCACAACATTTGTGAGAGCAAAGAGGAGCCTCTGCAGGAAGGGTGGGAAGAGGTGGTGAGGTCTGTGTCGAGATCTTACCAGCAGCCAGAAAGACAGCTGATGTACATGTCCAACCCACCTGCCCGGGAGATCAGGGCCCTTTTTAGCACATACTTGGAAAGGAGAGAACAGGAAAAGTAGGATGGAATTCATGCTTGTTTCTTCTCCCCTACCCCGCAAAAAAAAACCCACCTTGAAAAAGAAGTTGGGGACAAGATAGCAGGCTCTTGTCTGCTTCTTTTCTGAGTACAGAGAGTCCTTGACACACAATTGTTCATTTAGCAACCATTCAAAGTTACAATAGCGCTAAAAAAAAGCGACTTGCGACTGGTCCTTGCACTTACGCAGCATCCCCACGGGATCAAAATATGGGGTGCTTGGCAACTGTTACGTATGTACAGAGCAGTTGCAGGGTCCCATGGTCATGTGACCTCCATTTGCGACCTTCCCAGCCAGCTTCTGGCAAGAAAAGTCAATGGGAGAAGCCGGATTTGCTTAAAAACCCTATGAAACAATTCCAGCAACTCTCTTAATAACTGTGGCAGAACGGTTAAATTTGGGGGTGACTCTCTTAACTGCTTGGCTTAGCAATGGAAATTCTAGCCCCACTTGTGACTGTAAGTCAAGGAGTATGTCTGTAAGTTGTTACTACCGGGGTTAAAATGCAATTGACCATTTCTGATAGTGGGTAGCCAGTTTATCCTGCTCCACCTTGGCGGAAGCAGGTGGCCAAGGCTGTTTTTTGCCACTGGGTTTCCTGTTGCCTTCCTGCGGGTGGTGCTTCTGCCTAGAGAGCAGCAACCTTAACGCTGCACCTTTCTTGTCTAAGGTGGCTGCTTTTACAGGCATCAGCTACCCAGGTTAGCACAATGAGCCCTAAGACACAGTTTATTCATTAGTTGCGATTCATAGAATACATGGCACACTTGGCCAGATTAGTACAATGCACCCAAACCAAGGAAAGCATGTTCTGACCCTATGCAACGTGCAATCCCAACGTTTTCGCCATGGTTGGTTTCAGATTTGAAGGTGGAGAGCTCTGGAAAGAGCTTTTGAAGAACAATGTCTTCCATTGGTAGATTTCATTAGCAGCAGCCCTCTGATTGGTGCTGGAAGTTGCCCTTAGCATTTCCCACAGTGCCCCCACAGAGTGTCACCCTTTGGCCTTGTGGTATATTTAAAATGGCAGATCCCTTCAGGTGATGCAGGTCTGAAAATGAATGAATGAATGAATGTTGTGTCTTTTTTTCTACCACCTTCCTCCTGCCAACATGCCTTGCAAAGAACAGAGAGGTTATTCTAACTTTGGTTCCCAAAATGGTTGGTCATGTTCCTACCAAAAGCTACTTCTAGCCTGAGGGGACAATCTAGTTACTATATAGCGCAGCGGTTCTCAACCTGTGGGTCGCGACCCCATTTGGGGTCAAACAACCATTTCACGGGGGTCGCCAAACAACGCAGTCCGCCATTTTCCCCCCTTTTCCTTAGCTGTGCTACGCCATTTTTTCCCTTTTCCTTAGCTGTGCTACTCCCTCTTATTCTATTGGCTTTTGAAAGCTAATAGAATAGACTCTCTTGCATAGAGTCTAATTCTATTGGCTTTCAAAAGCCAATAGAAATTGTCCAGGCTGTCTCCGCCCTGCTGAGCCTGCCAAAAGTCCCAGTCTGCAAACGGTGCTGCAAGTTGTCTGCAGCGAAGGCGAGCTCTCCGGAAGTTTCCACCCCTCCCTGCTGAGAACTAAAACTGTAAGTAAAAGAGGGCCAGGGGTGGGAGGTGGGAGGCCGGCGGGCGCAGGGAGGGTTTTTGGCGCGCGTGGGGCCCGGCGGGTGGCTTACCTCCCTTGGGCTGGGCCAGCTGGTGGCCCAGCCTGTGGTCGCCCTGCGCCGTCGCCACCGCAGCCGCCCAGGAGCGCCTGGGCCTGTCTGCCGCCGCCCCAAACGGGCGGTGGCGAAGGCAAGGCTAGCGGGGCAGCGGTGGGCGCAGGGAGAGCTTTTGGCACGCGTGGGGCCCGGCGGGTGGCTTACCTCCCTTGGGCTGGGCCAGTTGGTGGCCCAGCCTGTGGTCACCCTGCGCCGTCGCCGCCACCCAGGAGCACCTGGGCCTGCCTGCCGCCGCCCCAAACGGGCGGCGGCCTACGCCTCGGCCGGCGCAGGGGGCAGCCCCATGCATGCGCAGGGTAGCACCGCACATGCGCGGTGTGGGCCTTCGCACCGCGCATGTGTGGTGCAGGTCGGGGTCGCGCCGCGCATGTGCGGCGCAGGTCGGGGTCACGGCCTGAAAAAGGTTGAGAACTGCTGATATAGCGGTTGCTAATCTGATGTCCATGGATTTAAGCTTATTTTAAAGTTGTCCAAGTTGGGGCCCCCATCTGTGGGGAATGAAATCCTTCCCTGTTACTCAAAAACACTGCAAAAGGCAGGTCACAGCTTTCTTATGGTCAGGAATCAGCGGTTAAAGGGAAAATTCTATTTTCGTATTTTTACTCAGAGGCAGTTCCTCTCTCTCTCTCTCTCCCCCCCCCCACAGCATACTCATAAATAAATATGTTATTCTAATAATCCTGTACCTTACAGAGTTATTGCTGAAAATTATACACATGAATTATATGGAGTATTCTGACTATACCCCTCAGCTTTACATTTGTTCAAGAATAGACATTTTCTTTGCCCTAAATTCCAGGCCTTTCATCTTCCAAGCCATTCTATCATGTATCCCCTTTTGGTCCAGTTATCCAAGGGGACATTACACAAATTCCCTTGAGGTTATTTAACTTGGGATCTGATTTACTTTGTAATAATACATTTGCCATCGTTACTTTTCACCTGCTTCATAGTTGCCTCTTATTATTATAGATTGGCAACCCAACTGGGACAGAGGTTGTCTCTCAAAATAGATTGAGTAATGATTAGAGAAGTAATTAGAAGAGAAGAGAAGTAAATTAGATAACTGGTAGCTCAGATATAGAATAAGAGAGTAAGTAGAAAATATAGAAACAGGAAGATGGGCAAAAAGAACAAACATGAGGAAGGAAAAAATTGAAAGACCCAAGAAAGTTGCTGTATAGTTCAGAGGAGACCTCTGCATACAGATTGTTCCTCTCTCATCCCAAGAGACTTGCCATGATGGTGGGGCTGGTTGGAATTGGGAACTTTTAAGCAATATTTAAGAGAGGTGAAAGATCTCCACTCCCATTTGTTGCAAATCTCACAGCCAGACCATTTGAACTGCTTCAGATCCTAGATCTACCAATAATGGATAGGAAAACTGGCTGTTTTAATCTAACAGATTTGGAAGTGGTGGAGGAGCTGCTTTACAGCAATGAGTCTGTTTTGTCCTCAAACACACAATTCTGGAACAGAGTAAGATATGATATTGGTCTAATTTAATGATGTATAAAAATCACCAAACTGGGATTAATAGTTTTTCTATTGTGGTTGGCTTGGCTGCACTAAACCATGACTTTTCTAGGTATGGTTCATGGAATAATTTTTAAAGTGGCTGGCTTGATATGTCACGTTAACTTAAACCACCCACATTATCAATGAAAGTATTGGGTGAACCAGTCCAGAATTGTGAAATGACTTAACTTTTCGCTCTTGTTTGATTTGCCTAATCAACAACATTTTAAATTAATTTCCTGTACTTCCTGCAAATTCTAAATAAAACTGTTTATTGAATGTTAGTGTCTTTTATTTTTTATCATAATTGTAAAAATATGTACCTCGGCAGGTAGCAGCTCAGCTGATCTTAGTCATGGTTGCTAAGCAAGGTTGGGTTTGATGATGTGTAAAAGAGCACAAGGGGACCACAAGACCATCGTTGGAACTGGAAAGTTTTTTAAAAAAAAAAAACTTCAGGAACAAACCAACGGAAAGCTCTTTCAATGGACGTTTGAATGGCTCTGCCTGTAAATTAAACAAACTCATTAGCCATCTGTTGGGATAGCTTGCCAACAGTTCAGGTCCTGTATTATACAGGAATTGGTGGAGCCAAGAAGTATTAAACAGGGACAGTTGAGACCTTGTGGAATAGCTATTGGATAGGTAGGAGATTGCTGGTTGTGAGAGTGTTGCAATAACTAATTAAAGATGGCTGTTGAATAAAACAGAAAAGAGAAAAAAGAAGGCAAGGAAGAAACAATTCAGAAGGTACAAAATCCATAGAAAGTGAGCCCTCACAGCTCAAAAGATGTCATGAAACAAAAATGAAGGGATAAATATCGAGAAGAATTATTAGAGATGGGTATATGAAAGTAAAACTAGAAACCTGTTGTAGATTAATTAGCACTTGGTAGGATAGCTGTGAAAACCATGGAAAAAAATATTCAGATACTGTGACATGTCTATCAGCAAGATCAGAAGTGGGCAATCAAGGATTTTCCCCTGTGACGTTCTATGGAAGTGAATGTTGGACTTTGAAGAAGCAGGATATTCACGCTTTTGAACGTTGCTATAAGATCCTTGAGGAAATCATGGGTGGCCAAGAAATCAGATAAATGGATCATAGAACAATCGATCCAGAGTTCTCACTCACGGCACCAATGCCCAGGTTCAAATTGATGTTTTGGCACATTATGTAAAATTCTGATCCCTTGACAAGTCCATAGTCCTGGGAAAACTGGAAGGAAAAGAAGAAGACAATTTCAACATGGACAGACTCAAACAATGAGGATGGGTACACCACTGGAAGATCTGAAGTGCCAGGCTGGGGACAGATCATCCTATCCATGTGGCTGCTAATAGATGATACCAGCTTGATGGTACATAATTAATGAAAATGAAAGATACAAAGAAGTTGTAATTAGTAACCCAGCCCACCAAACGTTTCAGCAGTTCCATACAAAGCTGGAGAAGGGAGATCTCCAAATGTGATTCATAAGGTACAACTGTGATAACAGTTGTTGGGATTAGAAAAGGAAGAAATCAGACAGCAACTGTATGGAATCTACTATTTTTTTAAAATATATTTTATTAATTTTTTAACAATCATTAATATTTGGTAAACAGCGTATTATCTGGGTTTATATTTACGAACAATTAATAACAATTTCTGTAATTCCATACTCCACATAATAGCTTTCCTTGATTTTCTCTTCTTCCAATAATATTCTCTTTTATCAACCTTAAATTACTACATTTCTTAGTAATTTTAATAGATAATTGAATATAGACATTTTTCTAATATTTCTACAGGTAACAACCACATCAATATAAATCTTCTTTTCTAATTAATCATCTTAATCACCTTGTCATAGATCCTGTTTTTAAAGTTCTCATTTAAATTTGTTTTCCCCACAAAGACATTTTTCCCTGTTAAGATTTTCTTAGAGTTAATTACACTTAAGTATTTAAGTCTTTTTCCTCATATAAGCCATCCCAACACTTTTACATTTCTCATATCTTAAAACAAAAACAAAAAAGAAAAGAAGAAAAAAGAAGTAATATACTACTTGAAAAACATGTCCCTCTTAAGCTAAAATACATTTATGTCCAATTTTTTTTCTATTCTTTTTAAACATATTCAAACCAATATTTAATCTTTAAGTATTCTGTCTAATAAATCCATAGTTAATCTTTTAAAACTATTCAAAACATTCTTATTAATTAAAATTTTCTCAAAATCCATTATCCTTAAGTGCCTAAAACATTTCCCTCATATAAATCATCCCAACATTTTTATATTTCTCATATCATAAAGAATATTATATTCCTCTTAAACTTAAATTCATTTATATCCAAAATTTTATTTCTTTAACCATATTCAAACAAGTGCTTAATAAACTTTAAATATTCCATCTGATAAGTCCCATCATCTAATTTTTTAAATTTAAAATTAAATAGATATTCTAATAAGGAAAGAACTAACCCTTTTCTATTTTGCAATGGATCAGCTGCACTGAAGAGATAGGCTGAACTGGAGCTAAAGGCCGAGCTTTCAGGGTCTAATAATGTTGTGTGAAATCCAGTCTTGCCCTGGTGCAGATGTGACAAATATTTAATATTCCATTTTATTGGATGCTTGATGATTTGTCCGCTTGGTCCTTCGTTTTTACATAAACCACTTTGTGTCACTTAAACAACCAAGCTGGGCTTGTCCAAACCTATTGTCTGAATTCACATTTAAGACCTGTGGCTGCTAGTGTTTCATGCAAAACATTTGTGGCAATTCCAGGTAATCTCTCTCTCTTTCTTGGGTGGAGCTCAGTTTCCGGTGATTTCACAAACACAAGGTGTTTCTCTTGGCAACTGTAAGGAAGTAATTTATCAGACTGGATGCATCATCCCCGTCCACCATATTGTTTCTCTCCTGGTGCAGAACAGATGATCATCTATGGTCCTTTCATATCTCTATAGTGCCCCCATTTTATATATATATATAAAAAAATGGGGGCACTATATATATATATAAAAGAATTGAGGCTGGAATAACTAATGACCGTTATTTTTGGATCCCTGACCAGACTGGTCAATACTACCAGGCAGGTTGTGGAGAGCTAGTGCCACCTGGTGTGGAGACAATTGAGCTCAATGCAGTAACAATGCCTTGATGAGCCCTAAACAATTCCAGGGAGTTCTCAGCTTATGACAGTTGAGGCATGTATAGTAGCAGCCTTATTCCTGTAGACCAGGGGTAGGCAACCTTGGCTCTTTTATGACTTGTGGACTTCAACTACCACAATTCCTGAGCCAGCCACGAGTCATAAAAGAGCCAAGGTTGCCTACCCCTGCTGTAGACCAACCAATAGGCCTCTTGGTCCTGAATTTTAAAAATAAATAAAATTTTACTCTTTTGAATTTTGACTGGCGGAGTCCAGAAGGGCCTTCTCTGCCGCTGCCCCTGCATTGTGGAATATCATGCCTTCAAAGATTAGGAAAGCCCCCAATTTCTTGGCCTTCCAGCAAAGGAATGAAGACTTGGTTGTGAGGCCTTGTGGAGGGGGGGTACAAAGGCCCACACAATCGTGAGGCTGGCTGGCCCCATGTGAACCTCCCCCCACCCACCCACAAGCCTATATTACCAACTGCTAATCCCCATCTTGGAATTTTTCACCTTTGGAAAATTTTATATTACAATTTTAACGCTTTTTAACCTTAGATTGATTTTATTGATTACATTGTACACTGCCCAGAGCCCCTCTCTGAGGGAGATGAGTTAAAAAATATGAAATATAAATATAATATTTTCCATTCTGCCTGAGTGTTGAGTACTGAAACATCAGCAGAAATAAATTTTAAGGTCCTGTTTTCCTTTAGTTTCTGGAAATAAAAATGATTAAAAAGTATTCTAATTAATACCTTACTTTTAATACCATTTGAAATGGTAGTCTAAGTCAGGGGTGTCAAACTGCCGGCCCACAGGCCAGATGCATCATAGCAAAACCGCACTCACCCAATTGCTGGCAATGGGGGGGAAAAGTCGCAATATGTTGTGACACACCACATGACGTTCTGAGTTTGACACCCCTGGTCTAAGCGAATAGCAGAAAAAAGCTTATGCCTTTTAATAAAATGTGATAGTTAAAAGAGGTGTTTCCAGGCTCCTGATTTTTTTGTATATTGTCTGGGCTTTTAACCTGCAAAAGTAACCTCAAATGTATTTAGTGTATTTGCTTGTTTAATGGATATTGCAGGATCTCAAATTTGGGGATTTTCATCCCCCCCCAGCCCCCCAAGAGTCAACTACATCACCAGCCTTCAATTTGATTCTATTCTTTATCTGTTTGTGTCTCTGAGGACATTTGCTTCAGGAAGGCATTCCTGGAAAGTAGAAATAAAAGCCACAGGAGAAAACTGGGCAGTACATGTTAGCAAGGAGTCTGCCAGATGGAAGGGTGCAATCCCCCTTAGTCTGGAGAAGGGAATCTGAGCTTTGCAGAGAGAGAACAGGGGTGAAGAGGCTTGCTAGATCTGTATTTATACAGACTCTGAGGCATAAGTAGCATTTTTGATGCCCACTCGTAAGTTTTTCACCTGCTGTTTTTTGCCGGAGTGAAGATTGTCTCATTCTTCCTGCTGTCAGAAGAGCAAGTGAGAGCCCAATTGTTTTTGAAGCACAGACCTGTGACAGCACCCAGAATCTCCTGGCTGAACATGAGTGTGCTGAGGAAGAGGAATAAAATTAGAGGCATAGAAACACTAATAGTAGGCTTGATAATCAAAGGAAGTGGATTTAGATTTTTATCCCCTTTATTTATAAAAATTAAAGGCAGCAAAAATACCTAATACTCCCTGCTCTTTCCCTCACGATCACCCTGTGAGGCAGATGGGGGTGAGTGATGGGGCCAAAGTCCCCCAGCCGCCTTTATGCTTGTGGCAGGACTAGAAACATCAGGTTTCTAGTCTGATGCCTTAAACATTAGACCAGACTGGCTATTAGAATGTAGTTGTGAATGTTTACACCAATTTGAACATTTCATGTTAATGAATTGATTTTCTCAATCCCAAGAAATTACCAGTTGTCAGTCAGAAGATGGTATTGTCAGTATATGTACCAAGTTTATTGAGCAGTGGAGGAAATATTAAGGGATTGTTATCACTATTCAATGGAATCAATTTGTCTAACTTGTGATTTATTTTTTAAAACAGGGCCATTATGGGTCACATCACCTAAGAGGGCCATTGGCAACTTTTTATAAGCGACCACAACTGTTTTTGAGGAACCTCTTACCCTAGTTCGTTAATAAACTGCCCCACTCCTATTATGTTCAGACCCTCGTGTTTTTTTTAACATTCCTTAAATTGGTATTTAAAAACATTCTTAACAAATTCACAAAAATTCAAGTGTATTAGTGCACCGAAAAGCTCTTTCTAAAAGCCTGTGGGTGGCTCTGAAAAGAGCCTTTGGGTCTCGGTGTATTGTCCCTCGGGTCAGGGTTGTTGTCTTCACTGAACAGCAACCGGAGCGGTCGTCGGCTTGACTGCGACTTTGGGCACCTTGGAAGACTTGCTCACGCTGGTAGTGGGTTTGCTGCTACTAGCGCTATGCAGACTTTCGGTTTTCTTCGGCAACAAAACCGCATGGATATTGGGCAAGACGCCTCCCTGGGCGATGGTAACTCCCCCAAGCAGCTTATTTAATTCTTCATCGTTGCGTACCGCCAACTGCAAGTGGCGCGGGATGATTCGACTCTTCTTGTTGTCCCTCGCGGCGTTGCCAGCGAGCTCCAGAATCTCAGCGCTCAAGTACTCCAGCACCGCAGCCAAGTATACCGGGGCCCCTCCTCCAATCCGCTCGGCGTAGTTGCCCTTGCGCAGAAGCCGATGAACTCGACCAACAGGGAACTGCAACCCGGCTCTGGAAGAGCGGGATTTCGCCTTCGCTCGTGCCTTGCCTCCGGTTTTACCGCGGCCAGACATCCTCAAACTCTTCCGCCTCCCGAGACAAAACAGCAGCAAACAATCGCCGCTGAACGTCTTTTATACCTTTCTTGACCGCCTTTCTCTTATTGCGATTGGTTGAAAAGAGCAGACCAATAGGAACAGTACGATTTTAACCAATAAGAAACTAGTATTGTCAAAGTCCAGTATAATAAAACGAAGTAACGGTTTTTATAAATATGAAAAACCTCTCTAATATTCTTTCTATCTTTCTACTCTAATATTAATTATGTGCGAGAGAAGTAATTTACTTTACCATAAATGTCTGCTTGGGTTCATAGTTCCATACAATCTAGAATTGATCCATTTGATTAAAATCTTCCTGCATATGAAATCATACGAAGTTTTGTCTTAAATCTACTATATTGTGTATTTTGTTGACGAGAATTTCTTTAATGTTGTATTCGCAAATGTAAATTTCCGGTTAAAAAAATATAGATGTCGAAAAGACCCAAAGGGGAGAGGAGATTGAAAACTGACGGGCGCATGAAAACCGCTTATGAAGCAAATGCTCTGCGTTTCCTGCCTCCCCCACCCCCCGTATTGTTCCTTGTCGCGTTGTATTTCCTTGACAAAACAGCTGCTCTCTTTAATGGCTTACTGTTTAACAACATAATAAATAATAATGATAAACACAAATCAATTCTCATCAGGAAGCCAAACGAAGATTTCTAATCTCCGTCAATATTTTTCTCTAAAATATTTTCTCTATATTAGGCACTATACCATAGCTAATGTTTATTTTCTTAATATTGCAATTCAAAACCAAATGTTCAATCATTCTAGAAAGGGCGTTCAATCGGTGAGATTTATTGAGGAAAAGTATCAGTTAAATTCAAACATCAGATGCGCTTGAGTTGGGCAACCACAGGTAAGTTGGGAGGGGCATATAAATTTGTTTAATAAATATTTAATTATAATAATGAGGGAAAGAAAAAAACTGAGAAAGTTTAGAACTCCATCCACTTTGACCACATCACTTTGAAAAATTCCTTCTTTGCCTTTAACACCCCATCCCCATTATAAATCAAACATTGATAAGCAGGACTGGCTGACAGAATATATTTCTTTCTATGATTTGTATGATCATTTTATCCAATCCCTTTATCTAGAAAACCTATGATTCTTGATAAATTCTAAATATTGGAAATATAGCCCAAACTGTTCACATTCTTTAATGTACTTCAATTAATAGACACCACAAATCTTTGTACTGATCTTGCATTTCCAAATTAATGAGAGAGGTCTTAGTATAGCATCTTCTTTCCTGTGGGTCTTAATTATTATTTTACTTTAATGAAAAATATTAGCTTCACTGCTCTGCACAGGTGTAGTTATTCTTGCTAATTGTGATTGTTGCTAATATTCTCTAGAGGAAAAAATAGCAATGCTAGACTTTATTGGTATTATGTACATTCCATTAGAATCATTAAAATATATGCTATAAACTACTTATACTAGTACTTAAATTTATTTAATATAGTAGAAATCTAAGTTGTTTCCCTGCTTTGACTAGGATTACATTGAATTTACATACACTGCATTTGTTGAGATGGATGGCAGTACAAATTGAATAAATACACCTAATTCAATGTCCAACCCAAATCTTTGTTTTTTATCCTAAACTTTTATGAGTGAGGGGTCTTTCATGCTCTCTGAACTTGGTTGTTTTCTTGCAGATATTTCATTATCCAAACTTCATCAACATAATGAAATATCTGCAAGAAAACAACCAAGCTCAGAAATCACCAAGGATCCATCATTTCAACTCTGAGCTACAAATATTCTCCATTATTCGTACTTTTATAAGTGCAGTTAAACGTTACTTTGCAGGCTAATCTGACCAGGAATGTGTGGTTATACAGATGATTAAATGAGTCCGAACTGAAACGTGAACGTGAAACATTCCGTTTTATTAAATACAACACAATCTACAAGGTTTCTTGAAAGACTTGTTTGAGGGTTACAGTCAATGAGGAATTAGGATTACAATCTTAATATAGACTTTCTGTCCAATACTTATTAAAGCTGGCCATAGTACCTTTTCCTGCTACAGTACTTTTCTTCGTATATCCCTCCTTGGCCAATTTTTCTGAATGGAATCCAATTAGAACTTACCATCAGAATCCAAGTTAATATGATCTGGAACGTCTCCTTTGAGGCGAACTCGATTCTTAATGACACCGCTTCCTAACAATGCTTCACTTGCTTTCATTTTTAAAGTGTTTATTCACACACCAGTTTCATGATCACAAGTGAAAATAGGGATCCCAGTTATTTCAAATTAATTAACATCGTGAAATCTAAAATATGCCAACCTCAAACCGTACATGCCTCTCGGAATTCTTAGATTTCATCAGAATATTGTACCGACAAATGCGAATAGAAAGAATGGGGTGGGGGAGAAATGACAAATGTGCTTGTGTATCAATTTTAACCTTCGGTAACACCTTCCGCTGTAACATACAATAAAGCGTCAAGGAGACTTTTGGGAGCTCGGAAATTTGTTTATTAGGATCAGCCCCAAATGTAGCTGATCAGCGCACAGAAATGCAGACATCTAATGTGATGGCTCCGTCGCCGTGGCTGAATCCAGAACTGCGCTAAGAATCGAATCGAAACAAATTCCTGTTAGTCCTGCATTATCTCCGTCGCACCTGAGAAGATATAGCTGAAACGATCTATTTATAAGCTATTTTTTTTCCTTCCAATGGGCGACAGGTATTGTTATTAAGCTAATTCTGTGCAATATTTCCATTTAACTCCATTTGATATGTTATTTTTAATTCCCTTTAAAACCCCAATAACCTAAGATACAAATTACAAGTAGGTGATTTTGCTTCTTTCCCGCATCGGACAGTTAAGAGAGAACTTGAACGGTTAAAAAAAAAACAAAAAAAGATCGGACGAACAATAAACAAGGACTTTTCAGCTTTAAAATCCCATCTGTTTCGACGCAGGTATACAAATTAACTCAGATTGAGTTGGAATATGACGGTCGATGAGAAAACTCGTCGGTTTTCTAACTTTTCAGTCAGGAGAGTCACGCCTCCTTTACAGTCGGCCCTGACAGAAAACTTTGAAAAAAAGAGATTGACGTTTAAGTACACGAGATTGCACTGCAGTATCGCTTATTGTCTGTTAATTGATTATTATGTTGATGTATCTTGTGTTGTTTCAATTGTGCAATCAAAAACAGTAATCTGGGGGAAATGCACAATTCTGTCATGCTGTATAATGTTGAGAATATGTGAGAAGAAATTGCATTTAATGCACACAGCATAAAATATTGGACAGGCTGGAGAAAATAAACCAATTTTTCAGAATATAAAATTAAAGTTCATTGTAGTTTTTCCTAGAACAGCATGTGCAATTTTTAGATAGCTTCTTATGGCATGAAATTTAGATTGACTATGAATGTTTGAGTCAAATGCAGTCTATGCTTCTCTCTTTCCATATCGCCCTCTGCAGTATGTGGATTTTTTATTGTCTAATACAATTTCTATTAGGTAAGCCTGAAACTGCAGGACAGATTCTAGGCAGCATTTTATAGAGTTTCTGCAAGCTCTCTTCAAGCTCTGCTATTCTAGATACTTGTAATTTCAGCTAGGCAGTGCCAATCAAACCTTGCCTATCTGTCCAGGAATCCTGGGAGTTACAGTCTCAGCATAGAGGATAATCTCACATTCCTTATTTTAGGTAGGGTTTTTAGTACTGGATTCCTTTTTTCAACTCCAAAGAAAACTTGCATCCTGCATAAAAATTGTCCAGGTTGATAGTTTCCAAATGTGCTTGAACTGCAACTCTAAAGCAATCAGATTGAGGGCACAATTGCTCAGAAGCTAAAGATACTCACCTTATCAGCTGGAAAGTCCGGGTTTGAGATAGGGTGAGCTCCTGTTACTCGCCCTAGCTCCTGCCCACCCAGCAGTTTCAAAGCATGCAAATGGGAATAAATATATAGGTACCACTCTAGTGGAAAGACAACAACAACAACAACAACAACAACAACAACAACAACAACAATAATAATAATAATAATAATAATAATAATAATAATAAAAAGTTGGAAGGGACCTTGGAGGTCATCTAGTCCAATCCCCTGCTCAGGCAGAAAACCCTATACCATTTCAGACAAATGACAGTCCAGTCTCTTCTTGAAAACTTCCAGTGTTGGAGCATTCACAACTTCTGGAGGCAGGTTGTTCCACTGATTAATTGCTCTAATTGTCAGGAAATTTCTCCTTAGTTCTAGGTTGCTTCTCTCTTTCATTAGTTTCCATCCATTGCTTCTTGTCCTGCCTTTAGGTGTTTTGGAGAATAGCTTGATTCCCTCTTCTTTGTGGCAGCCCCTGAGATATTGGAACACTGCTATCATGTCCCCCCTCATCCTTCTCTTCATTAAACTAGAGTCCAATTCCAGCAACCTTTCTTTACCCTTAGTCCCCTAATCATATTTGTTGCTCTTCTCTGTATTCTTTCTAGAGTCTCAACATCTTTTTTCCATCATGATGACCAAAACTGGATACAGTTATTCAAGTGTGGCCTTACCAAGGCATTGTAAAGTGATATTAACACTTCACATGATCTTGATTCTATCCCTCTGTTAGTGCAGCCTAGCACTGTATTGGCTTTTTTGGTAGCTGCAGCACACTGCTGGCTCATATTTAGGTGATTCTCCACTAGGACTCCGAGATCCCTCTCACAGTTACTACTATTGAGCAAGGTATCACCTATACTATACCTGTGCATTTGGTTTTTCTTGCCTAAATATAGAATCTTTTTCCACCATTGAATTTCATTTTGTTAGATAGCGCTCAATGTCTGTCAAGATCCTCCTTTATCTTAAGCCTGTCTTCTAGAGTGCTGATTATTCCTGCCAGCTTAGTGTTATCTGCAAATTTGATGAGTTCCCCATCTATCCCCCTCATCCAAATCATTGATGAAGACACTGAAGAGCACTAAGCCCAGAACAGAGCCCTATGGCACCCCACTACACACTTCCCTCCATGTAGATGCGGTTCCATTGAGGACCATACACTGAGTACAGCCGGTCAGTCAGCCAGCTACGAATCTATCTGGTGGTGATGCTGTCTAACCCACATAGTAGCCTAAGTGAATAGCATAAAAAAGATTATGCCTTTTAATAAAATATGATAGTTAAGAGGTCTTCCCAGACTCCTGCTTTTTTTGTATATTGTCTGGGCATTTAACCTGCAAAAGTAACCTTGAATGTATTTAGTGTATTTGCTTGTTTTAATGGGTATTGGAGGATCTCAAATTTGGTGATTTTTCACCCCCCTCAGCCCCCCAAGATTCAACTACATCACCAGCCTTCAATTTGATTCTATTCTTTATGTGTTTGTGTCTCTGAGAGCATTTGCTTCAGGAAGGCATTCCTGGAAAGTAGAAATAAAAGCCACAGGAGAAAACTGGGCAGTGCATGTTAGCAAGGAGTCTGTCAGATGGAGGGGTGCAATCCCCTAGTCCAGAGAAGGGAATCTGAGCTTTGCAGAGAGAGAACAGGGGTGAGGAGGCTTGCTAGATCTGTATTTGTACAGACTCTTGAGGTGTAAGTAGCATTTTTGATGCCCACTGGTAAGTTTTTCACCTGCTGTTTTTGCTGGAGAAGATTGTCCCGTTCTTCCTGCTGTAAGAGCAAGTGAGAGCCCAATTGTTTTTGAAGCACAGATCTGTGACAGCACCAGCATAGAAACACTAATAGTAGGCTTGATAATCAAAGGAGGTGGATTTAGATTTTTTTATCCCACATTTATAAAAACTAAAGGCAGCAAAAATACCTAATACTCCCTGCACTTTCCCTCACAATCACCCTGTGAGGCAGATGGGGGTGAGTGATGGGCCCAAAGTCCCTCAGACGGCTTTATGCTTGAGGCAGGATTAGAAACACCAGGTTTCTAGTCTGATGCCTTAACCATTAGACCAGACTGGCTGTTAGAATGTAGTTCTAAATGTTTACACCAATTTGAACATTTTACCTCATTAATTTTAATGAATCAATTTTCTCAATCCCAGGAGAAATTACCAAATATTGGCAGTCTATGTACTAAATTTTCTGAGCAGCAGAGTAACTATAGGATTGTCATCACTGTTCAATGAAATCAACCTGTCTAACTTGTGATTTAGTACTTTTAAAACAGGGCCATTCTGCATCACATGACCAACTTAAAATAGGGCCATTGGCAACTTTTAATACACAACCACACAATCGTTTTTGAGACCTCTTACTAGACCTAGTTCGTTAATAAACAGACCTGCTCCTATTGTGTTCAGATACTCGTTTTTTAACACTCGTAAAATTGGCATTTAAAAATATTCTTCTACACTTGATTTTTGTGAATTTATTTAGTGCAGCGAAAAGCTCTTCAAAAAGCCTGTGGGTGGCTCTGAAAAGAGCCTTTGGGTCTCAGTATAGTCCCCCGGGTCAGGGTTGTCTTCACTGAACAGCAATGGGAGCGGTCGTCGGCTTGACTGCGACTTTGGGCACCTTGGAAGACTTGCTCACGCTGGTAGTGGGCTTGCTGCTACTAGCGCTATGCAGAATTTCGGTTTTCTTCGGCAACAAAACCGCATGGATATTGGGCAAGACGCCTCCCTGGGCGATCGTAACTCCACCGAGTAGTTTATTTAATTCTTCATCGTTGCGCACCGCCAACTGCAAGTGCCGCGGGATGATTCGACTCTTCTTGTTGTCCCTCGCGGCGTTGCCAGCGAGCTCCAGAATCTCAGCGCTCAAGTACTCCAGCACCGCAGCCAAATATACCGGGGCCCCTCCTCCAATCCGCTCGGCGTAGTTGCCCTTGCGCAGAAGCCGATGAACTCGACCAACAGGGAACTGCAACCCGGCTCTGGAAGAGCGGGATTTCGCCTTCGCTCGTGCCTTGCCTCCGGTTTTACCGCGGCCAGACATCCTCAAACTCTTCCGCCTCCCGAGACAAAACAGCAGCAAACAATCGCCGCTGAACGTCTTTTATACCTTTCTTGACCGCCTTTCTCTTATTGCGATTGGTTGAAAAGAGCAGACCAATAGGAACAGTACGATTTTAACCAATAAGAAACTAGTATTGTCAAAGTCCAGTATAATAAAACGAAGTAACGGTTTTTATAAATATGAAAAATCTCTCTAATGTTCTTTCTATCTTTCTACTCTAATATTAATTATGTGCGAGAGAAGTAATTTACTTTACCATAAATGTTTGCTTGGGTTCATAGTTCCATACAATCTAGAATTGATCCATTTGACTAAAACCTTCCTGCATATGAAATCACACGAAGTTTTGTCTTAAATCTACTATATTGTGTATTTTGTTGACGAGAATTTCTTTAATGTTGTATTCGCAAATGTAAATTTCCGGTTAAAAAAATATAGATGTCGAAAAGACCCAAAGGGGAGAGGAGACTGAAAACTGACGGGCGCATGAAAACCGCTTATGAAGCAAATGCTCTGCGTTTCCCGCCTCCCCCACCCCCCGTATTGTTCCTTGTTGCGTTGTATTTCCTTGGCAAAGCATCTGCTCTCTTTAATGGCTTACTGTTTAACAACATAATTAATAATAATGATAAACACAAATCAATTCTCATCAGGAAGCCAAACGAAGATTTCTAATCTCCGTCAATATTTTCTCTAAAATATTTTCTCTATATTAGGTACTATACCATAGCTTATTTTTATTTTCTTAATATTGCAATTCAAAACCAAATGTTCAATCATTCTAGAAAGGGAGTTCAATAGGTGGGATTTATTACAATTTACTATGATAAAAAACTAATACAGTTACAACACTATTGAGGAAAAGTATCAGTTAAATTCAAACATCAGATGTGCATGAGTTGGGCAGCCACATGTAAGTTGGGAGGGGTATATAAAAATTTTTTAATAAATATTTAATTATAATAATGAGGGGGGGGACGGCTGAGAAAATTTAGAACTCCATCCACTTTGACCACATCACTTTGAAAAATTCCTTCTTTGCCTTTAACACCCCATCCCCATTATAAATCAAACGTTGATAAGCAGGACAGGTTGACAGAATATATTTCTCTTTCTATGATTTGTATGATCATTTTATCAAATCCTATATCTAGAAAACCTATGGTTCTTGATAAATTCTAAATACTGGAAATATACCCCAAACTGTTCATTCTTTAATATATTTCAATTAATAGACACCACAAATCTTTGCACTGATCCTGCATTTCCAAATATCTTCTTTCCTGTGGGTCTTTATTATTTTACTTTTACTTTTCTTCGTATATCCCTCATTGGCCAATTTTTCTGAATGTAATCCAGTTAGAATTTACCATCAGAATCCATGTTAATGTGATCTGGAACGTCTCCTTTGAGGCGCACTCGATTCCTAATGACACCGTGGGCGCATCTTAACAATGCTTCACTTGCTTTCATTTTTAAAGTGTCTATTCAAACACCACAGTTTCATGATCATAAGTGAAAATAGGGATCCCAGTTATTTCAAATTAATTAGCATCGTGAAATCTAAAATGTGCCAACCCCAAACCGTACATGCCTCTCGGAATTCTTAGATTTCATCAAAATATTGTACCGACAAATGCGAATAGAAAGAATGGGGTGGGGGAGAAATGACAAATGTGCTTGTGTATCATTTTTAACTTTCGGTAACACCCTCCGCTGTAACATACAATAAAGCGTCCAGGAGAATTTTGGGAGCTCGGAAATTTATTAGGAACAGCCCCAAATGTAGCTGATCAGCGCACAGAAATGCAGACATCTAATGTGATGGCTCTGTGGCGGAATCTAGAACTGCGCTAAGAAAGTTTCCGTCGAATCGAAACAAATTCCTGTTAGTCCTACATTATCTTCGTCGCACCTGAGAAAATATAGCTGAAACGATCTATTTATAAGCTATTTTTTTCCTTCCAATGGGCGGCTAGGTATTGTTATTAAGCTCATTCCGTGCAATATTTCCATTTAATTCCATTTGATATGTTAGTTTTAATTCCCTTAACACCTCAATAACACCTCAATAACCTAAGATAAAAATTTCAAGTAGGTGATTTTGCTTCTTTCCCGCATCGGACAATTAAAACAGAACCTGAACGGTTAAAAAAAAATAAATGACTCGGACGAACAATAAACCAAGACTTGTGGTCAAATCAGCTTAGAAAATCCATCTGTTTCGAGGCAGAAATACAAACTACCTCCGATTCAAAGATTTAAGTTGGAATATGTTGGAATATTCATGAGCAGGAAGAGTCATGTGGTAACCCAGTCAGCCAATGTGAAGAAAGTGCTACTGAGTCTGTGCAAAAGGGTATTGAGTTAGGAGCTGGATTTCCAGTTTGTCTCTGTATCTCTCTGTAAGAAGTCTTCATTTGAGCTATGTTGCTGTAAAAAACAATGTATGGTATTGTAAATATTTTGATATAAATATAAATAAGTTATTTTGAATCAGCTAAATGCAGTCAACTGTGAGAGCTTCTGATTTATTTTTTCACCAACAGAGAAATTAAAATTCTCTAAAGGTCGGTTTTCTAACTTTTCAGTCAGGAGAGTCACGCCCCCTTTACAGTCGGCCCTGACAGAAAACTTTGAAAAAAAGCGATTGACGTTTAAGTACACGAGATGTATCTTGTGCTGTTTCAATTGTGCAATCAAAACAGCAATCAGAGAAAAATGCACAATTGTGTCATACTGTATAATGTTGAGAAGACGTGAGAAGAAATTGTATTTAATGCACAGCATAAAATACTGGACAGGCGAAAGAAAATAAACCAATTTTTCAGAATATAAAACTAAAGTTCATTGCAGTTTTTCCTGGAACAGCATGTGCAACTTCCTATGGCATAGGAGGTTTTTTTTAATATACCTACGGCAGGATTAGAACTCACAGTCTCATGTCTAGACCAAACTGGCTCACTTCTCATGCATAGTAGCTTTTGTAAAAGGTAACCCAACGTCTCACATGGATAGGTTTTCTACTTATTATTATTAAAGTAAATAATTATAATGAAATATGGGAGGATTTTATAAAAACGGTGTTGGTGGAAGGCAAAGGGAATAAGCCTACTCAGGAATATATGCTGTTTTCGAGGGGGTAAGGGCACAATTGAAATATATTGTATATTGTTAGTTGTTATATGAGAAGAAATATAGGTAATAAAAATGGTCTCCGGGGGGTGGGTGCATTGTAATATTTATATTTTTATTGTTTTTTAATTTAGACATATGTATTATGTTTCTATTATTTGTATTTGAATTAAAAAATGGATAGGTTTTCTGTCATGTTTAGGTAGTTTTCAGAGAATTAATAAAATTAGTGGGCATAAATTAATTTAACAGTGCAACTTGCATGAGAAGCTTCACTTGTTCAAATATATGTCCTCCCACAGCAATCAGCATCTTCTCTTTTACTTCTGCCCACTCTAATTTATCAAACTGGGAGAATAAAATTCACGGGAATTCTTCAGTTCCATGTGAATTATGTCTTTCTGTTTTTCACCAGTTAGAATCTTCCAAAGAAAAGGGGTGAGATTATTGAAAGTGTCTGACCTGACTGAAAACTGAATGTTTTCTGGGCGACATTAAGAGAAGAACACAATGTCCATTTTATAACTGACTCTGGTCATTTTATAGCCATTTTATGATTTCTCCATTGTAGTCTATAATTTTTCAACATCCCTTGTGATATTAAAACAAACAATGGTCTTAGTATAATCTTTGGGGTCATTTTTTTTCTTTATTGGTTCTTATGAGATATCAACAGATAGGACTTTAATAGATGTATCTAGAGAATAAAGTACACGAGGCTAGATATCCGCCTTAGCCATGAAAGCCGATGAGTGACTTTGGGCCAGTCATTCTCTTTCAGCCCAAATCACCTCACAGTGTTGTTGTGGGGAAAATAGGAGGTGGAAGGTGTATTGGATATGTTTGCCACTTTGAGTTATTTATAAAAATAATAAAGGTGATATACAAATAAAGTAGAATGAGCATTCTCCTACCTCTTCATGCTATATGAAAAGGGTTATTCATCAACTGTTTTACTGTGAATCTAAGTGTATTTTATTTGCTGTAATTTTGAGGAGTGGAACTTTGTTCTGTTTAGGCTATAATCCCAATTAAATGTTATTTGATTCTGGAAACTGAAATGCTTTCTAAAATATTCTTTTCAATAAAAATAAAAAAATAGGAAAAAAAAGAAAATAAAATATTCTTTTCAAGATGAAGGCAAAATAGAAGATTCAATATTGAGGGCAAAATAGTAAGTCTGACAGAAAATTTAACACATTTTAATCTTGCCCTTTCTCCAGGGAGTTTAAACTAGCTAAAAATCCTGTGAGGTAAATTAGTTGAAAGGATAATGGGCTAATAGCTTCAGGAGAAATTGGGGAATTTAGATCTGCATGGTCAGCCTTCCTTTGTCCTCTGCCTGCTAATTTTGATGTGGAAGTTGATAAACATAAATATGAGAGGCTGCTTGTTAAAACCCTGACTTTTAACTGAAGTTAAATTGGAGATACTGTTGGATTCCAGATTTGCTCCAGTTCAATCAGCTGGATGTGTACCCTGAGGATATATATTACCTTGCATCTAAAACTGTTTCTTAAAAGTGTTCTTGTTGGTAGAAAGGGACAATATTGAAAATGGAATAGACTCTACACAATCCAGAAGAAACTTCAGAAAGAAGAAAAATGAAGTGAATTAAAGGCAAATATATCAGAGCAAATATGGGGGACTGGAATTGCAGGACAATCTAATGAATATAAATGGGCCAGTCCTCCCAGAAAACTGGCAAACAACTGGTCTCCTCTGATACAAATACTACACATGAAAATGGAGGGAGACCCACTGGATGATCTAAAAGTGTTGGTATGGAAGCCTAATTGACAAAGGAAGAAAGTTAGAATAAGATTGAAGATTGGGGATTTGATTTATTAGAGGGGAATCTACCTTGTCAATTAGAGGGTTAAAATGAGAGGCTGAGATAAGGGGAATCTGGGTTATTAGATTTAAAATAGTTGGAAATTAGTGGGAAATAAGCTCTGAGTTGTATCATATTGAAAAATTAGGATTGAAAGGGAAATAAAAGGTAACTATCAGGAATATGTTTGACTTATTGATTAACCCAGGCAATATGTATAATGGCTATGATCTACTAAAAGGGGATATTTTATTATTAACAAGAAAATTTAGTATGGTGGGAAATAGAAAATCTTTAGGAAGTAGAATAAGATTACATTTAAACAGGGAAAACGTGTATTTTGGATATTATAGTTTCTTATGAAGTGAGATAAGGGAAACCTTGGTTACCTACAGCTTGAAAATCATGGATTTTAAAGGTTGATTGGAATATTGGTGAGAATTTAAAAATTAAGTAAAAATTAATAACAGGACATGAGACCCAGATTAATTAAAATACGTATAAGCTAAAATATATTGATAAATGTAACAATGATGTTTTTATTGAGTTGATTTAATCAGAAATGTACTAATTTGATTAAGAGAAAAAGAGAAGAAATATTTGATGATGTAACCTGAGATCGGTATTAAACTTTATGTTATTGAATTATTGTTTAACCCTGCCACCACGTTGCTTTTCAAATACTTAAATGTAAAAAACCAATAAAATATTATTTTAAAAAAGTGTTCTTGTTAGTGTATACAATATATAAAACTTTTGGATTTCAGGCCAGGAATCAAGGGTTCAATCTAGAAAACACTGTCTGAATTATCATCTACTTTCCATATTTTATCATCACCTTTTTTCTTCTATTGATATTATTGTAATTCCTTGAATTGCTGTAAGCTACCCAGAGTTCTTAAGAGTTTAAATATGCAAGTTTAATAAATTATGATCAGCAAATTAGGCATTGCCCAAAGTCGGGAAATAGGTTTTCTATTTTATTTGACACTGTGACAAATTTCATATTTTGCATTAAACCATAATATGCTGTGTTTGCTTTGAGCCTATTGTAGAATCCTAGTCACTTTATTGGTAAACCATGGTTTGAGGAAATAAAGGATTATGTGAGCCAATCCAGGTTTTCTGTCAGTTGTAGTCAAGCAAACAGAATGGGTGTAATCTGTGAACTGAGTTTGTGAATATGCTTGTTATGTCTTGCCTTTGCAGAATGGCATAAAATGGATTAGTGACCATCCATGAGTAGGAAAACTAAAGCTTCTGAAAAATTGGCATGGGCAAAGAAGCTGCAGGTCTGTTCATGAATGTGCTGCTGTTCATGGTTTAGAGAAGTCCTTCCCTGGCTGTTCTCGAGCATGCAGCTACTTCAACACTGTCAGATTACCTCTACGTCCAGGATGAGGCTAGCCAAGCTTCTTTTCTGCCTTCAGAAGTTGTGGGGGCTCCATCATTGGAGTTTTTAAAGAAGAGATTGGACAGCCATTTGTCTGAAATGGTATAGGGTCTCCTGCTAGAGCAGGAGGCTGACTAGAAAGTCCCTTCCAGTTCTGTTGTTCTGTTATTCTGCTTTTTGTCCAGAGACTGTACATACTCTGAGGCTACCTTGCAGTTCCAGTCTCCTGACATCCTCACCTTGAGGGAAGCTTGGCAAGGTTACCTGCTTGAGTTATTTGAGAACCATGTTTTCTCCATGAGAGCAACTAGCTCAGCAGCTGAGCAACTGTAACTATCTCAGCCATAACATTTACCTGGGCATGTGCCTTCAAAGAGGGATGAAGATCTGCTAATGTATTTCCATCTCATAATGAAATGAATAACCTAGGCCAGTGATGGCAAACCTTTTAGAGACCGAGTGCCCAAACTGCAACCCAAAACCCACTTATGTATCATTGGGTGCTGGGTGGGCGTGGCCCATTGGGTGGGTGTGGCCATGGTGGAAACAGCAGACTAGGTGGGACTAAAAAGTTCAATCAATCAATTCCAACTTTGTGAGATCTTTTTTTTCCCCAAGAGAAGTTGAAATTGATTGATTGATTGAACCTTCTTTTTTTTTTGCATATGGTGGCAGAGGCCTAAAGCGAAAAGGTTTTATAAAATCCAGCTGAAGGCCTAGGACTGGGGTGACGGCGTGCATGCCCACAGAGAGGGTTCTGCGTGCCACCTGTGGCACGCGTGCCATAGGTTCGCCACCATGGACCTAAGCTTAAATGTCCTGAAGCTCACATTTTCTTTTTATGAGAAAAAATTTATTAAATAATTATTTGAAAGCTTTTTGAAAGAAATGTAGTAGAATGTTAGAAAAATAACCTGTATTAAGAGCGCTTGGATGAGATAGCTTGATGGAGAGGAAAGATGAAGGAGAGCTGTAAGATTGCAGCTTCCATGAAAGATGGAGATTGTGCAACCTGAGTTTCAAACCTGCCTGAAATATGTTTTGACAACAGAAAAAAAATTAGTGGCTCTTCTCTAGTACCTTGTTTAGTAGGAAAAGAGGCAATTCAGTGTAACTCCTACATTTGTTCTATTCTGGTGCAATGCTGTGCCTTACACTGCATTTCAGTTGATGTGTCAAGAAATATCTGCCTTTGATGTTTGCTTTCTATTTGTCATATCTTGATCTACTTATCTTTATTTTTAATTCTTAAAATTGCTTACATAACCAATGGCAACTGCATCCTGCCTAGAGGCTTGCAAATTGTGTAGCCTTTTACTTAGTTTCTTTGTGTAGCCTTTTATTTAGTTTCTTATGCACATAATTTCAACTTAAAAAAATATAATCTTGTAATAAAAATACTACTGCATATATACAATATCCAGTGTATTCTCCTGGCTTGATTATATTGTGCTACTGATTATTTATGAATAAGGTAAGACCTTTTTGTTATTATAAATAATTGTTCTTTCATTATGCTATCATAAAAGTGGAATATTCAATTTCTTTCAAATATTTTGTATTAGCAGAACTGCATGCAAGTAAGAGTAAATTTAATGGCCCAACTCTCTTTTTTATCTTAAAGCAGCTTTGTATCATCATGACACAAGCCCTGCCCCTTTGCAAAATTGCACGGTGAGTAGAATATTAGTAATGACTCTTCTACATTGCAAAATATATATTATTGCAACAAGTAATATAACAGAAAATTGAACCTGTGGGCTCTTTCACTACATGATCCATACTCCCATCATTTTCACAATATTGTAAAAAGGTAGAACTCATACCAAATGTTAATAACTGGGTTCTTCCCTCCACCCACAAATGTGGATTTTTTTTCAGAAACTGCTCCATTTGTGGTTATTCAAAGAGCAAGTGTTTTCATTCAGAAATATTGTGAGATGTGTTTGTGAGGAGTGCATTCTCCAAACTACACTGTGTTAAAGTGGATCTTGTCACATCCACCTTAAATAATGTTCAGGTACTCAGTTGCTTCTGCTTTTGACTTATCTGGCTGATTTTCAAGGAATTGTGGTGTTTTTATGATGGAGAAATAGATGGGAAGCCAAACATGATTTTTCCCTTCATTATTTTGGTAGAAATTCATTCACTATACAGTACTGACATTAGCCACCCAGATTGGCTCACACATTCACAGAATTTGAACCACTTTTTTTCTTGAAAAATATGCTTGTTTTGGCAGAAAAGACAGATTCTCCCCAGAGATTGTGCTCTTTGGAAGAATTAAAAACAAAACCCCACAAGATCACATTTCCTCCTGACTAATTTATATCTCTCTCAAGTATATATAAGCTTGATATTAAAAAATTGGCTATAGTCAAATAATATATTTTTCAAAGAAGGCCTTCCCACTAGCCTCTTCCCTACATTTTGAAGTATTTAGATTTAAAAGGGAAAGACAGTCTTGTTCATTCTTTTACTTAAAACATATTTTAAGAATTAAAATTACATGAAGACAGCATATAAATTGAATTAAATTTCATTTAGAGTTACACGCACAACACACACTTGACAGTTTTTCCTCTGGGTGAGAGTAAATCAGAGAGCTATCTTTTTTTTTTACAGTAGTCTTTTACTTCAGAGAGGATTTTTCTCTCAGTAAACAGCTATCAGCACAGGCACCTCATTATTATTAAGTTATTCCTTAAAAAGTCAATTGAGCAAGGAACAACTGAAATAGCAACAATCTTATTTTCCATTCCTATGTGGGTGTGTATATGTCTCCTTTTGGCTATATTAAATATATATATGTATATATATATGTATGTATATATATATATATATATGTGTGTGTGTGTGTGTATACTTATACATATATTTAATATAGCCAAAAGGAGACATATACACACCCACATAGGAATGGAAAATAAGTTACAAAAGATTGTTGCTATTTCAGTTGGTCTTTGGTTCTTCGGGTTTTCTCCCACGTAGAATTTGAAGTGTCTTGGCGACGTTTCGACGAAGTCTCATTTGTCATCTTCAGGCTGGTGCTTTCGGCTTCGTGCTTCTAGGAGCAATATATATATATATATATATATATATATATAGCAATATATATATGTCAAGTGTTTATTTTTTAGATTGCACCCTGTAAACCCAAATATGGGAGGAAGGAATCATTCTTTCCTTTTTGCTTGTTTCAGCTCAACCCAGAGCCATCTTGCAAGCACAAATATATATATATGTTGTTTAAAATTGTTGACAAAGAAATAAGGGATTTCTGATATACCGGTAGCTATTTCGAGTTTCTTAACTCTCTTCAGTCAGAACTCACCCTTCCGGGATTCGAACCTATAGCAATATATATATATATAGACTGAAGAGAGTTAAATAACTCGAAATAGCTATCTCAGAAATCCCTTATTTCTTTGTTAACAATTTTAAAAACATATATATATTTGTGCTTGCAGATGGCTCTGGGTTGACCTGAAACAAGCAAAGGAAAGAATGATTTCTTCCTCCCATATTTGGGTTTACAGGGTGCAATCTAAAAAATAACCACTTCACACACACACACACACACACACACACATATACAAAATTTATTAGAAATTAAAATTAAAAAAATACCAATTAAAAGAAATGAATGAAGAAAAATACAAAGTACAGGAAAGGAAAGAAATATTGAAAAGGAAAGGAAAAGGAAAAATAAGCACATATATAAGGAATAGGTAAAGAAAAAAATAGATCAAAGAGAAAGGAAAAAAGAATAAAGGTAAAGAAATAAAGAAATGACTTCCTCCTTCATCACAAGTATAAACAATTTTAGCAACTTATCATCTTCCCTTAAAATACAGCAAGTGATCTTTTCTTCTTATATCTTATCTATAAACAAGTCCTTTAAAATCTTGTCTTTCAATCCAGATCACCAAAAGTTCATTAAGGGTTACCAGAGATAATAACACAACTATTTTAATATTAATTAAACAATCAACTTCCTTTTACTTTTAACAATCTCTATCTTTAGTCCTGTCAAACAATATCCTAGAAGTTGATTTCTTATATTTTTTATTTTATCCCTTTTCACAAAATTTTTCAAAACTTTAATAAGTCTTTTGTAAATTCAGTATAAAAGAGTTATTCAGGTGACTCCTTTGGCTTATCATGTTTTTAAGAGAATTTAAAATGCATTTTTCCACAGGAAGAATTCCTATAACTAAATTCCAAAATCTTATTTCTAAATTATCTGAACCCTTAGTCAATTTGTAACTTTCCCAAAAAAGTTCCAATCACCCCTTTTTTTGTTTATTCCAAAATACTTAATTCCTAGACTTGTATTTAAAACTCCTTTCTCTAAGGATTGAAGGAAACTTACCCAGTGCTATAAAACTTGCTGATCCAAAGATTCCTAATAGCTGAAAAGCAGTTAACAATTTCCAAAAGTGATGAGAAAAGGAACTATGCAAACCCACTGTTCTTTTAAAAGCAATGACCAGAGTTTGAGCAAAACTGACTTTCCTACATCTCCCTAGAGCTCTAAATCAGGGGTCTTCAAACTTGGCCTTTTTATGACTTGTGGACCTCAACTCCCAGAATTCCTCAGCCGGGCATGAAGTCCACAAATCATAAAAGGGCCAAGTTTGAAGACCCCTTCTAAACCCTCCAGAGACTGTTGCCTTGGGGCCTTCTCACAAGAAGCAATTATGGGCTATCTCAAGTCCATTCTTTGTCCAAAAAGGAAGTACTAAGAGCTGGTCTACTCCTTGGCTCTTTATTCTGCTACAGAATGGATCCAACTTCAGTTCAGTATTTCTTCACTAGAAGTCCCTTGCTTTTAAAAATTGCTAGGAAAAATTCCATTGATATTTTGAGCTTCCATCACCAAATTGGCTCACACTCTCCTTAGAGGAGAGAACTCATCAGATACAAAGGGTTCTACAAATTCCCCTTTCCTCTTGAAACTTAATCTTGTTTTTCTCTAAAACAGCACTCAGTATGTAAATTACCTAGTTTCCTGTTCTCAACTCCAGCTTGGGACAGGATGAGGGGCATTAACAGAAGGAGTGCCCCCAAAATGGAGTTGTTTGAGAGAAGGAAACTGTTTTCAACCTTATAGCAACATGCTTGCATGCAGGCAACTATTCTGTCATTTCAGTGCAAGCAGTTCTTGCTTACCAACTGTTTGATTTAGCGACCATTCAAAGTTATATGATAGTGTAAAACAAAACCCCAGTTTTGTGACTAATTCTTACATTTATGACCATCGCAGCATCCTGCAGCTTCATGATCGCCATTGACATAGATTCATAACTGGTTTCCAACAAGCAGAAATAAGCAAGGAGTAAAATCACAAATTGTGATCATGGGATGTCTCACTTAATGATCCTTGCACTTAGCGGTGGGCCCAAGGGAACAATAGCCAGTGACTTAATAGCCATCTATCAACACCCCAATCCACACCTAAAAAGCCACCTACAACAGTCACCATCTAAATACTACACACAAAATAGCCCAATGCACATACTCTGCTAGAGAGAAGTTTCCTGAGGATGGGCTCCAGCATGAGTCCGAACCCACTGCTCCCCATGACTGACCCAGATTGGATCCTGCAACATTATCCTGGGACACATGTATTCGCCTTCATTCGTCTTAGCCAGGGGTCCTCAAACTTGGCCACTTTAAGCCTGGGGAATTCTGGGAGTTGAAGTCCACAAGTCTTAAAGTGGCCAAGTTTGAGGACCCCTGGTCTTAGCGATGGAGTTGCCAGTTCCAGATATGGTTGCTAAGTGAGGGCTACCTGTACCCGTTCTTGCCTTTCCACCCTACGCATTCCCTTCCCTTTGCTCATGAGAGGCAACCTGTGGGCTACATGCTGTTCACCCTGCTTCTCTCTGTCTTATTTCCAGAGCTATCCAAATAGGGCTTCCCAAACCCAGCCCTAGTTCGCTGAATTATAAGAACAAGATTTTTCATGGTGTTTTTTTTTTAAAAATACACAAGCCTCAGGGTAGTTGCATTAAGCCTCCCGTTGCATTAATACAGGATTCTATTTTAAAAGCAAACCTGAAAAAAGAAAAATAAAGGCTTAACAATTTAGCTCCCACTCCTCACCATGTCGCTACCATATTCCACCTAAAATGTCAATCTCATATAGGCTGAAAAAAAAATTTTTTTAAGAGTGTAATCCCTGACTGCCAAAAATGTTGCTCCCCCCTCACTTAATACACCTATAACACACATGTACTACCTTAGTCTATCACTCCAAGGTTGTTTCTCCATTCCTGATCTGCTTCCAAGATTCAGGGGGTCAAAAGTAGAGGAAACAACTTGAGATAAATCAGCAGGAGGTAAGTAAGATATAGAAAAGGCTGCCCCTCAACTTTTCCTTGCTTGAGGTGAGTGATATCCTTCCGCTTAGTCAAGACCCCACATTTCTCCTTCTCTGTGATGGTAAAGCTGCAGTAAGGAGAAGTGATCCAAATACGACGCTTTACACCCCTTGCATGATATGGAAAATGAACTGCCTGTCTCTGGCTAGTGCTAGGGCCAGTCACAGAATGTGAAGGATAAGTGTAGGGTGTTTAATTTTCTGACTGACCCTCCCTTAAAGGAAAGTCATCAAGGACACATTCTAAGCCAGCACCCTACCCCTACGTAAAAGAAGGGGAAGACCGCTTCCCCATTGAATGGGGCTGAGAAGAAGGTGAATATATGTGTTTGGCGATTGACATCATGAAAGGCAACTAGTTGCATCTCATAATCCAAGTAAACTCCCAGTTTCCTGGGCTTCTTCTTCAGAATCAGGGGGATCTTGGGTAGAGTGAGAGCTTTGTATTGGATCCGATCCTTTCCCACTGCCCAGATTCCTTCTTCTGGGACAAGGATGAGCTTTCCCTTCCTCTTCATGGAATTTCTCGCCACTCCCAAGGCCCAGTACCCATCCTCTCCAACTTCTACTTCCCAATAATGCTTTCCGGAGGAAAATCCCTCCCTTCCCAGGACGCAGCGCTCCATATTAAATCTTTTAGGACTGTACGGTAGGCTCTGCCACATGAACCCCTGTATGACAGTTCTTTGATCTGCAGACAGGATCAGGTCGTGGTTGGCTGTTTCTGGATCCAGAACTATATTTGCTGAGAGGAAAAGGAGAAGTGGGAAAAGAGAAAGAAAGGAAAGAGGAAAAGGTTAACCTAAAAGAAAATGCTGCAGTTGCCCCCATTCTTAATTATAACGAGGAAGAGAAGTTCATCAGCACATAGATCTTATTTTGAAACAACTTTTAGTGCTTATCCCAGAGATGGCGAATCTTTTAGAGACCGAGTGCCCAAACTGCAACCCAAAACTCACTTATGTATTGTCAGGTGCCGGGTGGGTGTGGCTCATTGGTAGGTGTGGCCAATTGGGTGGGTGTGGCCAATTGGGTGGGCGTGGCTGCGGTGGTAACGGCAGACTGCGGGACTAAAAAGTTCAATCAATCAATTCCAACTTTGCAAGATCTTTTTTTTTCTCGCAAGTTGAAATTGATTGATTGAACCTTTTTTTTTTTTTGCACATGGCGGAGGCCTAAAGCGAAAAGGTTTTATAAAACCCAGCTGGGGTGACCATGCGTGTGCTCACAGAGAGGGCTCTGCGTGCCACCTGTGACATGTATGCCATAGGTTCGTCACCACGGGCTTATCCCATTAAAAGACCCATTTCTAAGGCTGCACCAAGTCTCCCTTGATCTATTTAGATCAGCGGTTCTCAACCTGTGGGTCATGACCCCATTTGGGGTCGAACGACCATTTCACGGGGGTCGCCAAACAACGCAGTCCGCCATTTTTTCCCCTTTTCCTTAGCTGTGCTACTCCCTCTTATTCTATTGGCTTTTGAAAGCCAATAGAATAGACTCTCTTGAATAGAGTCTAATTCTATTGGCTTTCAAAAGCCAATAGGAATTGTCCAGGCTGTCTCTGCCCTGCTGAGCCCGCCAAAAGTCCCAGTCTGCAAATGGTGCTGCAAGTTGTCTGCAGCGAAGGCGACCTATCCGGAACTTTCCACCCCTCCCTGCTGAGCAACTACTAAAAATGTAAGTAAAAGAGGGCCAGGGAGTGGGAGGTGGGAGGCCAGCGAGTGCAGGGAGAGTTTTTGGTGCGCGTGGGGCCTGGCGGGTGCCTTACCTCCCTTGCGCTGGGCCAGCTGGTGGCCCAGCCGGTGGTCACCCTGCGCCGTCGTTGCTGCTTGCCGCGGCCGCCCAGGAGCGCCTGGGCCTGCCTGCCGCCACCCCGAACGGGCGGCAGCCAAGGTAAGGCTAGCGGGGCAGCGGCGGGCGCAGGGAGGGCAGCTGGCACGCGTGGGGCCCGGCAGGTGGCTTACCTCCCTTGGGCTGGGCCAGCTGGTGGCCCAGCCTGTGGTCACCCTGCGCCATCGCTGCTGCTTGCCGCGGCCGCCCAGGAGCACCTGGGTCTGCCTGCCACCGCCCCGAATGGGCGGCAGCCAAGGTAAGGCTAGCGGGGCAGCGGCAGGCGCAGGGAGGGCAGCTGGCGCGCGTGGGGCCTGGCGGGTGGCTTACCTCCCTTGGGCTGGGCCAGCTGGTGGCCCAGCCCGTGGTCGCCCTGCGCCATCGCTGGCCCTTGCCAGCTATGCCTCGGCTTGCGCAGGGGGCAGCACTATGCATGCGCGGCACTGCCGGGCAGGGAAAGTCCTCGACTTATGACCGGTCGGGAAGTCCTTGACTTGACCGGGAAGGCCTCGACTTACGACCGGTTGGGGGTCGCGGCCTTAAAAAGGTTGAGAACCACTGATTTAGATGAATAGCATGGCATAGTATGAAAGACACTTCCCTGGTCTAAATTGTGCAGCAAAACGAGGTAGTATCTTCATGACTAAACACAATAGGCTTCTATTATTTCATTTGAAATAAAATATACAATATATTTGCTATCTAAGTATATACTAAGTAGGTAAATATGTCGTATTTTATAGTTACTATCTAATTTTTTGGAAGTTTTTTTTATTGTACTTTTAACCATATGTCGATGAAGATTCTTAGTCATCTGGGTAGAATTGTCTGGGAGTTGAGTCATGGAAGCAACACAACTCAACAAGAAGAAGAAGAAAAAGAGTCCAGTTGCCATATCTCAATTTCCAGACAATTCTACCTGGATGACCGAGAACCTTCACTAACATATTGCCACACTCTTTCGGAAAGAAACCTTGAGGTAGTGCGGGAATACTCCTAAGAATTTTAGGAGTATTGCAATGACTCTCTGCCTATTCAGATTCTCCTAACCAATTTGTTCAGGCTGAAGATGCTGCTTGGATGTGCAGTGAAACATCTCAAACCAAGAGACAGAGAGAGAGAGAGAGAAAAAAGTCCAGTTGCCATGACTCAACTTCCAAACTTTAATATGTTTTCATATTATTTTATGTGCTTATAAACTCCCCAAAGTCACCTAGGTGAGCTGAAGGTGTAAACATTGGATAAATAAATAAAATAAATAAAAAGTGAAGTTAAAAAAAATGCAGCTACCTGTTAAGCTCAGAGCTTAAAATTAGCTATTTGCACAATTCACAAAGAGGTCTTTACACAGGGATGATAGGGCTTCTATGGAAGTCCCTTGTGTAAGTCCCTGCTTTAAAAAAATGAAATTTCCCATAGAATTTCTGTAAAGCAGCGGTTCTCAACCTTTTCCGGGGCTCGACCCCGGCTCGCATCGCGCATGCGCGGCGCGACGGCCCGCATTGCAAAGGGGAAAAAATGGCCGACCAAAAAAAATGGCCGACCAAAAAAAATAAATGGCAGACTGCAGTGTTTGGCGACCCCCGTGAAATGGTCGTTCGACCCCAAATGGGGTCGCGACCCACAGGTTGAGAACCGCTGCTGTAAAGAATGATATCAAAATCTCCACTAATGTATATTGTGTTTGTCACCGAAAAATGCAACTGGGCTTATAGTACTTGATTCCTTTACATGTAAATGCCAGAACTCAACACACGACAACACTTTTGAATTAAAAAAAATATTCCTTGGAGTAAAAACCTCATTAAAACTTGATGTAAAAATTCATTTTCAGAGATTAGCACAATAGTGATGGAATTTACATTTTGGAGTGATAACAAACAGGACAACCACCAACCTTTTTCTATTGGCATCACCATGTTCCTCCAATCTAAGAACAAGATTAAAGATTAAAATAAATCAAAGGAACAGTTTAATATTGAAAAAATAATTTAAAAAACAGCTGTTCAAAGTCACTACAAAGTGGTTTTCTTTCTGCACCATTAGAATATAGCAGGCCCAGGTGCCTTTAAGTTTTAGGGCCTCCTCGATCCAATATTTTTCTATACAAATTTAAATCATCATCATCAGTGTCATCGTCATCATCATCTTTTGATTCTGAATGAAGTTGCCCCCAAAAACAATCTGAGGGTTCTCCTGAACTCACAGCTTCTGTTAGAAAAGGAGGTGACAGCAGTGGCCAAGAGAGCTTTTGCAAACTTCATTTTGTGAATTGTGCATTGCTTCCTAGACTTGGAGGCACTGCTCACTTCACTCATGTCTTGATCATCTCCCAAGTGGATTACTGAAATTAAATAGGGCTGCTTTGAAAGATCATCTAAAAGCTGAACTAGTCCAGAATGTGCCAATGTGAGCAGTTATGGCCGTACCTCCAGGCATGCATATTATGCCCTGTATTCTCTACAAATTCTACTGGCTCCCAATGTGCTTCCAAAATGGAATTCAAGATGTGGTTGAATGTTTTTCCAAGGAAAAAAATTAAGACAGTCCAGTTGCCTTTTAGAAAAAGCACCTTGGGACGACCGTGACCCGGAGAATTGAGAATCTCCACGACACATGGTTGTCACCTATAAAGCCTTCAATGGCATGAGGCTGGATTATTTGTTAGACCTCCATGTCAACGCTGCTAACATTGGATGTTCTTGCTTTGACAAAATATGAAGAGGCAGCCACTCTCTGTATAAGCTGTGTGGTATTTTTAGAGTTAAATTAGATGGTGCTGGGAGGGGAGGAGAAAGAATGTGTGTGGGGATTAGTTAAGATAAGAAACCATGGAAGGGAAACTTTGCCCTTCAAACTGATTGGAGAACTGCTAATTAGAGGAGGGAATTATGCTTGAATATTATGTACTCAGGGGAGGGGAATTCAGATCTTGGCATCCACCATGCCGACACTTTGTTTCACGATTAAAGACTTCTTAGGATAAACAATGCCTGAAAGCTCTTTGAAGTGTTTCATTGGTCGGAACCTTGACATTCCAGTTGTTTCTCTCAGGTCCTACAGGAGAGATACTGTCCCGGTCCCCACAATTAAAGAATGCCGTTTTAAGGAAGTATGTCATTTCTGATGTAGTACTTCCCTCTGGAACACCCTATCTCCCAAGATTAAATTAATGCCAACTCTATCAACCTTTCAGAAAGCTCCAGGGCTTGGAAGATGGGAAGCTACATGAGATATCATTGTTCTTGATGGAGCATTCATTGCATTTCTTTTTGGTAACCGTTATAAGTTTTATGTTTCTGCTGTTCCTGTTTCCCCCCCCCCTGTTTTTTAATGTGTTAGCTGCACCTAAGTCATATTTGGGCTATGGGCCATATAGATTAATTTAATAATGATTATTTATATTTAATAATTATCTACTATAATTTATCAAGGGAAGTTGAGAAATTGTCCCGGGAAAGAAGAACAGAGTTTTACTGCCTATAATATTTCTGTTTCAGTGTCCACTTAAAAAAATTGTGAATGATTTTGAAAATCTTTTGAAGTATAGTGTTACATTTTTTAAAAATTCACCGAAAGGAGTGATCAATAATAAAATTACATGCTTTGCTCATTGAAATTTAATCCCTTCAGATAACAGGACTAGAACTTTTTTAAGACTCTTATTTGAAACCATGGAAAAGGCTGAATGTCACACCACAGTGACTGAGATAATTGGGCTTGCTTGTTGGTAATTTTCTGAAGTGCACACTTTGTTCCTATCAGCAGATATTTGGCTATGGACTTTTATTTGTCCCGTTCTGTTTTGTTACACAGAGTCACAATTTAACAAAAAATATAATTAAATTGATATTCTTCCTTTTCCAACTCAACACAGAATCACCTATAATACTAATACTATACATTAAGGAATGCTTAATCTCACTGGAGTTGATGTGTTGATAACTTCTGTATTAGATTGTGGCCCAAATGTTTTTTTCTCAAAAAACAGAAGAAAAAGAAAACCACTTACTCAGTTCAGTGTCCAGCTTTTCTAGAATACAAGAAAACAAAACAACTTATTACTGTACTGCTCACTAATGCAGAAAACATAAATGTGTGACTTTAACTCCTCCCCTCTAGGGCATTGCATGCCAAAACAACTACCTTAGACACAAAGACAATTCCCCCCCCCCACCATGGCATCACTCTGCTAAATGCCTAATTCCCACAGCACTGTCTTATGCCTAAGGATATTTACCCATGTTATCCTTCTCATCTTTCCTATTACCTTCTCCTATTGGTATCTTATGATTTATCACTTTGTTGTTTGTATTATATGATTTATTATTGTATTTGATGATTTATGATTTATCACTTTCTTGTTTGTTATCTACACTGAGAGCTTATACACTGGAAACAATTCTTTGTGTGTCCAATCACACATAAGAATATCCTATCCTATCCTATTCTTTGCCATCATTATTTATAAATAAAGCCAACTGGTATTCCCTAAATCTTTGGAGAAATAATAAGGAACAAAATAGCAGCTAAACATAATCATCATTCAATATATATAACATAATAGAAAACTAATCAAGAGCTAGCAAAGAACTTTTTCATTCATGTTACACTGTTGATGGATTGATCTTTTGATTTATTCCTTTAAACCAGTGGCCTTTAAAATATGGTCCGAGGATCCCCTTTGATAATTATTGAAGATATTTGCAGAATTTTAAAACAATGTTTGCTTTTTGTTACAAAATATGTTCTTATTTTAAGAAAATTTTATTAAATTTAAAAGATAAAAGGTTTAAATACAAAATTACAACAAAAAAGAAAAATTAGGGGGCAATATAAAATGTTTAGTATAGGTTTTTCATGAAATATATTTATGTTAGTATGTTGGGTTTAATATTCTTTTTACTTCATTTAATAAATAAATATTCTACAAAGATATACGTTTAAAATTTTAATATAGTAAATATTGATAAATATAACCTCTTTTGGAGTCCTCCATAATCTTTAAAAGTTCAAAAAGATTCTTTGAGCAAAACGTTTAAGAAGCACTGGTTCAAACAATAGGTGGACTGAATGACCTATCTGCCACTAGATGGCAACAAGGTATCAAAAAATTTTTTTGCAACTGTTGGCTGCCATCTAGTGGCCATCTTTTTATGCAGCTGAGATAAAGTTGTTGAGGAATTGAAATTTAATTAAGGGTTGACTGTGAAGATCCCTGTGAGAGTTGTAAAGTATCCTAAGAACATAATTGAGGAGAAGAACAAGAACCTTTGTGTGTGCCGAGGCCATTTTGCAATGGCTCCCTTAATATCATTAATATAATGGTTAATATCATCCTGCTTTTGTTTTGTTTTGTGTTAAGTGCTGTATGCCACCCAGTGTCACTTTCATGTAAGAGGGGTGACTACACAAATATGATAAATGCATAAATAAAAGGCTACAAAAGTACAAAAGCTGAGTCTTTCCCATTACATTTTTAGTTCTACACATTCAGCCTAAAATGGGCTAATCAATTTCAAGACTTGAAGGACCAGTTAACCAACCTGTTGAGAAACAGTAGATGTAGAAGCCAAAATTCAGTTAACCTTGCAGCCAAAAGTGGAGTGAGGAGTGGGTGAAGGAGTGAGGGACAGATTGAAGGGGCCAGTCGCACAGGAACCAGAAGAACTATGAGACTGCCAGCATAGGACACATCATTTCAGGTCATCTCCCTGAATATGCCTTCTGGAGCAGAGCACCTACACCAGGGGTAGGCAACCTTGGCTCTTTTATGAGTCGTGGACTTCAACTCCCAGAATTCCTGAGTCAGCATGGCTCAATTTGGAAACCTCTCCCTTTCTCCTCAGCATGGCTGGCTCAGGAACTCTGGGAATTGAAGTCCACGAGTCATAAAAGAACCAAGGTTGCCTACCCCTGACCTACACCATCCTTAGTGGCAGATGAATGCTAAGGTTCAAGCAAAGACATAAAAAGAATAATGTGCCATGTTTGCACGGAGGCAAGAAGATTAGTGGATTTACTCTTAGAAGGCACACTAGCCAGGAAGTCAAAAGAGAAATGTAGTGTTCCAATCTATTATTCCGATCAAACCCTCATTCCAACCAAACACGATTACTGTAACCGCAGGGCTAACAGACAATTAACTGTGCAATAGCCCTACTTTTATGCCAGTAAAAGGACAATTTCCTATGTACTCACTGTATTTGTTCAGTAGGTAAAAAATAAATATAGCGAATCCAACCACAGCCATTAGGGAAAAACATAGAGCTACTATCCAGGATGATATTTTGGGGAAGAGGTGATCTGAAAAAAATGGAAGAAATAGAGATGAATCCATTTTAAAGCAACCTTGCTCTGCTTTTGTCTTTCCTGTGCTTTCTGCTACGATTCATGTTTCAGGAACGTACGACAACCTGTACCATACACCCCATAATCCAAACCAGGGCTTTTCAACCAGTGGTACGGGTAACACCTGTGATACATTGGCACCTGGCAGGTGGTACGCAACCATCCTAGAAAAGTGGTAGCGGGGGAGGAGAATGAGCTGAACTGGTGGCAGCACTGCACAAGCCTGAGCGAGAGATGGCTGGAGCTGCAGGGCTGTCAGGGCTCAGTGGAAGCGCCAGGATCAATGCTACTTTCCAGCTGATCGGCGCTTCTTCGGAGCTGTCAGGGCTCAGTGGAAGCACCAGGTTCCAGCTGGAGCTCTGTGCTGATCCTGGCGCTTCTGCTGAGTCCTGAAGAAGCACCAATCACCTGGAATATTGCAGCATCTCCAGGGTCTTGTGATTTACATTCAGATGCTTGGCAACTGATTCATATTTATGACGGTCACAGTGTCCCAGGGTCATGTGAAGTGACCAAAACCTGCTGCAATCACCCAGCAGATGGGGGGAATAAAAACCAAACACCCCCCACCCCACTTCTGCTGCCAATCCTTAACAGAAATGCTCACAACAATGAAAACCTCAGACAGGAGGAAGAACTCTGGCGGGCGGGCAGGCAGGTGTCTTGCTCGGCTCTGGCTTGGGGGGCACTTTTTTCAGTGCCATTGTAACTTCGAACAGTCACTAAGCAAACTTGTAAGTTGAGGACTACCTGTACTTCATCACTTTTTTCCTTTCCTTTTTTTTTTTTTGGTCAAGTTTTTGACACCTTGCTAGGCGACTAGTGGTACTCGGATATTGCCATATCTTAAAAGTGGTACAATGGGTGAAAAGGTTGAAAAGCCCTGATCCAAACTATGCCCACTGATTCAGATAAATACATGTTCCTTAAATCTTCCCCAATTTTTTTCTTCTCAAGATTAAAAGAAAAAGAAAAGAATGGAAAAAAAAATATGCTACATGCACTCATTTGAGATTTTCTTCTTGGAAGGATGTAAACAAGACATGGGCACCACCTGCAAATCTATCCAATTTTGAATCTCAGACTCATACGACTGCAAAGCCCAATCTCTAAAACAGAGATAGGCTATGAACAGTTTTTGTCGACTCACTTGTTATGTGGATGGTTGATTCTTTTTCCAGGTCAAGGAGGCTGTTTCTGATGACACAGGTCAAGTTTGAACTTCCTTTTAGAAGGATGTCGGCTTGTACATTGAATGTCCCATCTTTTCTTTGTGAATCTTTTTTTGCCAATGAAGACAGAAGCCTCCCATTGAGCTCTCTCCACAGGACCTCGGGCTTTGGATACCAGCCACTGGAACGACAAACCACTCGGATCCCTCCGTCCTGATAACCTTCAATGGAAAGGAGAGGACCAGGCCCTAATGCTAGATGTGGGACAAATATGCACATTTTAAGCATTTTCAGGCTGTTCCAAAGATGGGCATCTTGCAGAACCAGGGAAATCTGCAACCCTAAAACCCCTAAGTTGACATTCTCCCTTCAATTGCTGGAAAGAACTGTGGAATGCCTTCCTTCCATTGTGAGATGAAAACACACAAATCCTATAACGTAAGCCAGTGGTGGCGAACCTATGGCACGGTGCCAGAGGCAGCACACAGAGCCCTCTCTGTGGGCAGGCACGCCGTCACCCCAGTCCTAGGCCTTCAGCTGGGTTTTATAAAACCTTTTTGCTTTAGGCCTCTGCCGGCCGTGTGCAAAAAAAAAAAAAAAAGATTCAGTCAATTTCAACTTCTCCCGGAAAAAAAAAAAAGATCTTGCAAAGTTGGAATTGATTGATTGAACTTTTTAGTCCCACCCAGTTTACCGTTACCACCGCAGTCACGCCCACCCAATGGGCCACACCCACCCAGCACTCAACGATGCATAAGTGGGGTTTGAGTTGCAGTTTGGACACTCAGTCTCTAAAAGGTTCGCCATCACTGACGTAAGCAATAAAATATTTTTTTTAAAGAATTCTTCAAAAAAGGAGGGAAGAAACTTGAGAAAACTTAAAACCTCATTTGTATCCATGTGATGAGGCGTTATTCACTTTGAGTTTTTATTCCATTTGTTCTATCCTTCAGCCCCAAGCCAAATATTAAATCAGGTTCTTGGCCCCCATAAGTTACCCTCTTCTAGTCTGTTCAAAGAGTTATGGAATCAGTTCAAAGAAAATAGCAGCAAGGTCTCCAACACTGAGGGATAAAAGAATATTTGTTTTTTGAAAAACAAAATACTGTAGGATCAGAAGATTGTCCAGTCTAATCTTCATCCTGTAATTATTTAGATTTTTTTAATCATTACCCCCATCTCCCTCCTCACCCCCAGTCCATGTATAAAATCTATATTCTGCAATAGAAAGTTGGCATACTGCATAACAAGTGTCTATGGGTGTCAGATGAGGCATAAAGAGAAACCATACACTAGAACGATTATTCTGGGGAACTTTTTATGTCTGGATTATGATGAGTATTGATAACTTTCCAATTTGTCTGCCTCTGTGTTTTTTTTACCTCTTAAGACAAAGAAGGGTGATTTTTCCTCCTCCTGTCAAAACGATCCTACCCTTTCCTTCCAACATAAGATGAATGGTGGATTGAATCAGTTCCAGACACTGCTATAAGAACATGAAATGAAACCTTCCAGGTCTGGTAAAACTTCCAGCAGTAGCATTTCAGATATTTCTAGTAAGCCTACAAACAGAGCATGCAGTCAATAGTACAGTATATCTCAATTCTTCTCATCATTCACTGTTAGAAGCATGTGGCACCCGAATGTCCCAATCAGGTATCACAGGTGTACAGCCAGACACCAATGGCGTTGCATACCTTTAAAGGACCAGATTCCAGGCTGTGAATGGGGATAAATATTCAGGACAGCACTTACAGTAATTGAAGAAGCTCAAGGAGTGATAAGTTACCAAAAGTAGCTGCCTGGATTGACTTTATAGCAGGTAGAGGAAACCTCAACCCTCAACAATGAAGCTGTAGGAGATGACCAGGCTGAGCAAGAGGGAGGGGTCAAATGTGTTATCAGTCTTGAGTCTCTTCGTGCCCACTAGAGATCTAAGTCCAGCCCACCTTGAATTCCTCTGACTCTTATGTACTGCCTATTTGCTTCAACTGTTAGTAGTTCAGATTCTTACAGAGAACATAACCTTACAATAAACCTTTATATTAATTTGAACTGCTGATTTCCCACACTTCACAGCACCCCAGACCTGCATATGTCCCGAGTCTAAAATTGGTAGCAAAATGGCAATTTTTGGTGCCATGATTTAGCCCCCCTCCCCATTCCCCCTCAAGCATCTGGAACATTCAGTTGTTTTGGGCTTGCTTTTTTATTACATGCTGACATTGAAAAAGGAAAAGCTAAGTGTTTCATCAACCATATTTTCTGGCCCCTATTTCAAAGAAGTGAAATAGAAATAAATGGCCAGCGGAAGAAAAATGATTATCCACCTTGACATTACGGTAACTCTTATTCCTTCTAAACATCAATCAAAACTGAATAAGAAGATTGAAAGATTTTGGGAGAAGAAATCTTAATAGCTCTGATTTCCTCACAATCTAAGAACATGTCGGAAGACTGATGACTGCAGAGGTTTTAGACACATTTAGACACATTCAATGACACATTTCTATTAAAAAAGATTTGCCCCTTACTTACCAGTCACTTTCATATCTAACGTGGCTTCCTGTTGGAAACTCCCATTCTTAATAGAGCAGTGGTAGTGTCCCTCATCAAACAGGCTAATATTAAAAATTTTCAGCCCAATCTTTCCATCCCTAATGCCATCTTTTAAAAATTCTGTTCTTCCTTGGTATTCCGGCTGCTGCTGTTCCAGATGATCTTTGCCACTGTGATAAAGGTGTATATATGAAGAATTTTGGGAGCGGAACCAAGCAATCTCCATATTCTGGACATTTGTACTGGGTGACAGATGACAGTGTAGCACAATAGTCTCCCTCAGAGAGGCAGTGACTGGGTGACGTGGTCCAAGCAATGTCAGCTGCACTGTGAAATGTACCAAGTGCATAATAATTACAAATGGCCAAATCGACTGAAGGAGTAACACCATATAGACAGCTCATCTACAACCTCAAAACATGTCAGGCAATTGATGTTTGCCTGAAATAGTAACCCTCCATTTGAATACTGTTGGGTTGGGTTTCTGTTGGGTAATCATTCAACTAAAAAAAAAAACGGGGATGTGGTTGGGATAGCTCATAATGCAATATTTACTTTGCACATATGAAAAACCAAACGGAATATTTAGCATTTCCAGAAAGACTGAATGCCAATCGCCATAGATAATGATCACTGTAGTATATTTCCATATACACATAATTCCTCCAGAATTGAGCAGGAGCACAGCACGATGCACATTCAATAGTAATAGTAAGAACTGGAGAAGGGTATGTGACGTCTTACCCTATCAACAGATTTGCAAAAGAACTCAGTACCAAGCTACATGGACCAAGGGTCTAGTTTTGCATGTTCGTTTCCTGTGTCATTTTCTAACTTCTCTGTTAGCAGGTCATCCATCCTTGTATTGATCAGCCTTCCCTCTTTCATTAGACTGATATTAATACAACCCCCAATAAACATATAATGGGATTTGTTACCCATGTTGATTCATTATACTGCTTCTATCTTTTCATAATATTATAATTATTTATTTATTTATTTCTTATATATGGTACCCATCTTTGCCATCTTTCATTCAGGAACTCAAGGAAGCAAAGCTATTATATCTTCAGCCCATTTGAGCCCCCCATGGTTAAAGATAGACTGGAATCTGGATGTCTCCGATGCCACTCCAACACTTTAACTATTACACCACACAGTTTCTTTGTTTTAATGTGAGGTTTAAGGAGGACATTGTGTTTAATCTCTCTCTCTCTCTCTCTCTCTCTCTCTCTCTCTCTCTCTCTCTCTCTCTCTCTCTCTCTCTCTCTCTCTCTCTCTCTCTCTCTCTCCTCCCTCCCTCCCTCCCTCCCTCTCTCCCTCTGTGTGTCTCTCTCTCTCTTTCTCTCTTTCTCTCTCCCCCACCCTCCACCTCTCTGTGTGTGTGTGTTTGTGTGTGAGAGAGATGCTTCTTAATACATAATATCTAAAATCAATTATATTTCTTAGAAAATACAGTAACACACAAAGTTCTTACTTGGATTGCCATTGATAATAGGTAGAACAACTAAGAAAGTGATGAAAATAAACAAGAAAGAACTCATTTTGGAAACACAACTGAAGGTTTTCACTTTCCTTGTTTTCTTGTTCTGGTGTTCAAGACAGGTAAAAAACTGATAGAAGAGAAGTGAAAAAGAAATATTGTTAGTATTGTATTTTGTTAGTATGATTCTGTTTTTCTTTATATGTATCCATAGCATTGCCTGACTCAGAATGCTGGTAAAGGGTTTTTAATGGCTGATCTAGGCACAGGTTGCTGGATAATGTGAATTTTCAATTCAATTTATTAGTGGAAATGTTACGATACTTACCGGTAGTTATGGTTTGGGATCGCAACAGACTAGCATACAATCTTTTCCTCCTCGTCAGAAAATAGTTTCAACGAAAGAGTGCCTGTGGAACTTCCTGCCAGGTAAAAAATTAAAAAGTGTAAAACTAGACAGAAATGTTAAGCAACTGTTACTCTTTTTCAGGCAGACTATAAACTTAGCTATTCAACTTTTGAAAAATGGCCATAAATACCTCAATGCATTAGGACTGAAGTCTGACAACCAGTGAGACAAAATATTCTCACGTGGAAGACAAACTGAATCCAACGAACACGTGCACGTGTTAAAATAATTGCAGGTACACATTTAATATTGCAAAATCAACACTTGTAGTCATTACTCTTACCTTATTGATGGGCAGTCCTTGGATCACGTCCAACTTGCATTTCCTCAGAACAAAAGTAAACTGCACACGTTTCCCCCTTACCATAGGAGCGTTTTTCCCCCCTTCATTGACAATCAGCAATAGAAAGATAAGAGGAAGGGGAGGTGATCCAAATACTCTTTTGCACAGGCAGATGCCCACCAGTCCACGCTTGCCTTGAAGGGGGTCTTGGGGATGGTGGAGCAAACAGGGAGGAACTTGTTTTTAAAGATCTCATTTGTCAAAATCTCCTTGTTAAGCTACTTCTCTTGTGCTCCTCATCGCATTATCAGTAGACAGCAGAAGGCACAACAAAATGGGAAAGAGGCCAGGTTTTAAACCAACGTCATCTTCAGCTAATCACCAACAGGCAGTCCAGCCATAATGTTTACAGATGTTGCAGCAGCATCAACAGTGAGATAGTTATAGAGATCTGTAGTGTGGGAAGGTGATGATTATGAGGTTTCCTAGGTTTGTGTGTGTGTGTGTGTGTGTGTGTGTGTGTGTGTGTTTTGCAGGAGGAACCAAATTACTTCTCAATTGAAAGGACTTGATGTAAGCAACTACCTAAGCATGAAGTAATATAGGCAGGGTACCATATGTTCAGGCGGTTCCTTATATTATTTGTCTGGGAGCAACTTTTTTTACTAGTGACCAAGCATCAAGCTGGAGATCTTTACTACCCAAAGTAGGGACTCTTTCATCAAACCATAGTCCTGTCCCATCCTTCTGAAAAATCTAAAAGAACCACATAATTGTTCTTCTCTAGTGAAGCCCCATCGCTATTTCTGGAGAAAGGGTTGCACGACAGTGCATTGTTCCAATTTATTCTCAAGTTAGCCCTCTGAGAAAAGCAAATGTCATTGGCTCAAAATCTTATCAAAATCCAACATTGACTGCCCCTGTTAATTTCCATAATCCATGATCTACCTTCCCTTTCTGGCTGCCCTCAGCTTCAATCTTTTGTTTGCTGGTTTCATTTGCTTTACAAATGATTTTTCAGCATGGAAAATGGCTGTGAGTAATTTCCAGTTTAGTTTGCTCCCTATATACTCCCAGTGAGGATCTATATGTCACAAACAAGCCATACTCAATATTATAACTTAATGTCTCTTTTTAAAACATCAACCAAATCAAAACATTAACTGGTGAACGAGGGATAAGGAGCACGCAAAAGCAGGGGAGAGAGACATGGACAACAGGCAGGAATTTATATTATCAACATGTCTATTAAAAGGACAAAGAACTTTCCAGAGTCACTGGAAACAATACTGTAGGCAATTATCATGCCACAGCAGTGTTTCTCAGCCTTGGAAACTAAGATGTGTGGACGTCAGTTCCCAGAATTCTCCAGCCAGCAGGAGTGTGTTAAGGGCCCTGTTTCTTGGCTATATTTATTTATTTGTATCCCACCTTTATTATTTTTACAAATAAGGTGCTGAACATATTCAACCCACCTTTTTCCTCCTATTGTCTCCACAACAACCACCCTATAAGGTGGATTGGGTTGAGAGAGAGTAACTGGACCAAAGTCACCCAGCTGGCTGTCACGGCTGAGGCAGAACTGGAACTCATGGTCCTCTACTTTATAGGCTAGTGTATTAACCACTAGATCAGGGGTCTTCAAACTTGGCAACTTTAAGACTTGTGGACTTCAACTCCCAGAATTCCCCAGTTAAGTCCACAAGTCTTAAAGTTGCCAAGTTTGAAGACCCCTGCACTAGACCAAACTGGCTCTATATAAATAGGTAAATACATAAATAGATCCTGTTTTTAAATAATAAATTGAAACATTTATATAAACATATATGCCCTGTTTTTACTCTCTAGGGCAGGGGTAGGCAACTTTGGCTCTTTTATGACTCGTGGACTTCAACTCCCAGAATTCCTCAGCCAGCATGGCTCAGCTTGGAAACCTCTCCCTTTCCCCTCAGCATGGCTGGCTCAGGAATTCTGGGAGTTGAAGTCCACGAGTCATAAAAGAGCCAAGGTTGCCTGCCCCTGCTCTAGGATATTTTGTCATAGAGCTCCTGAAACATCTGTTCAATTGACCACATGCATAAAGCCATTAATAGATAGAATTCAACTTTTCTTTTGCCAGGTTGTTCCCTTTTATATATCTCATAATTTTTTTCAGAAAAGGCCCAAGTTTTACAAGGAAGCTGTGGAAGGAACTGGAGAGCTTTCCAGGTGCAGTAAGTTTTTAACAGCTCTTTTCATTGACTTTCATCACTCCCTGGTATGGCAGTTGCAACATGCCACCAACTCAGTTATTCCAACTTTGTTGGTTGTTTTCAGAAGATGGGGATGAGTGTCTAATGGTCGGCAGTATCAGAGGACCATAAACCACTTTTGTCATTCATACATGACAATAGTGAAATAAAAGTCTGGGGTTCTTAATCAGGATGCTTGGTCTTCCTATATAGGGGGCACTATTATTCCAGGCAGAAAAAAGCAGGAATTTGTCACACTCTCTCTAGTTAGCTATGCTATTCATACACACACCCTGCTGCTCCTCTTCAGGATGCCAGTTTAGATAAGGACCAGTTTGGGCTATGTCCTATCTAGGATCATGTATTTTTTTAAAAAAAATCTTTAACCACATTATTTCTCAGCAGTCTCTCCCTACGTTGGCAGAATTGATGATTCATTGCAGAGTACACAACAAGGAAGGACGAGAAACAATGGTTGGAAACTAATCAAAGAGAGAAGCAACCTGAAATGAAGGAGAAACTTCCTGACAGTGAGGACGATCAACCAGTGGAACAGCTTACCCTCAGAAATCGTGGGCGCTCCATCACTGGAGAGTTTTAAGAGGAGACTGGACATTCACCTGCCTGAGATGGTATAGGTTCTCCTGTTTTAGCAGAAGGCTGGACTAGAAGACCTCCAAGGTCCCTTCCAACTTCTATTCTATTCTATTCTATTCTATTCTATTCTATTCTATTCTATTCTATTCTATTCTATTCTATTCTATTCTATTCTATTCTATTCTATTCCAACACTTGTTGTAGGGGATCCAGAAGAATACAACATTGTAGCTTGCAAGGCTCAATGAGTGCCACCTCAAGGAGAAGAGAAAGCAGGATAAAGATGTAGAAGGGAAACAAACATGAATCAATCAACCAAGTGTTTATCAGTCATAACCATTTTCTCAGAAAGACTTCTCCTGAGTCCTATAGATGTTGATTCTCCAGAATAGATCTATACTCAAATCAGAGTTTCAACCTGGACAATTTCCATATCTGCAGATTTCATCTCCAGATTCTCAGCGATGACCATTATGGTTGGGGAATTCTGGCAGTTAATATCTATGCAACTAGAAATTGCCAAGCTTGAGAAACAGTGTCTTAGACTATAATAGATTGTAATATAGATGATGACGACAACAACAACAACAACAACATGCTGCCTGAATCATTTTCCTGCACAATTCTGCAAATGGGGTGCAGGCATCTTAACATGGCAACTCAGAATGGTATCCAATTGTTTCCTGTGGAAGTTGGAGGTGCAAGTCACTCTTTTCAGCTTTCCCGTCTCTCCAAAGAGCTGACGGGTAAGGCTTTGAGTTCTTTAAACCGAATGAGTACACACCCTCCGAACAAGTTGTATTGTTCGCTGTTAATGATTATTCTTGCTTGCTTCATGGCTAGAGAATGCGGCTGATAATTGATGTTTTGGCTGTTGCATACAATGTTGTTTCTTAAACTAATTATTGAATAAATAGCCAAGACGCAACAAGATGTTTTCTGAATGGGAACCAGCTGGAAATCCTCTTTTACAGTTTTGAACTGAAGAACAATTCTACTGGAAATAATAATAATAATAATAATAATAATAATAATAATAATAATAATAAATAGTAATAAATAGTAATAATAATAATAATCATATTGGAAGGGATCTTGGAGGTGATCTAGTTCAACCCCCTGCTCAGGCAGGAAACCCTATACCATTTCAAACAAGTGGCTGTCCAGTCTCTTCTTAAAAACTTCCAGCATTGGAGCATTCACAGCTTCTGGAGGCAGGTTGTTCCAATGATGATGATAGTAGTAGTAGTAGTAGTAGTAGTAGTAGTAGTAGTAGTAGTAGTAGTAGTAGTAGTAGTAATAATAATAATAATAATAATAATAATAATAATAATAAGTTGGAAGGGACCTTGGAGGTCATTGAGTCCAACCCCCTGCTCAGGCAGGGAAACCCTATGCCACTTCGGACAAATGGCTGTCCAGTCTCTTCTTAAAAACTTCCAGTGTTGGAGCATTCACCGCTTCTGGAGGCAGGTTGTTCCACTGGTTAATTGTTCTAACTGTCAGGAAGTTTCTCCTTAGTTCTAGGTTGCTTCTCTCCTTAATTGTTCTAACTGTCTAAAAAATTAGGTATTAGTCTTTAAGAGCCACAGAACTCTTAACTGTTTCCTGTGAGCTAAACTTGTGTTCAAGATTATGAAACCTGAGGTGAAGATGTAACATCTCCTGGAATTGCGTCATCTAAGACTTCTGATCAGTTAGCCAACCTGTGGTCGTCTCTTCCTTCTATACAGCATGCCCAATTAAAAAATGCTGCAGAATAGGCTATCTGGTTTCAATTAGGAGAAACAGGAAACCATATCCTTGACAAAAAGTATTTAAGAGACTTCAGTGAAGGGGCTGACATCATTTGATCCAGAGAAGTCACAGTCTCCAGGGCTCACAATTGAAAAGAAGGTAAGATTTTACAATGCAGCTTTTTTCCAGAAATGCTGATTACTTACCCTTGCCTGTGAATCCCATAATATCTTGGACTGGAGATAGAATGTGGAAAGGATCTTTTATTTTCTAAGGGCTCAAAAACCTTTATGCTTTATGTTGACACACAAAGTGCTGCATTTTATCACAATTCAATTTTTTGAAGTAAGCGGGGAGCATTTCTGCCTTTTACCTTATTAATTCCTAGAGAAACATATCGAAGAAAAAGGCTAGAGCATTATTCATTTGCCCATCAACTCAACTACTTGTTTGTGAAGCGAGCCTTGGAGAGATCATCACTGACTAATTCCTTCAGCAACAGCTGTTGGTGTATACATGCCAGATCATTTTCAGGCATGATCCTGCATAACAGTTTTATCTTATCTCCCGAAGGAAAAATCATTCAAGAGAAAATTTGAATAACGGTAGACCTCAACTTATGACCATTCATTTAACAATGGTTTGAAGTTATGTTGGAACTAAAAAAAGTGACATGACCCATCCTTGAAGTTATGACGAACACAACACCCGTGGTAAGGTAATTGAAATTTGGGCATTTGGCAACCAGCTTGCATTTAAGAGCTTGCAGTGTCCTGCAGTCACATGACTGTGATTTGCCAGCTTCTGATAAGCGAAGTCCTCCAAGATCCCTTCCAACTTTATTATTATTATTATTATTATTATTATTATTATTATTATTATTATTATTATTATTATTATTATTATTATTATTATGGATCATCGCACAGTCAGCCAGATGTTCAGACTGGATTTGGCTTTTTGTCTACTTATCGAGTCCTTACCAAGGACCTGGGATAGGCAGATGTGGATGTTTGATGGTATTACAAATATCGCAGGATAGAAGCTGTTCCCAGTAATGCTGCCTTTTGCAATTGACTAATGGCGAATTTGTCAATGCCGATGGTGTCCAAGTGGTGCTCCAGTTGTTTTGGGATTGCACCCAAGGCGCCTATTACTATTGGTATTACCCTTGCTTGCTTTTGCTACAGTCTTTGCATTTTGTTATCTTCTCCATTTCTTTCTCGTCTATTCTGCTGTCTCCAGGCACTGCCACGTCCACTATCCAGACTTTTTTGTCTTTCTTATCTACAATTGTTAAGTCTGGGGTGTTATGTTGCAGGTGCTTGTCTGTTTGAATTCTGAAGTCCCAGAGCTGTTTAATTTTATCATTTTCTATGACTTTTCTCTATTTTATGATCCCACCAGTTCTTGCTTATAGGCAAATGATATTTCTTGCAGATCTTCCAATGCACCATTGTTGCTACTTTGTCATGCCACTGCTTGTAATTAGTCTATGCGATCTTGCAGCAGCTTACTAGGTGGTCCACTGTTTCTTCACTTCTTTGCATAGGCGGTACTTACTGTCTGTTGCTGTCTTCTCAATTTTGACTTTATATGCATTTGTCCTTAAGGCTTGGTCTTGTGCAGCCAGAATTAGTCCCTCGATCTCTTTCTTCAATTTTCCTGCTCTTAGCCATTGCCAGGTCTTATTATCTGCTTTCCCAGCTATTTTTTTTTTTCAGATGGACTTTTAATAGGCTTCGTGAAGCCAAAGTAAACTGTACAAGAAATCCTTTTTCACCACTTCAAAGTTACAACAATTGAATTAGGCATACTTTCTTTCAGTAAAAAAAGGACAATAGAAACAAACATTTTTTCCATGAACCCTTTGGGTAGTAAAATCTGCAGTCTCTCTCTGGGTTAAATTTTATGGCATACAAGTTAAAGTCTCTTA